>OZ025282.1:3174630-3617130 GCA_964019165.1 Mastigias papua | reverse complement strand
CGTCATATTCAACCTGTACTGCTGTCTCCTCTTTGATTGCTGTATACAATCATTTATATATATCATGCACTTTCAAGTATTAGATTTCATCCACCCGCTAAGTATATAGTCTGCTTCTTTCCTGTTACCTTCTAAAATCTCTCCTCTAAATACATTAAAGGTCAGGTTAATGTCATGATTGATCTAAAACAGCTCTTTAGTCTTTAAATGCTTTGTGTGTTGCCAGATTGCCAACTTTATCAAAATCCTTGGCGTTTTTATGCTGGTAGAAGCCACAGCACATGCATTGTTTTTCTACTTCTTTGCCTAATGTCCACAAGTGACAGCTTTACAGTGCACTTACAACCATCGATACCATTGCTTACTCTTTCTATGGTCTATATTGTAATCAGTCTACATCTGTTGTCTAAAATGCTATTGTTGATGTTTTGCATTGACAGAAACAATAATTGTAATAATAATAGATTCCAGTGAATGATAATACGTTGCAACAGTATGCTATAATAACAGAGCGGAATAATCTTCTGATTGGCTGAAATCGTTCGAATTTCCGCCATGTTGATTTTATGCAAATTAGTTTCACACCATTAGAAGTCTATGGAGAAACTGCGACCGTAGGGTGCAGGGCTAATTTCCTTCGGGGCATTCACGCGCAACATCGCTCAGCGACATTCAAACTTCGAACTCGATCTGCACACATTGGGGGAAAAATTTGTCGTCTGGATTATCAATAAGTTACTCTGATCGTAAGAAAACCATGTTTCAAATCAAGCATCATTTTCGGCCTAAGCACGTGCACTAGCTGTCGCTCTTTGGAATCACTGATGGTACTTTTTACTCAAGAAAAGACAGGTACAAGTGCTTCAAATAACTGGCTACTTTTATTTCTAATCAAACCTGGACCCATCCAGAGGGTCTCTCATCATCAATCGCAGTAGCCAAGGCAGCCATAATGCCATGAACGACTGAGATGGGTAAGCTATTCATTTTACCGTTCAAAACTCTTCAAGGATTATTCAAGGACTAAAATATAAATTTTCAAGGATCTTTAAATTAATAGACGTTTGTGGGTATTCCATGTCAAATAAATATTACGGATTAATACACATTCCCAGTGTATTTACATAGAGCCACAAAAGTAATAATTTAATGTTTGCATTGAATTTGGACTCTGAGATTTATCCAAAGCTTGCCTCAAACTCTGATCCTTGCAAATGAAACAAGACTAAAAATCTTCTCTTCTGAACTTGCCAAAGTAATTTTATTTCGCACTGCTATATGGCTGTTTGGTATGTTTTACCTGAACAGGAAACGTGATTTTTCCAAAGGTATCAAAATGTGAAGCAGACGAAAAGATACGTATAGTAATAACACTAAACATTTCATAGAGCACGAAAATTGTTGCTAAAGATTGAAAAATTATGCTTGAGACTTCAAAATTGGAGCATTTACGTAATTTGCTGGGCAATTTGCTTTCTGTGGGAAACTTTTAGGTCAAAGTTGCCAAATTTTTACTATATGACTCGATCCTAGAAGCCATGGGAATATACCTTGATAGAATAGGCTCAGTCTGCTATTGCTCAAAATAGAAATTCTAGACTCCTCTTCGAGTCTCCTGTAGAAGGAATTTGCTGTCTACAAAACAAGTTGCAATTTTGTGGCAAAACATCACTCTGGAACAATAAGTATACAATAACTTGCATATATACATTCATGGATATCATGCAACATTCAACTTGGCATTTTGTCTTGTAGGATCACTTTGAGTATATTTTCAAGAATCTTTTGCTATGGGAGTGTGCAATCTGTACACTTCCATATAGCAAAGGCATTCGAACGGAAGCCATATGCTGAGATGAAACGTTTTCTACATGTTTGAAACAATAGAAAAGTAAAAAGCTGTATTTTGAAAAAGAGGAACATTTCTTGGCATGCAACGAGTTTACTTGTACGATCTTCTGTAAGCTGTCTGAATTCTCTATTGCTCTTAATGATGTAAACAGTAAATATTCATAAATTTCAAGGAGTGTGATCAATTGTCAAGGAAAAACTCCTATTTTCAGGGAGTTTCAAGTGCCCTTGAAATGAAATTTCAAATTCAAGCACTTTTCAAGGAATTCAAGGACCTGCACGAGCCCTGGACTGTGCCAATATCTACAGTTCCTGGTCCCTTCATTCTCTGAAAAGCATAGATATATTCTTTGAATCCTCCTTTTTTTTAGCAAAATCCTTCAATACTGTACTTGAAGACTTCCATACATCGTGAAAATGGTTGCAACATTTTTTCTGGAATGGGGTCATGTTGAAAAATGTAAACATTGTGCAATATTTTTTCAAGAATGATGAATACAAATTTTTCCCGCCAAAATTATTGAAAATAAGATCACGGGCGGCGGAAACAATCTGAAAAAACTTGGAGCCTAACAAAATTAAATCTATTTCTAACTGTCTTCTTAAATGCCCAATCGTACATGTTAATCTTTGAAAAGATCACTTGAGACATCCTTGTCACCAGCAGCCAGCAAAAGCCGCAATGAGAGGATGATCTGCTAACATAAAACGTCCACTAGTTTTTTTCGTGTGCTTGCTTGTCCCATCCCCATGAAGCTTGAATGGAAGAGCTGAAGCACTTGTACCTGTCTTTTCTTGAGTAAAAATTACCATCAGTGATTCCAAAGAGCGACAATTCCAAAGAGCGACAAGGTACTGTGTATTTCTGTAACAACAATGACTAATCTTTATGTACTTTGTGCTTTTTTATTTCTTGTACCCTGTAAGATATAGAAGTATGTAAAAATAACAATGACTAATGTGCATATTTGTAATGGCATCCTTTTTCCAAATATTGGTAGTGGGTAAACTTTTTTCGATAAGATGACTTGTTTGTTCGGTAAACAAAGACAACTGTGGATAATGGCAGGGACATTGGAATCGGGGGGCCAGAGGAGTCATTGCCCCCACTTTAGCAAACTATGCAAAAGTGCCCCTTTGAAGCCTAATATGGGCATGGTAATGTGCCCCTTTTAGGACTTAGCCCCCTTACTTTCTAGATGCTTCCTACGTCCCTGGATAATGGATAAAAAAATCCAGGATGTGAATAGTTCCTAACATCCTTGAAGAGTTTTGAACGGTAAAATGAATAGCTTACCCATCTCAGTCGTTCATGGCATTATGGCTGCCTTGGCTACTGCGATTGATGATGAGAGACCCTCTGGATGGGTCCAGGTTTGATTAGAAATAAAAGTAGCCAGTTATTTGAAGCACTTGTACCTGTCTTTTCTTGAGTAAAAAGTACCATCAGTGATTCCAAAGAGCGACAGCTAGTGCACGTGCTTAGGCCGAAAATGATGCTTGATTTGAAACATGGTTTTCTTACGATCAGAGTAACTTATTGATAATCCAGACGACAAATTTTTCCCCCAATGTGTGCAGATCGAGTTCGAAGTTTGAATGTCGCTGAGCGATGTTGCGCGTGAATGCCCCGAAGGAAATTAGCCCTGCACCCTACGGTCGCAGTTTCTCCATAGACTTCTAATGGTGTGAAGCTAACTTGCATAAAATCAACATGGCGGAAATTCGAACGATTTCAGCCAATCAGAAGATTATTCCGCTCTGTTTGCTATAATAGGCTATAACAGTTATTAAGATCACATCTAATCTAGCTTGCATTTTGTCTTGATAACTAACATCACCTAACAATGTATGCATTTTTAGTACTCGAAGTTGCTCATGTTTTATCCGCTCAATCTTTATCACTTTGAATCTGGCATCAACTCAGTTCAATTTGCAAGCCTATTGTTCCTTAATGCTTTCTCACTAATCAGCATAACAGCTATCTCATGATCTCATAGAGCCTTCCCTGACTGTGGCTCAATGAATGTGCTGAATAGAGCAGCTAGCAAAAGACTGCCTAACTTTATGTACAATCGATTGTCTCAGTAAACCTGGTGCTAATAAGCTTGTCGATTGATATAGTGGTCCTTTGGCACCACTGATGGCACTTCTTGTCTTACTGAAACATAAACTTTCTGCAATTAAGTATGTTTTTAAATGAAAAACTACTCCTTTCTTTTACTGTTGATACCACAAAAAGATCAAGAAAATTCATGTCCTCGTTCTTGTCTAATTTTCTATGGAAGCACAGGTCTAAAGCTTTTCCAAGTAATGTATGTTCTGAATCTATAATTCTATTCTTGGAGTGTCTTCGTTTCAGTTACTGCACTTAAGTCTCCGTTTACAAATTGTTTTCGTCCTGTCTCTTGTACGCTGATGACAATTATTTTGCCATTGTTCAGCCTAGACTCAACTATCCTTTTAGCAGCAAACAATCATTCAGTAGGTAGAGGGCTGCTCAATATAGTTATGCACTGGAAAAGACCATGTTTACTGTTATCATCATTATCATCATTGTAAAGATCATTAATATCTTTATCATTTCACTGATAAAGATGATGAAATACTTGACATAGTAGAAACTCTTCAACATTGTCTAACTTCGATGATTATGAACATACCTCTTGGCTCTATTTATTATATATGCTGATTTCGAAACAAAAACTGATCTAATCCAGATTCAATGGGCTTCTAATTGTTTTTGTCTTATTTTCCTTCTTCATCATTGACATTTTTCTTATCGTTAACACAATGTCCACTAATGCCGAAAAAGTCAATTGTACACTGTCTCTTATAGGAGAAGTGAAAAAATGTAATATAATAATTATGAACAAATGAAAATGTTTAGAAAATAAATATATTTACAATTCGTAAGAACGAAAGAATAATCACGATAAATAAAATCAAAGTCTTCTTTAGCCTACTGAATCAAAACACAAGTCAACAAGTCAAAACACAAGTTGACATCTAGCAAAGTAGTATAATTATATACAATTTCTGTATATGAAATAGCATAGAAAGACGCTTTTGATTACCCCTACCATCTGTTGGCATGAGTAAAGTTATTCATCATCGTAAATGCGAGCAGATTGCTTGACTGCAGCCTACGAGGCTTCCTTCAGTAAAGCGACATGACTTGTTAATATCCATTAACTGAATATTTGAATACTGCAGCATGACGTTTTTACTAATAAAACTACTCTTGTGAGGGCTCTGACAAGTGATCTACTGCATGTTACAACTGTATTTTTAGCCTCGAATGTAGAATCTAAAAATACATTGAAAATTATATAACATCTATTATTTGTAAGAATATATCTATATCTTGAAATGTATCTACAAATACATTACATATATTCTACATTTACTGAATATTTAAATTGAATGGCATCTTCAAAACATGAAATTATTATAACATTTAAATATTTTCTGAAGATATATGTTGTTAATGTATTAGTTAATACCTATAAGTTTGTATTATTTCGTAAACAATGAAACATCAGGTCTTCTATCCTTCAGAGAGGCATCATCTTAAATCGCTCGATTATCATCAATTATGCAACGGATGAGAATCAAATCTCACAGCAAACTTTGCACAGAGAACACTCCCGTCTTCTTTAGAACAGTGTCGAGTGTGAGCATTCATTTCATGGTCGAGGATAAAAATAATGGATGAAATCTCATTTATTTACTATATTTTAATGACAACAATCAACGCTGTCTCGATCGTTCTCAATTTTGTCTTGCTGGTAATGCTTCTCGTTTATCGCACGGAGCTTCTTACAAATGCACACAATAAAATCCTACTGGCAATGCTATTTGCTGGCTTCCTAATTGGCATTACCGGCACTGTTAATTGGCTGTTGGTCGCAATGAAAGCTGGAAAAGTGTTTTACAAGCTCATTGGGATGATACCAATGTTTTCATTCTTTATAGCATCGATTGCAACATTGTGTATATTAACATTCGATCAATTGATTGCAGTCAAGTTTCCATTACGCTATGCGGCAATAGTTACGACGGGCCGAATTCATGTTGCGATTTTCTTTGCATTCGCTTTAGCGATTGCTTTCGCATCGGTACAAATCATTATATACAATTTCGAAGGATCGCAGAAAGAACTTCAAGTACGAGGGCTAGTGGTCACTTTCGTATTTATCCTAGGAATGCTGACACTGTTGACAACGAATTATCAACTTTATAAGGCCATTCAGTATCAAAGGAAACGACTTAGACCCTTGTCGGACAACCAAACCCAAGAGAGAACAGAAAACGAGCCATGTAGAGAGAAAAGTAATGAATCAACGATTCAGAATATCCGGAGACCGGTTAGAAAATTCAAAACCGGCAGAATGTGCATAGTTTTAGTGGTGATTTATATGGTCAATTGGCTGCCGTTAGTCACCTATCGCATTAAATCGATCATCGACTTGGACAATGCCATCCCATTGTATCTTAGAATATCAATGGTGCTGGCAACCCTCTATCAAATTGCCATGCCTTGCTTTTATCTATTGAAAAGAAGAGACTTTAGAAAAAAGCTCGCAAGCCTGATCTGTAGAAGTCACAACCATGCGCATGTCAATCATTTGTGATTGCAAGCCATTGACTGATTCTCATTGCTCAGCTTACAAAAAGACACTCATCGAGAGCTTCTTGTGACAGCTGGATTCACATAACATCTACTTCCCTGTATATAAATGGCTTTCGGCCCTTTTTTAGCAAATCAATAGGTAGTAATGCCTAGTTTAAAATCATGATTAGTGGGGCTAGAATAGAGCAAGTATAGTGATGTCATTAATATTATACAGTAACATTCCTAGCACTTCAAGATTATTCAACTCTTTGAAATAAAATAGTACTCCCAAATGTTAATTAACAACCTTGCAGGCAGCATTTGGACTGCCCATCTATTTACACATAGAAGAAGTCTCTAGTCATTGCAAGTTTCTCCAGTTTCCTTTTCAGTAAAATCAGGAATAGTTGAAAATATTCTAGAATGGATGAGAATTCTATGGAGTGACTACTGTATGAGCACCCGCTGTGGATTGACGGTCTAGGTCTAAGAGCTGACGTCCCATTCAGTGCAATGTTGTGTCGTCTACCCAAGCCACCCTCAATCAAGAATTGCATTCAACCTTCTATGCCACTCCTACGTAAAGATAATTTAACGACAATTGTTTATCTTTTGCTTTTGAGCAGAGCAATCTACAGGCAGGTAAATGTCTATTTGATTTAATGACCTATGTCAGTTGAAACACTAAGCAGCTATAGAAAGTTCGGAAAGTTGTCAGATTCACAGGAAAATGCTACCCTCATTTGCCATCCTGTAAAGATAAGCACTAGCCTTGATACAAATTTGTCGTCTACATCATTAGCACTCCTGATTAACCTCCTTTTATGCAAGCCTAGGTATGTATTGACACCACCAACCCCATCTCATGAGTCGCCTATATCCACCAAATAATATTCTTGTAATCTATCATTTCATGTGATATTGTGTTTTATACTAATTTGCTCGAGCTATAATCTCTTCATTGAAACTAGAATAACTGAAATGCGGACTATTTGTTGCCTATAACCAGACAGTGAAACTATGAATGATCCGCATATACAGTACCTGAATTGAAAACTATCATACATTAATACTAGTGCATGCATTCAACGATACCCGCATATATGAATACATGCATGAAGTACTACACTCAACAGTACACACATACAAATATGTATAAGTTTGGAAGGTTATTGACTAGCAAACTGGCCCGTCCCCCGAGAAGTTCCGAGCGGGAGGCGTGGCCAATTTGGTCTACAAGTTGAGTCAGAATCGTGCATTCAGTGATACCCGCATATATGAATACATGCATGAAGTACTACACTCAACAGTACACACATATAAATATGCATAAGTTTGGAAAGGCTAGTGACTATCAAACTGGCCGTCCCTTGAGAGTTTCCGAGCGGGAGGCTTGGCCAATTTGGTCTGCAAAGTTGAGTCAAAATCGTAAATACGCATATTAACCTTGAAAAGATTTTATCGACTAACGTGATATTTCGAGTCGATTTGCCGACTGAGGCTTTTCTCAGGGGGGTGCCACAGTCCCAGCACCCCCAACTTAGGGATGCCCCTGCTGTAATGACACTTGCGAAAACTGTTAAAGTAAAAGAAGATTATAGTTTTATTGGGTCGATAAGAATACCTTTCGGAGGGAAAGATGAGACGCGTGATTGGCTTCAAAAACGATCAGCAGGAGTCTGTTGTCGAGCCTACTGATACAAAATTACGGCCTAGCCACAGTATTGCCAAGCAATGTCTAATTTAGAATGTTCTCGGCCACAAATTGTTTTGGAATGTCCAAAATGGTCTTTGAAAAGCAACATTAGCTGTGCACTTACTAAGTAGTGTCAAGCTACTTTTGCAGATCAACTATTAAATATATGAAAGAACATATTTATTTTTTGCTTAGCTGTATTGCAAGAATAGAGGTTAGATGAGGTGCTGTCGAAAGTCAGTGTTTAGGTTCAGCAGGGCTTCACATATTTCTATTCATTTCTTATTCAAAAGAGCTCCACTATTGTTACTGACGTAGATTAGGCGCTGTTGCCAGGTAAACAAGTTAGTGCCATTGCTTAAGTCGCACATTTAAGTTATCAACATTTAAATTGGCGTTCAGTCACTGCGAAAAGAGTATCAAGTGCTGGCACAGCGGTTTGTTGATAGGAAAGAATATCTAGCATGATTTACAAAAATAGGAAATACTTATGGACTTAGCATTTATCCTTGAGGAACACCAGTTTTCTATGTCCTGCGATAGGGAAGCATTTTCATTGTTAAAACTATCAGTGACTTAAAATACATGAAATGATTTTGGCGCACGGGTCGTTTGCTGCGAGCAAGTAAATTGCCAGAGGGCTATAAAAACGGAAAGTAAGGAAGATGAAAAATGAGCACATTCAATTTATTATCTGTCTCACTACATCTTTTCATAGCAGTTTTTTATTCTTGCAGCTAAGGCAATTGTTTGGACAGTAGGACAAGACTGGTTTTATAAGATTGTATGTAGGAGTTACTACAAGATACTACCACTTACATCCACTTAATGTTTGCAAGTAAAATTGAAGCCAAATCAATCTCGTTTTCGTTTTCCGACACGAGACAATTGTTCTTCCGGGTAACAAGGACGGGAAATGAAAGATCTCATTTCCTGCAGTAATCAACAAGCAATCGTCAGTAATTTGGAACAGGGGAGGAGAGGAAGAAGGGGACTTTGTAGCACTGGTTTATCAACGTTTAAATCGAAGTGATATGTCCAGACCAAGCAGACCGGCTCCACCACCGCCTTCAAGGCCAGGTAAATAGTGTATGTAGGACTTAACTGCTACCTGTAGTTGATTATAAAACGTTGGTAGGATTTGATGTTACACTAACGCTTCATTTCCCTGTGCAGAATGATGGTAAATGAAGTTTGGAGTGCAAATAGACATATCTTTTTGGTTCAGTCACACTTGTTTCTGATGTAATTTCCAAAATGACGAAGTGATATTATACTCTCCACGGGTTTTTGATAATTTTGTTGGATTAAACATTTGCCTTTGTAGTCTTTTACTTAATTCTATTCTGCAGGACACGTACAAGTTGTTAGAGCCCTATATAACTATGCAGCACAGCAGGTGATATTGTCTTTCCAAATCTTCCTACCATAATATTGTTCAGACAGGAGCATGTTGATAGTTGTTTGAAGTTTTGATAGTTGTGTCTTTAATGACACTTTCATGAAAGGCCTATAACACTATAGTAGAGTATGCAATAAATGTTTGTCAACTTAAGGACAACTAACAGTGTTTGCATGTATGATGTTCTTTTCCTCTTATTTTTCTAGTACTTTTCTTATAAAATCTCAAATGAATTGTTTCATTTGACTATTAAACCACAATTGAATTCTGAATACTTTCCTCTCTTTTTGAAGAATGATGAGTTAAGCTTTCAGGAAGGAGATATTTTGTATATCATTGACAAGGTAAAGTTTCACTTAGTTCCCATATGGGTGTTTTTGTTAAGTAGAATTTTTAAGTAATACTAATCTTCATTTCCCAGAGACCTTGCAATTTTTAACACAAGATTGGAACTTGGATTTGGTTGCTCTTTTGACTGTTTTTTGTCATCCTCATAAATAGTGTTGTGAATAATTACTGCTATCATTCTTGAAAAATGAATAGCCTGGAGTTTAACTTGTTTGTAGTGGTGTGTGTATGATATGTGACTGAAGATCCCTATGATTTGTGTTTTCTCTATTCGAGATCAACTTCTCTTTGTATGTAGAGTGACCAATCTGGTTGGTGGAAGGCCAAAGTTGGAACTCAAGAGGGAATGATCCCATCAAATTATGGTAATTTGTTAATAGTAAATAATAAAGTGTAGTCATATTAATACCAGCGATTTTCAGTTATTGTTATGAACATTATTATCATTGTTTTCATCATAGTTATTTTCACCAGTATTGCCTTTATACCCAAGTAGCCACCTGTAGAATTTCTTATTACTAAGTGAGGTTTACAGTTGTATTTGAATACATTATTGAAGTTTGTAGCATCATCAGTACAATAATCATTGTCACCATAATTATCCATTAATCATGTTGATACTTTGTTCATTTTATCATCATTCTCATTAGTTCAACTATCTAACTACATCGCCAAGTTAAACATCTTGTACAATGTTGTGAAATTTGTTGTTGACTTTTTTCTATGAATTCCTAAATAGTTGAAGAGAGCACTGAATCAGTGGAGCATCCAATGCACGAGGCGGCAAAACGAGGTTTTTATTCTTTTCTTCCAAATTGCTCCCTTTAGGCCTATCAGTAGAACAGCTGTTTCATTCATGTCAATACATTTGGATATTGTATCATTTTCTCATTTATGTTTTTCAATAGTCAGAAATTATTTTTATACATTTCTATGTTCTTTTAGGAAATTTGGGTTTCTTAAGGGAATGCATTGTAAACAAGGTAGCCTACAATTTGTTAATTTCATGATCACAGTTTTTATTTAGCATTAAGCAGAAGCAGACATTCTACAAAAGTTCAACTGAGTTATGAGCATAGAAGATAGACCTTAGCATATGAATTCATTTATGATAAAATTATGCCTGATATTGGTTGGATATTAGACTTGTGGCTCTTGTGTTGTTATGACATGAACAAATGTGTTTCAGTATGGGTAGAGCAGCAGAAGCTCATGGGTGATTAGAATGTGGAAAACTTGTGAAGAGACTGAATACTTAGAAGAGAATACTCCATGCACATAGGAGAGTTGGGATTTAGAAAGCATTTTCAATAAGAGATTCAGAGACTAGGCATCAGAGCCCAATAAAAAGTCAGCTAATTCTTCTCTTAATAGGTGACATAAGCCAACCTTCTGATAAAATCCAAATCTCAGACCCACTTGGACTCACTACCTTAACCTATTCCAAAAATTGATCATGCTTGCTGACTTTCTTACACTACCTTTAAATTTGCTTAATACTATTCGATTCAAGGTTTCTCCCAATAGTCTTGATAAATCTGGTTCAACTGCACTCCACTGGGCTGCAGCTGGAGGTCATACCCGTAAGTATAACTGCCTACAGTTTCCACCTATTTGAATCAGGATTTGTCATATTTTGATTCATACTGACAAGTGCAGGCCTGAGTAGTGAGCTTTCATTTTGAATTTGAGGATAGTGCTTTTAGGATATTTCATTTGTCAAAGCATCATTGCTGCATACGTTATATGAATTAACTGAGCTGAAAGTATAATAAACCATTATATCACAGTTATTTTTTTTGTATAGTTGAGAAACTCTGTACCTCTATACATACTTCTTTGCTATTGTTTAGCAGGTGTCTCTTTAGCCTTAGCTGATGAATTGTTCAGAAATCAGAACCCCTTTTGTCTATTGGATGTGGTTTTCTTCAATGTCCTAAGATTGATAAATGTATTTGCAAGGATTTGAGATGTGCTGTGAGCTTTTAGCATTTTAGTAGGGTGTCTTTGAAAGTACCTTGCAGCAAGACCATCTTTGTCAAAAGTGCTGAGTTTTTATTATCATCAGCATTTTCTTGGATGGATTTATGTCCTAGTTTAAGGGGCTTATATGGAGCATTAAACTTACTGTTAGGTATTATTTGGATTGCTCTGGTCTGGAATTTTTGAAGCATATAAATCTCACTTTTACTACTGCATCCCTATACTTAGCAAAAGTATTAAAAAGGGGGTTCATAAATACCCATGTATATGTTTTTTGAGATTTACTAGAGTAGAGTGCTGTTTAAATGTTGCAGTCTTACTGTATCATGTGATACCTTCTCAGAAATTTAATTGATATGTTTTATCCATGCAAGCCATTCATTTGTTTGAACACCAAATTACTTGTTGTCTTGAGGCTTCTGAAGACTTGTGTCTGTTATGTCCAGATCTGGCTTGCCCTTTGGTGTCTGGGGTTTTCCTTGGGTAGCTATTTTCATAGCCATAGTTTTCTTTACATTAAATAACAGTTTGTTTCCTATCATCCAGTTGTCAAAGGAGCTAAATCTACATTAAAGCCTCTTAGCTGATGTATAGTTTAAGCTGGAAATTGGAAACCAGTATCCTCAGAAATATAGCAACAAATCTTTAGCAGACTATTACATGAAGATCATACATGTATTACAAGACAAAAGAGAGGGCCAAGACAAGAGCCTTGTGACACTCCTATATTTATTGGATGTAGTTGTACATCTGTACCATTTACTCTGCAAGTTGCTTCCTGTTGGTAATATAAGACTAGAACCATAAAACTCCCTATCAGTGACCATATAATACCGTAGTTTATTACATAGGATGGAATGATCAACAGTTTCAAATGCTTTATTGAGGCCATTAAACACTATGCCAACAACTTCACTATTACCTAGCGCAGGGTACCAATCACCAATAGACTGATGATGATGATTCACTAAAATATTTATTATTTGAAATATCATTTGTAGCCAAGAAATATTTTTTTGTTTATGCGCTTGTTTGTTTCCAGAATGTGCAGTGGAACTTCTAAATCTACGGCATGTTGAAGTTAACGTACAGGTTTGTAGGTCCAGAATTTAAGTAGTCTCTCATATTGAAATAATTTTATGCTCTGTTAAATATGTCTCTTCTGAGGTATTTGAATAGCATCATCATTGCCTTTATAGCGCATCTCTTGGAAGTAAAACATACCAAGCAGAGATTACATCTGTTTCAATCTCATTCAAATACTTGTTTGCAACCATACCAAGCCATTACAGTGACTCCAAGTATCCCGTATTGCCAATTTAATCATTCTGAGCCTTCAAATTTTATCATCGGAGCTCAGTAGCTATCCTTTGCACAAGTCGTAATTTTCTTGAATTCAATCTATAGTGATCAACATTGGTTTTAACACTACTTGCGTTTTTATCATCAAATGTGCTCACTAGATAAATAGCGAGCTATGTACAGTATACAAAATTCGTTTCGAGTTCTAGGGATACTGGTTTCCTAACAGTTATGTTGAGGGTTTCATTCTTCCAGAATAAACTCGGAGACACCGCACTTCATAATGCCGCATGGAAAGGACATGCAGATATCGTTGAAGTGTTGCTCCAAAGAGGTAAAAGATTTCATCACTTGTTGTTTTCTTCCAGACCAATGGCAGTTTTTTATTTCTCTTGATCTGCGATCTGTGGTTGCACAGTTTGATACGGTCTTATGCTGTAATTCCTCGTTCGATTCTTGTCCGAAGGGAGGACTTTTGATAGATGACATCTTTTGCTTATTCGATATCTTTTTTACTGATTTATGAGTTGTGTTAGGACTTTTGTTTTTAATACTGTTATAAAAGATAGAGGGTGAAGTATTTGCAGTAGATCGAATCTGTCTTGTGGATGTTATCTTGTGCAGGCAAACAGCACTTAGATTGAATTTGCAAGTGTCACACACGTTCCAATCAATGTGGTAGATTTGTATCTTGTTCGTGCATATCGTGTACGTTTTATGAACGTTATATATGTCCATACAGTACATATATGTAACATATCGTGTTCGCACATTTGGCCTATGATGCATGTAGCTAGTAACCAGGGGTGCACCGAAGTGAAGGTGTGAAGTGAGGCGCCCACTTTTTGCTGGTGCTGTCAATAATTTGTCAGTTTGTCGGTAGAAGTTACCATAGCGGTCATGGCTTGTCGGTAGTTGTTCAACCTTGTTCAAGCACATCGGTCAATTTATTTTTCTACCCCATCCCCTCCTTGAGAGTCCCTCAACATACCGCTGTGTTATGTCGCCTAGCTAGACATGAAAGTAGTAGGACTGCAGTTTCAATCAAGGATCTAGCATATCCTGTGATCGCATAGCCTAACAATTTTATTGTAAAGTAGGATTTAGTTGGCCACGATCATCATCTATCAGCCATAAATGTAATATTTTTGAACTGTCTAGCAGATGACTCACTTTAGCCTTATTTGAATGTAATTGAATTTTGTAAATATTCGGCATAAATATTGATTGTACATGTCTATTTTAGGTGCTGACAAAGAAATAAGAAACAACGAGAAGAAACGGCCGTATGACTTGGCGAGAAACCCAGAAGCGGCGTCGTTTCTTAAAGATCGAGCAGGTGGGTACGAGGTCGGAGTGTTATTGACACTTGATAATTTTCAATGAGTGCAGGTTTTCGCAAGGGCGACTTTTTTCTACCACACCACTTTGCGGTTTAGCATCTGTTCTCAAGTCACGATCATCCTCACCTTTGATGCGTATGCCCAGGCACAATAAACCATGCCGTCGGAACAAAGTGTACTGCATAGGAATGAGCCTTGAATTCACTGATTTCCTTGTTAGAATTCTACAATTTGATGGTGCTACGTTTGTTGGAATCCCACAAGTTTCATGTTGAAGTTGGTGATGTTGGAACCTTTCTTATTTGTAGTGGGGTTTTATGCCATGTTTTTGCACCTGGATAGATAAAGTTTCATGATAGGACTTCTGGATTTTTCCGTGGGATGTTCATCTAAGCACAAATTTTTAGTTTGTATAGTAAATATTATGTTTTTAGACAGTAATAGTTCATATAATACCACTGACATAGTATTTCACCAACCTATTTTGTATTGCTCTTTCAACCCTCATGGTTTAGACATATTGTAAATATAAACAATATTGTTATGAATAATGCACGCTTTCAGTGGGTCAAGTCTCCAATTTCCAATAGCATAGTTTAGTATCGAATGT
Organism: Mastigias papua; assembly: GCA_964019165.1. Classification (NCBI taxonomy): domain Eukaryota; kingdom Metazoa; phylum Cnidaria; class Scyphozoa; order Rhizostomeae; family Mastigiidae; genus Mastigias; species Mastigias papua. Next base: position 3,601,977 of record OZ025282.1, on the reverse strand, counting down.
TTGTTTTGTTGTATATGATTTGTCTCTTGCATTTATTAGTAAATATTTCTGACATCAAATTCATATCTTTCCTATCCATTAGGTCTAGCTACAAACGATTACGGCGCGGATGAAGATTCAGACTGACGATATCAATATTTGACTTTCAATTACCACCCAATAATTTACAACTTTATCGCATTATTTGTTATACGAAATATGTATTATTTTTGTCTTGTTCATATTTAGTTTGTTGCTCAATTGTCCATAATGGTAAGACAATAGAGAATTCAATTTTTGTCCTACTATCAGAGTATTATTGCATTTGCTCGTTGTATTGGTAATCATTCTAATTACAGCCGCTTAACATTCACATCCACATGCTGTAATATCTAACGGCAGTGAATGATTCTTTCGGTTAACTATAGCACTTCAAGATGAGGGATCTTACCTGATGTCTTCAAATCGAAAAAGTTTTGATGATGATGACATTGCGAGGAACGAACTATCTTTATGCGCACTGATGAATTTGGGCAACTGTCATCCAATTGGTTGCTGCAAGGCACATAAAAGTTTCCAATCGTTTCCTTCGTTGAAGTGAAAGTGGGAGGGTAGCTCTTGTGGCAAGCCCTTGAAGCTCCTGTTCCCAAGCTCACTGGGATGTTGCTTGAATGTTATTGTAGCAATGCACGTATACTTTGTAAGGAATCACAATTGAAGCTTGTATGAAGAAAGCCAACAATTTAAGGAACTTTTAATACTAAAAACAACGATCTGTAAGGAACCTTTCGATTGCAAGTATTTCGACCACTGCAAACAATGGAAAATTGAGGAATCAAATTACCATGTATTGTGCTTAATCCACGTAGCAGCATCTCACAGAGGGATTCCTATTGAAACTTGCGATACTTGGTACCTGCATTGTCTGCATTATGTAATATGCGATTTATGGAACTCTTAGAACTACAATGTAGTCTGAAGAGGTCCAGAAATAGTAGCTAGGCCCTGATCAAAGTGCTTTTTAAAAGACCTTATAAAAGAACTACGCATCGTCACGTATTCATGGTTATTGTTATGCTTTGAATGAAGTGAGGTACCCTGGCACCAACAGGCAGCCTTCGGAGGCCATTGCTCAAAAGTCCAGTATCCCTGTTTCTAAATTGATGGTAGATGGGAACAATACGAGATGTCCACTATATTTTTATTTATACAGTTTTTGACTGTATGCTTTTACGCTGCAACTCAGTAACTTATTTCTGAAGACGTGCCCAATGGTGTATTGAACCATGTACAGGTCATTGGTCTGTAAATTTATTGTTTCAGTTCCTATCAGTTGTTGGGGCTTGAAGCGCCTCTTCGGAGGCGTGCAATAGGTTGTTCTCGACGACACTCTACAACTGGTTAAGTGGGCTCAGTCGTAACCTCTTCAAGATGGCGGACAGAGACAGTGACAATGACGATCCGCAAAATGGCACGGAGCAAGAAAATCCATACGAACCACGAAGAGTATCGCTAAAAAAAGGAGATCGTGGATTTGGATTCAATGTTAGGGGACAAGTTTCAGAGGGCGGTCAGTTGAAATCGATTAATGGCGTCCTATATCCTCCGCTGCAAATGATTAGTGCTGTTCTAGAAGGCGGTCCTGCTGAAGAAGCTGGAATCATGGTTGGAGATCGTATACTTGAAGTGTAAGTAAAGTATAAAATGTGAAAAGTTGTCTTAAATTGTCATGTGGCAACTAGTAGATAGGCTGAAGCTCTGTATATGCTCAAAACTGTGCGACAAATTTTGTAGACTACGCTAAACACTCTAGGTAGTCAATATCCAACTAAAGCTAACCCGACCGAAGTATATTAACAGTAAACAGCTTTATCTATAGACTTATGATTAAGAATTCATGGTAAGAGGTTGTGCATCAATGATTTAAATTGCCGATGTTTTATTGTTTGCAATTCGGTTAACAATATTGTTAGGAAGCAAAACCTGTAAAATGAACATTTGATTTCCTTTTTGTCAACCCAATAGGTACACTGCCAAAGAGATGCATATTCGTAGTTTTAAGTATAAATCTATCTATCTATGAATATTGTACAAAACTGAGTTATTGGCATTACGATTGGCAAAATCAAAATGTTTGCTTATTGAACAGTATAGTCTGTGTTGTGTAGCAAAAGACTAAGACGAGCTCCAAAGTTGAGAGATCCAATGCTGTATATAGCCTGAGTGGTTAACATTTAACCTGCACAGTTCATTATTCCAAAGCCTAACTGCCTTTAATCACACCTTTGTAAGCATAAAGAAAAAATTAGTAAATATGTATGTATGTAAGCATCTTTTTAGATGGAAACCAGTATATTGCTAGATGTAGATGTGTACACTCTTGAGCTGCCAAAATACAAAAGATTGCCACAAATAATAAGAAACTTTCATTTTAGTTAACAAACAACAACACTAAACCTCACTGAAGTAAATGATTATCATCCAGTACTTAATTTTGTAAGCATGAAGGGAAAATGGTATGAAGCATATTTCTAGATAGAATTGTCATAGAAGGGAATAGAGGAGTTGAGATAATCATCTATAATTTAGTATGAGTTAGCCATTGCATCTTCTGCCAGTTAGTTTAACATTAGATACTATATAAAAAGTTTGAAGGTAGTAGGACAAAGTTGTTTATCAAATTTCAATGCTTTTAAAAGTCTTTCATTAAGTAACTTAGTAACTATCTACCAATTGGTATTCTTATTGATGACTGTGAGGTTTAATGTTAGAATTATAGGCGACATAGAGACAACCTTTTAGTTTGAACTCAACATAACGGACTGAACTATAAACTCACATGGAGCAACAAAACAATGGGAATATAAATCATGTGATCTAATTGTTAGCATAAATTATCATTCCTCTAACATTTAAGGCTAGGATTAGTTAGTTAGAAGGAATCCAGGGGAAAGTAATGTAATCTAATTTTTATTCACGGGGCATTTTCGTAATAGAAGATTTCTCTTCTTTGTACTGACAGTATTATTTGATTTCAATCCCATTTACCATCCCAAGGAAGAAAGAATCAGTTTTGACCCCTTCCATGTTGTCATTGTTGTATGCAATGAATTCAAATGAAATTTACTATTAGTTTGGCTTGTCATTGAATTAATGCTGGTTTTTTTTGATATAATCATTTTAACAATTAGTATTATAGTTACTGTTAATAGTTTTGCTATTAATGTTTTGAATGAATATCACCATTTTATTCTGTCTAATTAAGTACTGGATTATAGTCATCTTATTTCAGTGAGGTTTAGTGTTGTATTGTTTGTTAAGTAGAATGAAAGTATCCTATTATTGGCAACAGTCTTGTGTATTCTGACAACTCAAGAAGAATGTTCACATCTACATCTAACAATATGCTGATTTCCATCTAACCAGAAGCTTACATGCATACATATTTATTAATTTTTATCTATTTATGTGCATCTACATGTCAGCCTTAGCAGAAAGATAGTTATATATTATATATTATATTATGTTATATTATAGTATATTATATTATATACATACATGCATATATATATATATATATATATATATATATATATATATATATATATATATATATATATATATATATATATATATATATATATATATATATATATATATATATATATATATATATATATATATATATATATATATATATATGTATATGTATATACTGACTTCCATTTAAACAGAAGCTTACAAATATATATATTTATTTATTTGTATATATTTATGTGCATTTATATTAATTATATTTATATAAATATTAAGCTAATAAAGACCAACAAAATGAAGTAGGACTTATTTTAGAAGCCTACTGTACTCTATACTGTAAAGCCAACAAAAGCTACAAATTTCCAGATCTTTAATGAGACATTAGCACAATCTGCAGTTACACACAGGGCTCATTAGTGTGTATAGGTACATGAGCACCACTTGCAGGCACAAAATGGTACACTCTGAATTTCTACATGCACTATTGATCCAAATCTACATATTGATTGTTGGTTGCTGCTTAAGTATGTTAGTGTAACAACACTTAGCACAGCCACAGCTGGGAACCTAGTAAGAGATGTATTTGTGAATTAAACGCATTTTACCATATGTAGTAGTATCATGCTTTAGTATGCAGACATATTTGTGCTCAGATATGTGCTCACAGGTACAAAGCACTTTGAATGAGCCCTGGATGCAAGTACTTCCATTTCTTTTGACTTTCGGTAATGTGCTGGGATCTTTGATTACCTGTGGTATTTGGGACCATAAAGTGTGACCCATGCATTCTATGTACTATTAGTGGTTTGTTCATATTTCAATAATTATATGGCATTAGATTGAGAATAGGAAGTTCTTTGTAAAATCAGATAGTTTCCATCAGATTGTAACTACTGTTTGGTTTTAGGAACAAAGTTGGGGTGGAAGGAGCTGATCATAAGAGAGTTGTTGAACTGATTCGTGAAGGAAAGGATTTGTTAGAGTTAGTTGTGATATCAGTTACCCCTAGTGAAGCGAGAAAGCTTGATGGCCCTATGGATGCAGTCAGCCATGTTGATACATATGACTATGCTGATAGAAGACCAGTTCAAGTAACAATACCAGACACAAGATTAGAAGAAGCAGATGGCCAAAAATTCATGGTTAATATATTTGTTTTGAAATCTACAGCAGATCCTCATGAATTATTCATTATCATTATCATAATTATCTGTCACTTTCATAATCAGCATTTTTGGGATTATTTTTGGCCTGTCATCTTGATTCCAGTAGTCTATAATTTCATTATCATAAGCTCCCAGCATCAATATCATCATAAGTAATGTTTTTGTTATCTATCATCATCTTTTGTGATAGAAGGACATTCATTGGCACAAGGTTATCATCAGCCAGTTTCACAAAAATCAATATTTGTATTGATATTTGGTAATCCTCCCATCACTCTATCCTGCTCTGCCTTGCTACCAGTGGTATAGAGCTGAATTTTGTGCAAGAGGGGCCTTCCTGGTTTGAAGAGCATGCCTAGATTAGGACACAATTTTATCAGTCTGATTCATATATTAACATTACCCAGAATAAAAGGAACGGAAACCAGCCCCATCTTTGGAAGTTTGAAAAGGACTGAGCCCCCATGTCCCCATCTTCTACAGCAGCCATACTTGTTATCCCAGTTTTCTAGTTGCAGCTCTGTCTTATTGCATATAGGTTCCATTGTTCACATAGCAATCTTATTGTTACCTCCTTTTGAGATCTCTGATTTGTTTGATATTCCAGTAAAGAAGCAGATGTTAATAGAAATATGTCTAGACTCCTTCCAAACCAAAGCGTGTTAAATCTTCAATTCCTTTGTATTATCTCATTTAGGTGTATAACATTTATATCTCTGGAAAATATGTTTGTGCTCGGCGATACAGGGAATTTTCAATTTTGCATGGAGAAGTGAGTTTTTATTTGGTGCAACATCATGCACTTTTATTGCTGCTACATCTACCTCAAATCTGATAGTTATTACTCTTTTGCTTGATTGTATTTAATTTAATTTAATTTATTACCCTTTGCATGGTTGTCATTGACATTTATGAAGATCTCCCATTGAATTCTAAAGCTTATTATTAAGAATTTAAATCGGCAATTGTTTGAAAAGTTCTTGTCATGTTTAATGGAACTTTGATGAATGCCTCTTCCACTGCTATAGCATTTATTTGCCTTGCTTCTCAATTGGAAACTACTAACTTCAAACATATTGTTGCATCAGTGACATCAGTTGTCTAGTTGTAGTTGGACTCATGCATGCATCTTATTTCTAAAAGTTACCCTGCCTTCAATCTGATTATTTTTAATATGCTCATGTCATGTTTTCATCACTTTTGCTATATTTTTGTTTTTAGTTGAAGAAAAAGTTTAAAGACTTTCCCTTCCCCAAGTTTCCTGGTAAATGGCCATTTCAACTTTCTGACCAACAACTTGATACAAGGAGAAGAGGTCTGGAGTATTACCTGGAAGAAGGTAACTTTGCTTGAAAATGCTTGACTCTGTGATACATATCAGTCGTAAAAAACTTCATGTACATACACTTTGTGGTATAGGCATCATGAAAAATAACGTCTATTAGAAGCTGTTTACTCAAAGATATTTATACAGATTGTATATTTCCCTCTTTTGTTGTTATTTCATGTGCACTTTGTTGTTTTCTTGGCTAGTGATTTTGTTCATCCTTGACCATTTTTAAAGCAGGACAGCTCATACAACCTCAACATATCTTGCTTGTTTTTCTTGACTTGTCATGATGCAATTGGCGATCTTGCTTAATTTTGAAACTGTAAATTGAATTTTGTTTCTCAGTTATTTCTGTGAAGGTTTTATCAGATAGTGACCTCATGCAAGAGTTTCTGAAATCAGATAAAACAGAGGTGAGATTTTTATAATGTTAATGTACGTATCTTTCGTCTTTTTGTCCTGACCTAAATTGATGGTATCTGGTTTACTACTTGTTTATTCTTTGGCGAAATTTCCCTGTAGAAGAAAGACTAACTTGTAAAGGAAGATATTTAAGTGCTGAATTATGATATATACTCTATGATTGATAGGTAAAGCAATTGACAGGTAGTGTCAGCACTGAGCTGCGTATCAACTTGCCAGATAGAACCATGGTACTTGTGAACATACAGAGAAGCTTCAAAACACAGAAAGTTTATGAGGTAGGTTCCTCAAGTTTCTCCATGAGTAAACTGGTTCATGCGCAATGCATTGCTTACCATAAGAGCTGTTGTGTGCGGATTGGCGTGCGACATGTATACTGCGGTTTTCATGAACAGTATAGACCGCTGAGGTCCCAACGTGGACGTCTTGCACACGAGTCACGGCCCTGAACACAGTTTATGTTACGTACACACTGTTAAGTTTGATCTCTGATTTCAAAAACAGACCATGTGCTTGATGTTTAGTGGGTGGCTACCTTTGGCGAATGTTTGAAAGTTATTTTATTCGAATAATTCAGCGTTCCTTATTTTGGATGAAATTATCACCATTTCAACTTTCAGGAAAATTACCCTATGCTAAGAACCTTGCAGTGCACAGCCGTAGAAACTTCTTGAAAATTTAGTTCCGTGTATCCTATTTGCTTTACAATCAAATTACCTTAAATCGGCAAGTATTAAATTGAATTAAGAAGGAGAGTTAAGCAGGAGGCAAGCAAATGTTTAATTTTGAGACGGAAGCAACTCATTTTAGCAAAGACCATTTGCGCAGTGTTTCCGCAGAGTAGACAGTGAATTTCCTTTCTCCAGACGTAGAATTTCCTTAGATTTCAATAAATCTGATTGATGAAAGACACTATCCGTTTGGTAAGATGCTACTCTTGCCAGAGTATATCTCCAAGAAATCGTAGGCTTTTCTCAGAAAAGTAATAGAAAATTAGAAATAGAGAATGGAAGGGAGCGATGCACTGGGGGCATATGTGCCTTCAAAAAGTTGGCAAAGTGTGAAAAAGGTGTTTATGACTTAAAATAAGCTCTTTGTCTGTCTATGTCATAGCAAAATTACAGAGTACCCCCTCCTCATTTGCTGTTGCACAACAAGTTAAGCCTTCTTACATTAAAATATTGATATGCTTGAATCCTCTCTATCCTTCTCTGTTTCCAATAAGTATATACTATAACATACAATTTCAGTACGACAGATGAGGCTCTTAGTCTATGGGTGTGGCATAGGTGCCCTTCAACTCATCTACCATTCCACCTGCCAAATGCTTCCTATGTCTCATACTTCATGTACAGGTTTACTGATACATAGACGCATTGCCATACCATAATATGCCAATATACTGCGCATTCAATTTGTTCTGATGCAATCATGTTTACTGATACAGACTCATCAAGCAGTCTTAATATGCAATATGTTTCATTTAGTTTGCAACTTAACATGCCATGACTGCATTCATTACGCATAAAGCTATTGAATCTTGTATTCTAATAGTGTTAGAACTCTGACGAATGTCGAACGAAAAAGACTGTTCAGTATGCTTAAAGAATGTTCCCACCTTTTCGTGTTATAGTGAGGTTCTGTAGTACGGACAGGCTTTCCTTGATTTATCTAGGCCCTGATCTAGACTGTTCTTTCATCTAGGCCGTCATTAAGAAAATTGGACTGTCAGATTTCAGTGCAACTTTCTTTGCTTTATTTGAAATTAGAGATGATGGATTTGGTAAGCTTTTTTATTTCCAAGTCCCTCTTTTACTTATTATCTGAGTATGACCTTGGCTGTCAAAACTGCGAACGTCATTCACTATTCTTTTGAAAGTGTTGTCAGTTGACAGTTGAAAAGAGTTCATGCTTTGTTAAATTTAGTCCTATTTTTATCAGTTCTTAGATTTTACGACCGAGGCTATTACAAGTTTTGCTTTTATGCCATTTTGAGGACTTGAGACACTTTGATTGATTAATGTATTAATCAATTGATTGATATATCGATTGATTGGTTGATTGATTGATTGATTGAGTGAGTGATTGAAGAACTTTTTTGAGTCCGGTATGATATGTGTATTATATGGTCAATAGTTTTAGCTTTTGCTTTCTTATTTGTTAGTTGAATATGTAGCTGAAATCCTTATTGACTTATATTATGATAATTTACTTCATTATTGATTATTTGATGAGAAATACTTTGATATGCTATTATTTGGTTGTTTTTGTTTTAACCTTTGGCGTTTCTCTCTTTTATAAGAACGGAAATTAGAAGACACAGAATTTCCTCACAGTATATATGTAAAAACCTACAAACAGTCGGACAGTAGACTAGTTCTAAGAAAATGGATATTTACATTATCTAAAGTTAGTAGTGCTTTCTTTATATTTGATTTTTTTGTGAACTGAACTGTTGTAATTGTCCTGGAAAAGTTTATTTTGATAGGATCTATTTTGTCCATGTGTGTATTTTATATCAAGTATGTATGTGTATGTATGTTTGTGTGTGTATATACATATATATATATATATATATATATATATATATATATATATATATATATATATATATATATATATATATATATATATATATATATATATATATATATATTTATATATATAAATTTGCCCTGTGCAATCCGGATTACTTTCAACAGGTAGCGAGGTCTATGGTTGTTTTTTGCCAAAAGTAGATTAAACAAAGGTGTAAAGAGCTCAAACTCCCTGCCCATCAGGAAGGAATGTATTCTTTTGATATGCAACCATATATTTGGAGGTTGTCTTATTCGTAAATTTTGTACTTCTGGGCATGATATTTTGACATTAAACGATTGTCGGGTGGACGAAGCTTAATGGTGTTGTTTTTTTATGCTGTTGGTTGGCTAGTTTAATAAGTTGGCTGTGTTCCAATTTTTGTGATGTCATTTGCTATTTAAATAATATTTCCTGTCTTTGTTTTTTGTTTGTCAGGAGGTTGAGATGAATGAAGATGAAGTTGCCATAAACATCCTGTATTGGCAGGTATTAATTTTGATTTTTATTGCGTTTGTATCAATGAGCAAATGTATTTTTGTAGTCTTTTAGTTCCGTGTTTTGATTTTGTCACATTTGTTGCCTCCATTATAACCTGAAACTTGAAGTTGAATTTATCGATTTTCAACATTTGTTAGTATATTCTAAGATGAGTTGAGCAAGACCCGAAACATGTTTTGCAAACTTAAAGCGATTGCCAGGTTTTTGCGTATCTTCTCTGAAGTTTGAATATTTTCATTCGTTTATAATTTATTCCTAGTTCAATTAACTGATTAGTTAATTGAACTAGGAATAAATGAATATATTATCTATATATTATATTATCTATGATATATTACATATTATATATGATATATTGAATTTATTATCTATGATTGATAGTTTACACTGAACCATGCGTTATTTCTAAGGCTGTTGAAGATATAAGAAAAAGTCGAATCAAAATCCCTGATGATCAGATGTCATATGTCAAGGAATTACAGCAGAGCAAAAACAAAATAAATGTATGTTTAATCTCTCTCCGTATCTTTCTTAGTTAAGCCTGTTTTCCACTACACTATTTGCGATCGCGATCACACTGCCCCTAGTCAATTCTCATCATTATGTTTATCATTTTGTCTGCAAGTGTTGTTACACTAAAAAGTGTATGTAGCAACCGACAGTCAATATGTAGACCTGGATCAATAGTGCCTGTAGTAATTCAGAGTGTATCATTTTATGCCTGCAAGCGGTGCTCATGTGCTTGCGCACACTAATAACCCCTGGGTATACGGCACTTCGCTGTAATTAGAACTCTGTATAGAGTTCTGTCTGGAGGCAGAACGACCATGGAATCAATGCTTGCAATTACTTTTCAATCAGAAAGCTTAATTAAGTCGAATCACTTATTTGTTGCTCACAATTTTTAATGTCTGTTAGCATTTGGAAAGTACCTAGAAGGTGGCTAATTGTTTTGAGTCGTCGATAACCTGTATCCTCCTTTTCCCAAAAATATTTTTAGATATATTTTTGAGGGATCAATTTTGGGCCCAGAGCCCCAAGAGACGTAAAGTTGGCGCTGTTCAAAGCTATAATTGGACTTACATGTCGTTTTCTTTTTATGGAATCTGAATACAAAAGTTGCAACAGCTGTGTTTCTGTTATGCATGCGTAGCAAACATTGGTGGACTAGCCTTGACTTGCCAGTGTACTAACTGCTCGCAGTAAACTTCTATAACTGGGAACTGGTGTTAGTTTATCTTTCTCTTAATACCGTTTATCAGGCACCAGTTTGAATTTTCTGTTTATTCTTGCTGGAACCAAGTATATCAAATGCATATTAAGTAGTTATAGTGAGGTTTTTATTCTTACACAACATATCAAATCAGATATCAGAAGTTGCCGAATTTTAGTTGAAGTGGTAGTGTTAAAGCAGATTGAAAATTATGGCCGCGTATATGCTCGTGTGGATATTTGATATTTTGCCTGATCGAAGCATCTTTTTTTACCTTCTAGTTTTTAGATGTTGTTCGAAACTTCGATGGCTATTGCAGCATTCAATTTCCTCACTGTACTTGTGATGCGCGAAAAGATGGACCAGTTTTACTGACTGTTTCACTGAAGCACCTGCAGCTCAAAGCCTGCACTAAAGATGGAACACCACTTGTAAGCGCTATGCACGGGCATATTTCAATCCCTTTTCTTTGCAAAGCATGTATTAAATTGTTGTCAGCTCTAAATGCAGACATCAAAGCAGTTTATGAGAGAGTGTACGGTCTCATTTGAAAAGTTGAAAGCATGCTTTGTCTTGACTTAGCACTGTTTGCGTTTGAAATTGCCCCAACATTTGACATTGTCCCAACATAATACAATGTGTTTATCATTTGTTTTTACTTCAAGGAGCAAGAACATACTTTCACTTGGGAGGAAGTTATGAATTGGGACGCTGATGAGGAGGGGATGCAGTTTACTTTTGAATTTCAACGGACCGGGAAGACACCCCGCCAAGTTCGGGTCAACTCCCCTTATGTAAGTTCATGGCTTTTTGAGAGGTCATTGTGGATTTTTTCTAATCATTCATAGTTACTAGATTTTGTTATTATGGCTTTTTTATTTGTTGATATGAATAGCAGTCATTCGCTTGTTTATGCACTTGCTCCTTCGTTCTTTCCCTCATTTCCTTATTTATATGCTGCGTTCACCTCACACACATGCATACTTTGTCCATCCCCTTATGTTCTATGTTGCAGTTTTTTTCTTTAGTATAGGTATATGCAGGACTGTATAGATCGAGTGAAGACTGAAATTGGATGGTTTAGCAAGGTATGATATTCTGTGTTCATTTGATATGTCTCCTTTGTCCCTTTTGACCAAGGATGGGCAAGCAGATTTGCAAACTACTGTTGCCGACTTTTGTTATACCTTTTTGCTCATTTTTAATCTAATTGAAATATGCTTTTGAAGACGTCATTATGCCTTGAAGGGTAGATTTTTAACGCATTTGGTTTGATTTATCTTGCAGGATGGAACTAGTAATTTGATTCTACCATCAACTGTCAGTTCAGGAACTAATAAGATGTATATGATGCTTAGACTAGCGGAGCCCCTCATCCCTGTATTTGCATAACTGTTCAATTTCTGTCACACACATTTTTAATTGGAATTCCACACGAGTCTTTTGACACGTTTGATTATCGTTATAGACTATAAGTCCGTATTTCCTTGGTGTGTTATCTACTCTTAGGTGTAATAACACTTATATATATATATATATATATATATATATATATATATATATATATATATATATATATATATATATATATATATATATATATATATATATATATATATATATATATATATATATATATATATATATATATAATGTTCAGAAAAACCAGGAGAAAATTAAAATGCCCGGAATGCGAGAGACCCTGGTTCGATCCCAGGTGGTGGTGAATTTTAATTTTCTCCTGGTTTTTCTGAACATTATGTCAACCTTTCTGTTTGCAATGAAAAAGGAGAAATCCTGGTTACTCGCTAGCTACTGATTGTATATGTATATATATATATATATATATATATATATATATATATATATATATATATATATATATATATATATATATATATATATATATATATATATATATATATATATATAAATATATACATATATATATATATATATATATATATATATAAATATATACATATATATATATATATATATATATATATATATATATATATATATATATATATATATATATATATATATATATATATATAAATATATATATATATATATATATATATATATATATAAATATATATATATATATATATATATATATATATATATATATATATATATATATATATATATATATATATATATATATATATATATATAATGTTCAGAAAAACCAGGAGAAAATTAAAATGCCCGGAATGCGAGAGACCCTGGTTCGATCCCAGGTGGTGGTGAATTTTAATTTTCTCCTGGTTTTTCTGAACATTATGTCAACCTTTCTGTTTGCACCGAAAAAGGAGAAATCCTGGTTACTCGCTAGCTACTGATTGTATATGTATATATATATATATATATATATATATATATATATATATATATATATATATATATATATATATATATATATATATATATATATATATATATATATATATATATATATATATATATATATATATATATATATATATATATATATATATATATATATATATACTGATTGTATATATTAGAGCTGCTTGATAAAGGCGAAAGCCGAAAGCGACCATAAGGTGCTAAAAATCAGGGGAGTTAAAACAAGCCACTGTGGTCTAGTGGTTACGACGCTTGCCCGAAATGTGAGACCCTGGTTCGCTCCCAGGTGGTGGCAGGTTTTAATTTTCTCCTGATTTGTCTGAGCATAATATCAGCTTTTCTGTTTGCACCGAAAAAGGAGAAATCCTGGTTACTCGCTAGCTATATATATATATATATTTTTTTTTATATATATTTTTATATATATATGTATGTGTGTTTGTGTGTGTTGTAGTTACAATTAATACAGTGATAGAGACCACTGCGCAGGGACGTCGTTAATTGCAGTGCTGTCCATTTGCCCAGACCGCAAAAAATGTAGGGAGCATTTTCTAGATGCACTTAATCATTGGTAGCATTTTGAATATAGATTGAGTTGTTCTGTTGATGGAATTGAGCTACAAATTCAAAACAATTTCGTTTCGTTTGATTTTCAATACTTTTTCGCTTGAATGTTATTTAAGTTAAATGGGGTTAAAATATGTTAGGCACTATGATTTTTTGGCTTTACAATTACTATTGGCAGCGTGTGATCTATTTTGTTTGGGGGAAAGTAATTTTGTGTAGATGTTGGGTGTAATCCTAACAGGAAGAGCAACATCAGTCTTCATGTAAGGGTCAAGGAAGTGTATCTCTACATTTGAGTAGAAATGAAAGTTTTATGCCTTACAGCTCCTCTCAGCAGAGCCCACGGGCTTCTTCGTTGTTCGAGGTATTTAAAAGGGTGGTATTTCTAGGTCTCGGATGGGACTTCATCAGCGAAGACGAAAGCAAAGAAGGTGATGAAGGAGCGAAAATCTCCTAGCATTGATGATGGGGATTTGTAAATTGGCAAGGAGGCCGCTCGTTATTTGTAGCGAACAATCACAAAAGTTCGACTTAGACATATTTTGTATGATTAGACCACGTTGATTTGAGTAATTCCTTAATGGTTTAGTCATATAGATGAATCAGATTGTCACCGAGAATTTAATTCGCCATAGTCAGTAGCTAGTTGATGCACCCATTCTTGGCTAGATGCACCCCCTTAGGGCCTATATGATTACAATGTGAACTTTTTTCTTCGATGAAGACAATGATAGGCCTTATTTTATACCGTCTTGGTTTCTACATATGTCTAGTGATGCGCATTATGTAAAGCTATAGTATGGATCACTCTTGGGTACGATATTTTTGTGTTTGAAATAAGCGCCCTCTTTCATACGAGAGCCTCGTACTGTAAATATGTCCTGCCTCATTTGCCTTAACGGAGTAATGCAGTGTCGTTTACCAAATGATTTATATGTCATTTCGGTTTCTACCGGTACTTACGTATCATATTTGATAATTTTAGCTATTGTATTTTTTCATGATCGACATCGATAGTAATTAAAGATGTCTTTATCATTTTTTATTACTCCCTGTGTATATTTTTGGTGAGGATAGACACTACTTAAAATGATCGAGTTGCCCCTCCCTCCCCCCCCGAATAAGCTTCCGTGCTAGAACTAGAAGTTGTTAGTAACCCCCCTCGGGTAACCGTCACGGTTGATGAAGACCTCGCTCCAGATTTATACTTTTACCTTCTGATTATATCATGGAGAAGAAGGGATTTCAAGCCTGAGTTTTGATATGGCATGTATTTGGTAATTATATGAGCCAACACTAAAACATGTCGTGAATAATTAAGTCTCCATGATACTTTTTCGAAGTTATATAGTATTGTTGAATTCGCTAACCAATCCAGGATTAGCTATTCATATCGTTGTTAATATGGATATTTTGAATTTTTATCCGAATGACATTTCAATTTGGTGCTGAAATAAGATTTGATTCGAGCTAGCACGCCTATCATTATCAGCACCAATTTCAAAGTCATTAGTTATAACCTATTTGCAGATTTCTTATCAGTTCAGCACTCAAATTAGATTTTTTACGTCCTCATTAAAGCCGGATCAGTATCATTGCATATGTCGGGATTTATTTTCTATTTCATATCAGCTCATTTTGTGTTCTTTTTCGATGGTAAATTTTATCTTAGACGCTATTGATTTGTAGAAAATGCCTTACTTTAAGTCCAATTAAAATTTGAGAATGAAGTAAAGTATGAAATTTGAATGCATTTTAATGTACGTAGTATTGAAAATTTGAAAAATGTCACTCGCAACGTTATTATTTCTTGGCAGTTTTAGCTTCTTACGTAACAATATACGCGGGGAACATGTTTATCTACTATTTTTTTGACAGCAATATTTGTGAGAATATTCACATATGTTGAAAAGGGCTATGTATTGCAAAGAAGAGCTCCTTTCTCTCGTGTTGTTGTAGTTACTGCTTTGTTTACGGTTTAAATTTTATCTAACGTGATATTGTTGACTGTAACAGATTTCGACTGATTTGTACTTTTTCCTTGTTCATGGCCACTTTTTCTTGTATCATTGCTAGATCTAGTTATATGTAACAAAATTAGCACATAAGAATTTATTGAGTTGACGATTTCTGCAATTTGTAGCATTTTCAGTGTTTACTTTTTACCCTTCTTTATTTTATGCATCATGCTCCATAGCGGTGACAACACACTTTTGCAAAAAGGGCAAAGATATATATTTATATTTTTGTATATATTGTGTGGAAAACACCTTTTCTGATGCAGCTGTGTGCGGGATGTCAACCAAGCGTTTTTTCTTGACTAGCCATATATCTTGTTTAAAAACGCATTTATCAAAGGACTTGTGAGTATGTGTGTATATATATATTATATATGTATATTCGTGCTTGCGGAATCCTATACACGAAACAATAAAATCATATATAAGATGATCAGAAACTTCATTTACAAGAAGAAACCAAGGATGCGGTATATTTGACTGCGCTCTCAAGATTACCGCGTATTATTGCAATCGCATATACGGTTGCTGAGAAAATGAAGTTTCTGGCTACCTTAAATATATTCAAGTTACTTCCGCGAATTGGCATTGTTCATTAAATAGAAACAAGAAAGTCCTGCAAAACTTTCCTAAATGCTACAGCTGAGAAAACTAAAACTTAATTCCTTTGGAGATATGTACCTCTGGCGTTGCTTTCTACTTGATTTCCATGCCTCCTTAGTCTAGCTCAACTATCTATAGACCTACATATACAGTAGCAAAAGCGGATATCACTTGTTATTATGGACCATAATAACATGTAAATTATTTTTCACTTACTTTGATAGAATCCTAGCCATTTGATTAGCAGTAGCAAAGCCCCTCATGCCTGTGTAAACTTCAATTGGCTTTATTAGGTATACGATCAAGAGCAGAGAGCAAATCTTTTACCACCTGCCCTTTATATGTTTCTCTAGCTTCAGTTTCAATTGAATTTCCGTCAGTTAGTCTCCAGGTGTGTTAGGTATGCAATCACTGTACAATTAATATGGCTAAGGATCAACAAAGTACTGATTAATCAGCTAAGCAGATTTTTTACTGTTGCAATTTGATACTATACAATACCAACCTATAAAAGAGCCCAGCTGCATCTTGTGAGCCAATGCGCCTACCATCAGTAACTATTTCAGTTTTCACAAGTGCGCCAAGATGATAAGGTTTATCTGCCTTTTGGCTGTTGCAGCCTCTGCATATGCTGCTTCATTCTCAAACTGCGGTAAGTGTCTTCTAAGGCGATACAAAGTATTTCTATTAAAAGTTGTATGCGATACTTGGAGACATTTCTACGTAGCTTTCTACACGATTCTATTCACTGTTAGTTCATTACAGGGTAAAACATCCGCTTATCAATTTGAAGACTGTCACAGGCATGTAGCCAACGTGATTTTGTTAGGGGGGGGGGGGGCACACATAATCTGAACAAAGTGAGAGTCGATCAGCTAGGTGCCCTGGTAACCTCCAGTAGTAGCCAAAATGCATTGAATTACATGATTTAGGCTTAAGTCTGACAATTAACGCTAAGTAATGCGACAAGTGGTTTCGAGCGCTCTATTTCTGAGGGGGGAACTGATCATTTATGGAATCTCAGGAGGGACCTTGCCCCCTAGGTCACCCCTTGCTTCGGGCCTGGACTGTCAAACTATGTGAACAAAGTAACAAGTCTGAGGAGGATGCTTTATGCTAATTGATAAGTTGTGTTCTGTTGTCTGAATTTTGGACGTCTTTATCTGAGAGCAAGTTCGAATGGTGAAACACACCTATGGATGATAAAAAGCCGTTTTTGCGAGCATAATGCGCTAGTAAACAAATACTTGTTGTTTTTCTTGCTATCCACTGCTATATCATATTACTAAAACAGTGCTTTTCATCCAGTCTTTTGAAGATTTCATTCAATTGTAGCTTTCGCTCTCTTTTACTTGTTAAGGTGGCAAATATTAAAAACCCTCTTCTGACAAGTACTTGTGGTGCACTTAGACGGTTTGAGGTTTAGCAAGGGGCTAGTGCCTTGTATCCTATTACTTCAGTAGATACTCAATTGATTATAATCACAGATAATGTCTTGTTTTTCAGATCGCAATGCTCCAGTGATAATTAGGCCAGGCGCAATACCCGACCCCATTCGCTTGGTTTCGGGTGGAAAGCTGCCTATCAAGGGAAGTCTTGTCGTAAGAAAAGATTTCTCAGCCGCAAGACTCAAAGTTAGTGTCAAAGTACAAAAGAAGATTTTGTGGGGATACGTCAGTCTTCCATGCGTTTCAAATGTTGGCAGTTGGTCAGTCTTGTCCTTAATCTTTATAATTGCACAATTGGAGATGCTGCCATTTTGGATACATGTGTATCTGAAGGGACATTGCCCAAATAGCTGAAAAGGTTTTTCCCCACTTGCCCGTCTTACAATTTTAGGTTGAAAATGTGTTTTTACGCATGGGGCTAACTATGTGATAACGAAGAATGAATAATATTTACAATCATTCATTCCTTGGCATCTGCAACTTTCTGGCCTTAGTATATACGAGATATTTCCAATCCAGCACGTTGGTCATCCATTTGACCAAGTTCCACTAAATTCTCTGTGGGGAAAGTAGGACCTACAATTTGGGGAAAGTAGCACCTACAAAAAGGGCGCGGCTCCCATCCCATGAATGATGAGATTCTATTAAAAATGTTAAGTATTATGTGTATAATTGGTCGGCAAATTGTGCGAAATTATAAATCCAACATATTCATGAGCTCTCTGTTTCGTAGCATCTAATTCTTCTTCCTAGATTCATAGAATACAAAATATAAGTGAATTGTTGACAGAAGTGGCAGAGTTTGTCTATTTTATTTACAGAATTTTGTCTGAGGGATGTGATATCACACGAACTTCACTGTAGTAATAGGCTTGGATTTGACGATTAATATCAATTCGTCAGCTATTCAACTATTCTGTTTACCATTTGGCCTGTCTAATTTTTCTTTGGGTGCACAAGGCCTTTCTATATTCATAAATATTTGATTTAATTAGTTTATTAACGTGCTACTCTCCTGATTCATTTTGCTGCGTTGCCTCTTTCGCTATATGCTCAATGAACGTGATCAGTTGAATGTTCATTATTTTCCTTTCAGCACCTACAACATTGATTGTTCTACTGTATCGAGACTCTGTCCTTCATGTCAATGCCCACCTCCCCGTGGAACCTTTCCCATTCAACAGACCATCACTCTTCCTGCGATCAATGTCCCATCATTTCTGAGTAGTGTAAGTATCAATGCGCCGTAAATCCTCGAATTAGCCCCCTTGGGGGCTTATCTATTTTTCATACTTTTTTGGGTGGGAGCTTATTCGAGGGGAGGGCTTATTCGAAGGGAGCTTATAAAATCGTGTCACATAAAAAACTCATAGTCAAAACTCCTTTTCTCCATATTACTAAAAGAACAGTCTAAATCTAAGGATTAGTCTTTATCAAAGTCTTCATCATCATCTGAGGTGGGACTTATTCGAGGGGGACTTTTAATCAAACTGAATTTCTAGCATGGGGGCTTATTCGAGGGAAGGGCTTATTTGACGGGGGCATTTCGAGGATGTAAGGTAACAGTTAACAAGATTTTGAAACTCTTTTAGTAAATAGCTTTATAGATTGGGATCTCTCTAAAGCGGACACAATATTCTTTCCAAATTATTGTTTCCACGTTATGGAAGTGTCTGCTTGTATAATATGAAGGACGTTTGAACAGGAGAACGTTCTGTTCCTTTACTTACTGTCTGTTATAGAAGTGTCCGTATTATGGTTTGTCTATCTTATAAATTCCACTGTACAAGCGACCAACTGGCAATTATAGGCCCTTTAGAATTCTAAAAATCCATTGGTAGCATGTGGCATGATGTTTTTAGTGTATGTCGACGAGAGTCATTTTAAGTTCAGATCTTGTATATTACAGAAGAGAGTTTGTTCATGTTTGCTTTCATCAATCATTCTAGTTATATACGAATTCTTGTTTGTCCTACTCACTATACTCCTAAATCTCAATTCGAGTGACGTCTTTTTTGGGCGTTCCAAACATCATGTACTCTTGTTCACTGTGTTGACTGCCCCTTGTTACTTCTTTAGTGTTCAATCCCTATTAGGAATGCAAATTTCCCCCTATATAAAATACTATTGAATCGCAACATAATTTTTGAAACATTATATTTAGTCTTCAACATTTAAAACGTCTCAAATTATTTTCAGGGAAGTTACAAGGTTTCCTTCGACGCAAGACTGGCATCTGATAATTCACGGGTAGCCTGTGGTACTCTGAAAGTCAGATTGTCTTCATAGGTTGAAAACAGCCTCAGTATACCTTTGTTTTTAAAGTCGTATTGTCGATTACTTGATAGATCATTAGTCAGTTGAATTGGAGTTTTATTCTCCGTTTTCGTGTGAGCTATTTGCTAACAATAGATTATGGGTTTGTGTCGCGAATAGAAACTTTATGGGAGATATACAGTGTGTTTCTTGCTACTTCTTGTCTCTTTTGCTGCTTTGCCAATCCTAATAATCGGAAACAAGCCATTTTTCTCTTCGATGGGAAGATTTAGACTTAGAGATCTTACTGTATCTACGTTTGTAAATTTGACAGCAAGCTTTTATAAGAAAATTTATAAGACCCTAGAAAGATCAACAGAAAAATCATTAAGGAAGTCTTTTAGGGGTTGTTCACAAAACATTCTGCGCTTCAAATGGAATGCATTGGTTGTTTTAGGGTAATACTAGCATTAAAGTAAAGTACCCTTTCGCATACCTGCAATGCTGTTTTGTACCGATGGGGTACAACCTGACATGATAGAGCATATCTGCCAAATGTCTGATTGGTTGAGAGCTCTGTCAGGTCTATTTTCTCCCAACCTAACTGACCAACCACCATGCAGAATTCCGAACACACATGCGCTACAAAGCTGAAGTTAGGCCCATTTTGCTTGATGATTGGTCAATTAGATTGAAAGCTCTGATCAGAGCTCTCAACTAATCAAACATTTGGGCGCTATTCTGATCTGATAGAAGAGAGCTTAAACTTGACAGTTGAGGGCATACTCTCATTGAAGAAACCAAAACTTAATTTGCTTGATGAGTGCAGTGGTGCTGGCAGGCAGGGAGAAGGGGATCTGGAGGTGTCACATCTAACCGTTTTCTACAGATGCCGGCCGTAGATTTTTTGGCTCGTCGGTAAAAATTGGCACCATGATCACGGCTTGTCAGTAGTTACGAAGCCTTGTTTCAAGTTACGATGTCTCTAAATTTTGTTTTGCTGCCCACTCCCCTACTCAAAAGTCTTTCTGTACGCCATTGCAGACATGATTTTTCACAATTCAAAGAGCTCCAAAATGTGACTAGGTGCCCCCTTAGAAATCCAGCATTAGACTTCTCTTTTGCGTCATTTTGCGACATTTATCAGATTTTAGTCCAAGTCATTTAATTCAATGCATATTGAACACCACCGGTGGCTATTAGGCTGTCCAGCTGACTCATATTCACTATGTTCAGATTATCTGTGCCCCCCTACGCTGACTACGGGCATGGATACTTGGCCCTTAATAGAATTTAAGGTATCTGCTAGCCTCTTCATGACTTAGTCTGCGACCCGATATCAAGCAATATTATAGCAATTCCATTCAGGTACTCGAAATGATAAAGCCAAAGCAATCTACGTAGACATCATTCCTGTATTTGTTCAGTACATTGTACAAATCTCTTATCTCTTTATACTGTCAATAGCTTGATAGTCTTACTTCAGTAGGCATAGCACTCTAAATTTTCAGCCAACTGCACCTCGCATACCTATCTGGGACAGTGAACTATTTGCCACCTTGCCATATATGTATGCATATTACGTATATTTACTTCTTCCACTTGGTTCCTAGTGATTGTAATTTGTCAAATTTTTAGCAATTTCTGCCTCGATAATATCTTTCAGGCGCTTTCTGCTGTCTTTGTAAGGTATCTCATGTGCCGTTGCAATGCTGTTGCAGTGCTGTTGTAGTGCTGTTGCAGTGCTGTTGTAGTGCTATTGCAGTGCTGTTGCAGGGCTGCCGCATGGTTGTTGCCTACGTAAGCAGTTTTTGACAATCGTTATACTGCACACAGTTGCTATGACAATTTGGCGCGAAAAAATGGCGGAAGAGCAACTACTTTTACGAGCGGAGATTTTCCGCTCGAAGCTCATTGAGCATTTCCAGTTTTTAGATGCGGTGACTGATAAAAGTTCAGAAGAAGTACCAAAATATTTCTCTGATGAGGTTAAAAGTGAGTTAGACTTACTCTGTTAAGAACTGATAGCTGATAGTAATGGGCCTACTGCGAATTTTTATTCCGGGCTGACCCATTCCACTTTGTTATTGACTTTTGTACCCACTTTGTCAAAATGGATGAAAGTATGCTAAAACTGAATGTTGATATTTATTATCTTGGCTACGTCGGAAAACTATCAGCTGTAAGTTATTCTTTAAATTTTGGCGGGGATTACGAAATTACCATGGGCTCACTTCATATTGCAACCTAGTAGTTGAATAGCAGCTCACGGGTTCTCATAGACCCAAGGTAGGGCGCCTCTAAAGGTTGCTATTGCTAAGCTAGTCTCTTAAGTACTGATTGCATTTCAATAAAATTTCTGCCCTTACAGGTACAATTGGTATGAACAGCATGATGAGAACCTGTCCAAATGCCCTAGTCAAGTTCCAAGTATACAATCAAAGAGAGCGTCCTGCTTATATTGACAGAAGACTAAACAGAGTCAAGACAAAGAGCAAAATTCCTGTAGGACCTTGGGCAAAGATGGTTGTTGAAAGTATCCTTTTCAGCAATAAAATATCCACAAATCATCTTTTAATGATCTGATTTTATTTTTAAATCATTATACTCAAATTAAGTTATCTAACTGATCTCCATTTCTTTTTGTAATGGCTCACATGCTTAGATTCTTTGCTGTTATGTTTTCTGTAAACTCTTAGAAGTGTTTCACTCTCCTTTAGGGACATGTCAAAATAGTTTTCAGATACTGAAAGTTACTTAGTGTGTAAACCTTGTAACATTGATGTTTGGTATTAAAGGAGTATGTATTTTTCTATTCTCCTAACTGTTCTAAGATAGCAGAGTCCAGAACTTCATGCTGATTCTAATCATTTCAAACTCCATTGTCCTTGGAATACAGGCAGGTTGGTTATCCTCAAGCTCTATGAGGTGGAATTAGATGGGTTAAAGATTCAGGGCCCAGAGTTTTACTGTCTCATAAGATTTGTACCTTGAAAGACTTTGCCTGTGCTACTGAGCACATTATAGGACATTTTCAAAGTATTTTTTGCAGATATTAGGTACATCAATTCATCAATTCTTGCTTGATTTAAATAGGATTAAAAATGACCAGGTGCATTGATTGAAATTATTGTTTGCCTACAATCTCTGAAGTATCAATAGCAATCAACACTATTCATCATTACTAAATAACTAACTTGCTCTTGCCTTCATTATACACTAACCTCTGATAAAAGAAATGTTTCCAAAATAATCCTATATTATTACCATGATAAAGGATGGTACAGACTTCAGCATCTTAAACCAATGCCAGTTTGAGAGCTGCAAAAAGCCTTACAATTCCTAGCTAGTGCTATAAGCAACAAACAGAAAATTACTACAAAAAGTTCAATTTTAGTTTGATTCCAGTGCAGCATTTCAATAATTGTTGCTGTAATAAATTTAACTTTATTCCTAGAGATATCAGAACTTTACAGCTCACCATACAAGGAGATCACATTGTTTTTGCACATTTTTGATTACCTGGCATTGATGATCTTCATTTTTGAAATTCTGTTAAAATGGATTGATGGCTTCTTTGATTTCTGGAAAAATGGCTGGAATGTCTTTGATTTCCTTGTCACTGTTATGGTATGAGTCATTCAAAGTAGATTTTTTGTTATCATCAGCCAGTGGTGCTATGTTCTCTTTTTCTATGCAGGGTTGCAAAGCAATAATTTACTGACAAGAGCCCTAGCAAAATTGGTGATTTACTTGACAGGAAGCTTAGTATTCTACACCTTTACACATCAGCGCTGAGAATAATTGACAAATTTGTACTAATGACCACTTGGCATTGGAAACATTTGTATTGCAAAAATACCTTCCAATAACTGATGTTCCATTGAGTACTTTTTTTTAGATATTTATGTATGTAAGTTGGTCTAAATTAGTATGAAAATACTAGAAACAACAAACCAATGGTAAATAATGAATATATGAAATATGAAATATATATCATGTCTATGCAAGTATGCTAGTTTCTAACCTAAGCTAGGCAACCAATAACAAATCTAAGGCAGAAAACCTAAAATATGTAGCAGCAGTGTCACAAGAGATGTTTTGTAAATGGCAAGTGAAAAAATGTGAATGTCCACCTTTTAATATTAAAGCCCCCTCCCATTCCTGCACCATCCATAACCGTCCAAATTTACGGTCATTTTTACTGGTCCCTGTATGGACGTCATAAATACATGGTCGTTAAGGGGAATTTTTTAGGATGAAACGTATATCTATTAAGTACGACAATCGTAATTTTTCATATCATCCTGTTTCAGTCATTTGTTCCAGAGTTGATCAAAGCCGCTTCTCCAACAAATGCTAATGAAAGTGTAAAACTGGTTGCTGAAAATTTGCGTACCTTCCGCATATTAAGATCCCTGAAGATGGTGAGTTCATGTCTCTTTGAAAATCAGCCAATGCTGGTCTAATTGCACAATCCCAACTATTATGATTAAAAAGAAGTGTCAGAATATAGTATTTCATGATCATTGTACCAATAGTATTATGTGGTTCAGAATGCGAAAGAAATTCAGTAACTTTGGTAAAATTACCCTCCCCCTCCCTGAAAGTAGCCTTAAAGAGATGACCTTCTAGGGCCACGTGTACACTTCTGCTTATCTCATAAACAGTATATAGGGTACTCTGCTCACTTTTGAGCTTTCCTGTAATGCAATAGATTTTAAACTAATGATATTCACTAGATATATCTTTGTTTCCCTTCTTGCTAATCAGCAACATGAATTTAGTTGCATTACTCTTGGCAGCAGAACCCCATAATTTCGACTCCAGTTAACATGTGCATTGGTCATTATTTGTATTTGAGAGGCCAGAAAAGAACCTGTTATAATTTAAAGTTCTTCTGTGCTATTCCATTGCCTCGCAAGTTACCGTGTCTTATCTAGTTTCTGATTAAACGGAGTAGGAGGCAAGGGTTTAATACGCGGAGGGGTTAGATGTTTTCATACAGATAGTATACCTGAGGAACAACAATAAGGGAATGTTTCTATAGTACGTAATAAATAAAAGTTAGATCTATATACCATTCCGTATGTCGAAGAGTGCCTGTTAGAGGACACTTATCATAGGCCGTCGGCATAGTGAGGTAGGGTGGCCAGTTCCTTTTCTCGCCACCTTAACTCCCTAGTGTTGCCACAAGATACTCATTTGCTGTTGGGTGGACAGTGAGCGAACTCCCGATCTATGATCTGAGGACTCATCTCACACTATCGATCTTCCACGTAGCTGTCTAGCACTCTAACCACCCAGCCACTCGGTCCTATATTAAGTAGGGACATATAAATAACTAGGACTGGATTGAAGAGATGCAGAATGCAAAACCAGAAAATGTGTGTTATAATACCAGCGATTTGTTTTATAGGTTTCGAGGTTTGCTCAATTGAGGATAATTGTGATGACCATGCTTAAAGCTCTTAAAGTAAATATGTTGATTCTTTAGTGCTTTGTTCTTGCATTAGACAGAAGAGCTTCTTTTTTCTCAAAATTCTGCAGTTCAGTAGCACATTTCAATCGCAGAGTAAATTGGAGAACGTGAGATATATAAGCAATTTAGTATTTTATCCAACAGTTGATGTTCATCGAATTATTGGCTCATGTGGGTTTGACCCACATTTGCCTGAATTCTGCAAAACACAGCGCCACACCGCACTTAGCTTTAGATTATTCTAGTCTCTTTGGTTTCTTGGACCTACTTCATTGTCTAATAGGGAGACTTGTTCCCAGATCTGAGTTATCGAGCTACTCGACAAGAAATCAGTCAGATCTGGACATTCCAAGGTTCCACCTGGAGTTCTCAAAAAATATAATTTCTTTTACTCTGGAGTCAAGACTTGGAATAACATCCCATTGGAAATTAGAACAAGTCCAACAATTACTATGTTCAAAAGGAAACTGAAGGAGTTCCTACATAATTAGCATCCTTCACAAAGCACGGTCCTTAGGAGGACCAGTAGATCCATACTTTTCTAGTCTCTTTTTTCTTTTCCTTATTATTAGATGTAAATGCATTGAAGATTCATATTATTAGTTAGTGATAGCTGTTAGGGCTTCGTGGACAAATATGATATGATGATGATGATGATGATGATAAGATTTCCTCCCATACTTGTCTGAATGGGCGACTGTTCTGTAAAATTTTGCTATAATAATTTGCTACAGTCAAATTAGAGAATAATTCCAGCCTCTTTGATGTGATAGACGGACTTGAGGAGATTTCCTAATATTTTTCATTGAAATTTGTTTACTCGGCAGTCGATGGTTTTTGTGCTTATACTGCTCACTACTTTTATGTACATATTTGCCGTCACTGGGACTGTAATGTTTACTGGACACCACAAATCAGACAAGCCTGACATCAAATACAAGTACATTTTCAGGTCAGTGTGTTTACGAGTATTGCGAATTACTTCAGTTAATTTTCAATCACATTGCTGCAGTCATAAGTGTAATACTGCTTAAGATATGACGGTATTTACCATTTGAAACATCGCAGAGTCGATAATTTATCTGTAGACACCCACTTATGTTTACTTTTGGTGCATTAGCAGCAGTACAAAATGAGGTGAATGAAACTCCAAGCAATGTTCAAGTGAAAATTTTCATAGTCGTAAGTAGGTGAAAGTGCTAACAAAATGAAGCAATATCAAATTTTTTTATCCCCACTCTCATGTCAAACGTTGTTTTGTTTATCGTTTTATTTCTTCACAATAATTCCTTTTCAAAAGTTTAGAATGTCAATTTTCGGTATTATGTGTAAACGGGTGCTAGCTTTTAGCTATTTACTTTTATCCAAATTGATGATTATTCTAGATAAATGATGATGATGGTGATGATGGTGGCGGTGATCATGATGATAATGATGAAAATTATGATGATAATGATTTTGATGATGGTGATGCTGATGATGATAATGATAATAATGATGATGATTATGATTATAATTATGGTGGTGATGATGACAATGATGATGATGATGATAGCTAGCCCTTGGTTGGAGACCTCCTCGTGGTGGCAAACGGGCACAGAGAGACACTGCCCTAAAGTTGATAGTGATTTATTTCGCAGGATTCAGAATTAGGGTAGATGATGATGACCTGTGGCAAACTGTCCAACCAGGCTCCTTCTGTAAAATTCAGGCTCAGTAGCTTCATGCTGCAGTTCTGATAGGTAGCTATTGGGGGTAGCAGAGTGGATTGAGTGTAGCCGACTCAATCACCTCTCCTAAACAATATGAAGGCGAGTACTGACACTAGGGTCAGCCTAGGCCTCGTAAGGGGCATCAAGAGAGAACATACAGACAGAGGGATTATGATAATAGTGATGATGATGTTGATGATATTGATGACTATGATGATGATCATGGTGATGATCATGGTGGTGATTATCGTGGCAATGATGGTGCTAGCACTATGTATACTTAAAGTAGTTTCATATTAACTGATACAGTCATGGCTTTTTCTAAACCTTACTTTTTCTTCAGCAACTTGGGGAATTCATTAGTAACACTGTTTCAATTGTTTACCTTGGATCGTTGGTTTGAAATCTTGGGCGACATTGGCAAGACATCCAGTGGCTTTTTCTCTAAGATATACATCATACTTTGGATATGTGTCGGAGCATTCATATTCAGAAATGTTTTCACAGGAATCATGGGTACGTGGACCCATTCTTTTTAATTTCGTCCTGATGTATACCCCCATTGATCAATAAGCTGATTAATTCCACGCAGTCAAACCCCGTTATAACGCCCCCCTTTGTAGCGCCATCTTCATCATACGCCAATAACTTTGTTGGAATAAATAGAATTACTAAAGTAAAACTCACCCCCCAGTGCAGTTGTCCGCCATCCACTAATAATAATAATAATAATAATAATACCATATTTTCACAGGGTAATTCAATCAGCTATAAATATAGCTGCTATCAAGAGAAGCCCTGTATAGAATTAAAATTAAAAAAGTTAAAGAAAATTGCCATACATAAGGAAGAAGATACAAAATCATATAAAAATGTTTAAAATTAATCTTAAAAGGTTAATGTCATATTCAGCAAAATTTATCCATGACAAAATACATAAGCTAATCTATAAAATGTTCCTTCAAAGCTTTCTTGAAATGAATGTAATACTTCTCAGTTTTCAGATAAAGTGGCAAGTCGTTAAAGATCTTTGTTCCACTGTAATATACCCCTCTTTTTCCACTTTCGGTTCTAACTTTCGGCATCCGCAAGTCCGTACCATTACGTCTCGTTGCTTTTCCGTGTTCAAGTTTCATAAAATAGTTGTGGAAGACTTCAGGAGCTGTTCCATTTAAACATTTTAAAACGAAATCTGCACATTGAATTGATCTTATCGATGCAAATGATCGCCATACACGATGCTTTTTATGTTGCTCTCCAAAAATGCTCTTAAGTGCTCTCTTCTCAATCTTCCTGAACCTCGTTTCATTTGTCTCTGACAATGTCGCGAACACAATGCTGCAATAAGTCATAACTGGCTGTACCATGGCTTTGTACAAATCAACAGCGGCATGGGTGGTGAGTATTGGCCTAATTCGGCGAAGGAGACCTAGTCTGCTTGAAGATTTCTTACAGATTTTTTGGATGTGATCGTTCAGAGTTAGGGACGGATCTAGATGTATTCCGAGGTACTTATATCTGTTGGTATTACTGACGTCTTTAGAATCAATAGTTATTTTTGTTTGATGTGTTATCTTGCTTCTTTTCGCCGCTGTTCCAAACATCATAAACTCGGTTTTACCTTGTTTAGGGTTCAAGATCAAACCATTACTGCACAACCAATTGTGTAACATTTTTGCATCATGATTTATAGCCTTTTCTATCTCGGCTTCACTTTTATCCGAAAACAGAAGTACAGTGTCATCTGCATACATTATGAGATTTGACTTTTGGATCTGCTGATGAAGATCGTTGACATGAATCAGAAATAACAGGGGGCCTAAAATCGACCCCTGTGGCACTCCGAACATAATCTTTTCTTCTCTTGACTTTTCCCCTTCAAAGCTGACTATTTGCGATCGGTTTGAGAGATAATCTTCGATCCATTTTAACTCAATGTTTTCAACGCCATAACAGAGTAGCTTTGAGGTCAGGGATTGGTGGTCTACGGTATCGAATGCTTTCCGTAGGTCTATGAAAAGAGCCCCTGTGAGTTTGCCAATGTCCATGTTTTTCCTGATAGTGTCAGTAAGATGAGTAACTGCTGATGCCGTTGAGTGATTCTTTCTAAATCCGAACTGGTATGGAGACAGAAGTTTGTTGTTTTCCAGATATTCGTACAGTTGGAAATGGACGACTCTTTCAAGAATTTTTGAGAAAACTGGCAACACCGAGATCGGCCTATAGTTGTCCAGGTTTTTTGTATCTCCACCCTTGAAGATAGGTACGCATCGAGCGACTTTCCACTCCGAGGGAACCTTTGATGTTGACAAAGACAAATTAAGGATGTGAAGGAGGGGCTGTGTAATTTCGAGAGCCGCATCTTTTACGGTTCCTGGGGGAATGTTGTCCAAACCAGGAGACTTCGATCGTTTTAGGGAGGAAATTGCCTTTAAGACTTCCCCCTTTGTAACAGGTCTAAAGAGAAACTTTTTGCCTCTTGGGTTAATGCGATTTCTGTTACAAGAGGTTTCATCTAAGGTGGTTTGACACATTCTAGGTAAGGTAGCTCGAAGAGTCTCTGCCACTTTTGTAAAGAAGCTATTGAAACCATTGGCAATCTCTCTCTTGTCGTTTGTAATCGTTGAATTTATCTCCAGGGATTTCGGCCTTTGCTGAGCTGCCTTTTTATCAGGGAGGCATTTTTTAACTGCCTTCCAAAATCCCTTGGGATCAGATTGGTTTTCTTGAATCAACCTTTTATAATATCTTGCCTTTTCCAGTCTTATCATACAGGTAACTTTATTTCTTTTTCTTTTGTATGTGGACCAAAAGTTTTCTCTTCCTGTTTGTTTGGCTTTTCGAAAATAATAATCCCGCTCGTGAATTGCCTTTTTTATTGTATTGTTCAGCCAAGGTAAATCTCTTCCCCGAACGGTTCTTTCAACAATCGGGGCATGCTTATTCAATACGTTCAGAAAAAGTTCTTTAAATGCACTCCAGGCAACATTTACATTGATTTCTTTCAGAATGTCGTCCCAAGATACAGATGCAAGGTCCCTCTGAAAAGCTTCATGGGAATACTTGCTGAAGTTTCTACTCACAACTTTCCTCGGTTTTGTACGCTGACAATTCATTTTCCTTATGATTGCTACAATTTCATGGTCACTAAGGGGTGAACCGAGAACAATGGATGACTTGACATGTTCAGGGTGGGTGGTAGCTATTATGTCTATTAGGGTGCTTGTCTGTGGTGTTATTCTTGTAGGGTCTTTTATTTGTTGTTCAAGCCCAAAACTGGAGAGAGTGTTTTTTACATATTTGTGGTCGTTTCTTTTGAGGAAGTCGCAGTTTGTATCTCCCATTATGATAGTTTCTTTTCCCTCGGCTACAGCTGTGCTTAACATCTCATCGAACAATAATTCAAAATTCTCACTAAGATAGTTTGAAGAGTCAGGCGGGCGATAAAGGACTCCTATGAGCAGGGATTTTGATCTTTTTACAAATATTTCTATCCAACAGCATTCAATTTCGTCAACTTCTAGATCTGGCCTTTTTTCAAAATTTATGTGATCCCGGACGTAAACTGCTGTCCCTCCCCCGGGCCCATTTTTCCTGTCCACTCTGTGAAGTTCGTATCCAGGTATTTTCAGTTCATCGTCATCTATTTTGGAATTTAAATGGCTCTCGCTTATTCCAAAGATGTCAATTTCTTTGACTTCGTACAGCAAGATCTTTATGTGATCGAGGACTCTTAACAGGCCACAAACATTTTGATGAAAGATTTTCAACCCCCTTGCTTTAACATAAGTCTGAAACTCCTCACAACATGGTTTATCTGCAGCATCATCCATAGGATCACCGGCACTCTCAGCACTGTTTTCAGGAGCTCAAGTACGCAGCTGTAAACAAGAATAGCATTCTTGGCCATTATTTACTATTTTCAAATCTTCGCCAAGGCATTTGAAATGCAGGGTCTTTTTGCATCCATCACACGTGGAACTTCTCTGGTTCTGTTTGATCGTTTTTTTGCAACCAAAACAAACTTTTCTTTGCACTG
This sequence comes from Mastigias papua, assembly GCA_964019165.1. Taxonomy (NCBI): domain Eukaryota; kingdom Metazoa; phylum Cnidaria; class Scyphozoa; order Rhizostomeae; family Mastigiidae; genus Mastigias; species Mastigias papua. Next base: position 3,570,747 of record OZ025282.1, on the reverse strand, counting down.
GGCCTGGACAGGTCTCTATATCGCCAGCCATGAGAAGCAAAACTGCAACGACTCCACGAGGCTTGGGCCTAAGCCAGAACAGATTTACCTCTTTATTTACCCACAGAGATGAATAAATAAACGATTCATTTAGTTCCCATTTTTCATAGTCTTCTATCGATTCAGTTAGAGGACAAGATGTAGTAAAACTTCGCTCTTTGCAGGCCAGAGTCAGCAATACAAACGTAAACTTCGCCAAAACAGCGAACGTCATGCTGAACGCCATCACAATCTCTCCACTATCAAATAACGGGTTAAATCACCACATTTATGTTTTGACACATTACGAACCACCAAACTTTCAGCTTGGTATCCCTGGAGACAATGCACATATCTAGCTGAAACGTTTGAGAGTGGCCCACTGTTTGTTGTTCTTCATCAAACATTCCTCTAATTGGATGAGGAATACTTGTTATCACGAAAATCATTTGATCTTAGGGAAATATATATGCACCAATCATATTTACCACTTCCACTTAAATAAATGTATAGTACCCTTAAGGTAGGGGACCAGTCCAAAACCTAATTTGGCCACTAGGATTCAAATGGACTTGTAGATTTGTGCCAAGGGCAATATGAAGGTGCTGATTTCAAATCTGGAACCAGAATCTAAAAATTGACTACTGTTGCCATGGAAACCATGGAGCAACAGGGATTTCGGTTACTTTCCTTTGGAGAGTTAATATAACACCACCCCCATTTCAAGACCAGAATTTTGTAGGGACATTCGAAGGCACTTTGATGGGACTTGACTGTATATTCACTTTTAACGTCTTTCGAGGTGGCCGTACATAAAATGATATGATTTCCTGTTTTGGTAAGGTCACAATAACTGAATAAAGTTCTCATTAAATCAGCTAATTAGTCATATTATCGTTCACTGGCTTATTCCGTATATGATCTCCTTTGCACATCGAAACTATTTTCTTTCTTTGTCACTATTCTATGCCCTATTTAGTTTCTCTTTCCGTATTTCAGTGATGAATTTCCAAGACATCAGGAATGAGTTCGTAATGCAGTGCAAAGAGCAAGAGCAAGCATTAATTGAAACTCAAAACCGTGAAAAATTTGAAGAGGAACTTACCAAACAATACCAAACACGCAAAATATCTGTGAGGTATGCCAATGTCTGGGATGTAGCGCGAGGGGGAAACGTGGCTGTGAGAGATCCTCAGCTTTGAACTTTGTTGGTTAACATACACGTTTTTAAACTTTTTTGATAAATCTACTCTGGCAGAGTTTAGTTTGGGAGATAGTTTTTAAGTCATTCCAGAGCATAAAATTTAAAAATTTTTCTGTCGTGTCGGACCCAACCATGATGGATTCTCCTATGTCGGAATCAGAGATTTTCTACCCCTAGTTATAATCATTGATCCCAATAGTGTATATTTGTTCATGCTTCATAGCTCTGAAAAGTTAAATAAGGACTAACTGTAGAAAGGGCTCCTGTCGATAAATTGCCAATTTTGCTAAATTTTCTGTTGGCGAATTATTGCCGTGCACATCTCCCATCCTTGTTAAAAGAGGGTGACGTACTTCGTCAGATTTCAACTAAACTTTTTGAGTGTAAACGTAAGGACTTCATATACGCAACGCTATGGAAAGGACGCAAATTCACACGAGGCATTTCAATTTCGTAACCAATAGTTAGAATATCGATAAGGAGTTTTATTCGCATCAAATATGATATACAATAAGAGTTTCATTGTTTTCTTGTTCTACTTTGATTTTATGACTCAGGAAAATTTCTGGAGTTTTTGTCCGCTCGGGGAAGAAACATTATCCCAGCACGTGCTCATTAACTTGATTCACAACAGAGGACTATATACTTATATTTCTATTATTTAGAATGACACAATTGCCTATGTCATAAAATATCAGGACTGCATTTACCTATGGACCAGCTGGAACAAGGCCCAGGGGCCTCCTGACATTTTTAAAGTTTGGGACCACGAGCAAACTTTCCTATCCAGTAATGTAAAACTCAGTCTTTCGTTTAAGTTACGTCTGCCGTCTACAGAAAGCGATCGTTTTATTTATTGATGATGCCTGACAAAGTATGCAAATACCATTGTAACGGAAGTTCTTGCTAACAGGGTGCAGATTACTAATCACAAAAAGCTGTTTAGGTACATTTCAAGGGGTTCCATTCAGTATTAGGCCCAGTTCTCTAATGGACTTACAAGGGGCCTTGTAAAATCTCCCTTTTGATTCAAACAAATTTGCAGTTACTACCCAGTAAGGGTCACCTTAAAATATAGGTTGAAAGCATTGTATATGAATTGTTTATTGCTTCGTGGCATGATTGCATAGTTGTTTGGTGTTTATTGTGATGAACACGCAATTGTGACTGTTTCTAGGCGGAAAGCCAAGGTAGCTTCAAAGTCGTTTTCAAAGGAGTGGTCATTGTCAGCCTCGCTTCTAGAAGTTCCTAATGATTCTAATATGGAAGACATGGGTAGGAATGACCATCATCAAGGTCCCACGGATAAAAGCATCTGTCCATCGCCAGATTCTGATATGTACGTACCTTGTTTGAAATGTATGCGTGCTCAAGCTTTCATTTCATTTTCATGAAAAATCTTTTAAAGTGGTAGAATAAATAAGTATCTTCAAGGCGCTTGTTATCAATATTTAAATAGATATAGTATATGAAATATATATAAATATTTCTATATACAAATAGTTAGGTAAAAATGTATAATATATGTGTTTATGCATATATTCATTCTGATCAAGCGGTCATTGAAACGTCAATGACGTGTTTTTTCTGACCATTTACATTTTCTGCTTAAAACTTATTTTGCGGTTATTTGTGTAAAGGCTAGTGAAATAGTAGACTGTGAAATACTATTAAGGGTGTTGCCCCTGAGGACAGAGAGCAAACAGTATAAATATTACAATATATATATATATATATATATATATATATATATATATATATTTTACCAAAATTTCTCAATATTATAAAATCAGATAATACACGAAGAAAATCGACAATCTTTTTAAATTTCCAAGACATGTTTCGGCTTGGTACTCAAACCATCATCAGTTGAAATGACTAAGTTAACGTTACAACAAATAAGAACTATACACTATCAATCGAATATATTAATCGAACAGAGGAATGAAAGAAACGAAAAAAGAATGTGGCGGTTAAACAACGAAAGCTAAAAGCTCAATGAAATATTATAATGTTGCAGTTGTTTATTTAAGTTAGGCCTTTCCCACATGATGTGGAGTGCTTCCTTAATTTTAAAAGTTATGTTTTCAGCAAGCAATTATCATAACTTAAAAATTATCCCCTGATGAGTGGGCAACCACGAAACAGGCTTGTAGGGATGAAATGGTAGTTTTATTTGCCGTTTTCTTCTACTACTTTATATATATATATATATATATATATATATATATATATATATATATATATATATATATATATATATATATATATATATATATATATATATATATATATATATATATATATATATATATATATATATATATATATATATATATATGCATCGCTAAATATCGTAGACCACAACCCAATTTCAGCGAGAATTGTCTCATTTCCCAGCAATAACGGTATTGGTTCATCACATAATTACATACATCACAGAGGCGCTGCACACAGTAACAATAGCCAAGGGTCTTCTCGAGGCCAAATATCAGTAACAAAATCTTCATCGGGCCCTAGTCAGTTGTCATCTGAAGATCGCATTTACAGCGTGTCTCAATCTGGCTCTATTCAAACATCTAGCCAAAGTACAGTGTTATCGAAAGAAGCCTGTCGATCCTTTAACACTAGTTGGCTCTCTGATGGAAGTACATTTTCGGACACGGGCAGCTCTGTAGGCCACTTAGCGCTTAAAGGTCTTTCCCCAAGTACTCAGCTGAGGCCGATTGAGGAGAGAAATCTGATAGCAGATCAGTCCCTAAGTGGATGTCAGGAAAGGGAATTAGATAAGACATCTAATGAACATTGCAAGTCAGATACGCTGCGTGCGTCATATGCGGGTCGGGTATCAGTTACCGTTCAGAGCTCGAATGAAGCTCAGATTTCGGGTGCAGATCTGATCTCAGATGTTGACCAGATTTCAAATGTAGTTCAGTTGTCAGATGCAGATCAGATGTCGGATACAAGTCGTTTGCCAGTGGGTAATCAATTGAGGACATTAGATGGAACGTGCGATGACCTCGAAATCTCGAATCAAGGATTAAAAGTTTATTCGTGCCGTAGATCGCGTTTGGATCAAGAATCAACTAAAAATAATATGTCAAGCACCAAATTGATGGGGAATCCAATTCAGATTTTATATGAGGACCAAACACCCGATGCAGATCAAGCATCAGGCATAAGCCAAGAAAACACTTCAAGAACCTCCCGATTGTTAGGCACAAGTCAAAACTCGGACATACCTCCAGTAGATGGTGGAAATGCATTAGGGGACGGATATAGAGAAGAAGATCTGAAGCAACGCACAGCTGCAGCTGATGAATCAAATGATGAAGAGACTGATTTGTAACTATATTTCTGCTTTTGTTTCCAATTGAATCTAATTTTCATATATGCCTGATTTTTGCCACTGTTTGCAACGAGCTGCTTTGTATATATATATATATATATATATATATATATATATATATATATATATATATATATATATATATATATATATATATATATATATATATATATATATATATATATATATATAGTATGTACTCGAGTGAGAGGTATATACAGTATGTATGATGTACAGTATGTCTATTGATGTGCTTTTATAACAGGCTCGACATTTCAAAATGTGATAGAAGTGATGAAGAAACTGATGCGAACAGTAGCAGCAAGGAATACAGTGCTTCCACAAGTAGGTAGAATTTGACTGAAAGGTGTGTGTGTGTGTGTGTGTGTGTGTGTGTGTGTGTGTGTGTGTGTGTGTGTGTGTGTGTGTGTGTGTGTGTGTGTGTGTGTGTGTGTGTGTGTGTGTGTGTGTGTGTGTGTGTGTGTGTGTGTGTGTGTGTGTGTGTGTGTGTGTGTGCGCGCGCGCGCGCGCGCGCGTATCATTTGGTTAAGCTATATATATTTGTCTTCATTTGACTAAGGCTACACATATTTATGAATATTTTAATAACTACATTTGCTAGGAAGATTCAAAATCGATTATGAAACATGTAATTGCATAATTTATGGGCGGATATTATTTATGTACTTGCACCCTGATCAGACTAAATGCCAGCTATCTATGCTAGAATTACTATTTTTCAGGTTGGAATATTACAATCAGTGCTAATCTCGCGAATTTGAAAGATAGTACAAATGAGACATTATGGCCAAGAGACATCCTATTCAGGTGAGTAGATACAAGTACACATCACACCTTTTGCTTAGCATGAAAGCGTGTCATACCCCTTGAATAATGGTTCCTTGAAGTTACTCTTGTTTAGTAGTCAAAGTCTTTCTCTCAGAATGCTGGCTATTCGTAAAAATGAATGCTGGCTATTCGTAAAAATGTTGTCTTGTGTATTTGCCATGTGTACGATAGCCATTAGCTTTAATGAACCTTGGATAAACGAACCTTATTTCTTACCTATAAGAGCATTGTTTTTCATGCATGTTGTTAACTATTATTATGTAATGCTCAAAAAATAAAATTACACTTTTCAATCGTGTCGGCACAAGCATTCATCAGTAAACTGATGTAGGATTGCCCCGAAATGTCCGAATAGTGTAATTTTATTTTCCGACTTCTATGTATTCTTAAAATTACTTGGGTGAAGCGGCATAACCACTAGACCACAGTGGCTTGTTTTAACACTTCTGATTTTTAGCACCTTAAGGATAGTTTCAACTTTCGCCTTTCACAAGCAGCTCTAGTACATGCAATCAGTAGCTATATATATATATATATATATATATATATATATATATATATATATATATATATATATATATATATATATATATATATATATATATATATATATATATATATATATATATATATATATATATATATATATATATATATATATATATATATATATATATATATATATATATATATATATATATATATATATATATATATATATATATATATATATATATATATATAACCAACTAAGTCTAAGCCGCGTCCATGAAGTATATAAATTGCATAGAAAGAGTAAACCAAACATACACTTGTCTTTCGAGTATACGTTTCGATTAAAATTATATATATATATACTTCTATAAATATATATATTTATATATTTATACTTCTGTATATATATATATATATATATATATTTATATATATATATATATATTTATATATATATATATATTTATATATATATATATATAGAGAGAGAGAGAATTCAAGAAAACAAATTACTCCATTTCTAATGGAGTAATTTTATTTCTTGAATTCTCTCTATACTTATAAATTACTTGGTTGGTTGTAGCTTTTTGACGTTTATATATATATATATATATATATATATATATATATATATATATATATATATATATATATATATATATATATATATATATATATATATATATATATATATATATATATATATATATATATATATATTTATATATACACACATTTATATAATCGGCTTTCAACTATATGTAGGTATTTTCAATTGATGGAGACATTGCAAGATAACCTAGCAGAACGTTGTCAATTGCAGAAGCTCGCAGGTAACAAAATAAACTTATTCATTATTTTGTAGCCGTTATGACCAGGCAGAGTAGCTTGCACACCCTAAATGACCCGCTGGTGACCTTAATATCGCAGCGAACAGGGGAACCCCTTTTAATAGCTTTGGAGTCTATCTGTTTACAGATTCAAAAGTCATAACTTATTTAGAGTCAAAAGCGCAGGTTCTCCCTCTGTAGCTATGTGATGAGAGAGTGGATGGCTACTGACCAAAGCTTGAAGCCTACATTAAGTGCAAAAATTGTCGGGTGAGAAACTGTCGGCCAACGATTTTTCCGAAAATTTATTTCTACGAAATTGAGTGTTGTCCGAAGATGTGTCACACCGAAAGATTTTGCGCATGAATTGATGAAGACAAAAAATTGAACTACATACAATAGACGCTTTTATATTTATATACAAGTAACGAAAATATTTTGTAAACGCAAAAATCAGTCATTTTTCCTTTCCGCTGTACTTGAAAACCTTAACATCAAAATGGAATTTCATTTCAATGCAGAAGTTACCTAGTGTCAATATGTGTTCATTTATAACAAACTGAACTTTTGACCAGTTCAATTGTGAACACTTCTTAACTAAACATTGTCAAAAATTTAGTTTTCAGAGTTCTTTGAGAGTTCCTCAAGAGTTCAATTGCAACCTTGGAATCAACAACCGAATATTTTTAGGCTTCATCGTTTTAAACTTTGGCGAGCCTTTGTTGAAATTTTATTCGTCCGAAATATTCAAAATTTGTCCGAAACTATTTTCACCGCAGTCTTTTGTCCGAAGTTTATCCCCTGAAAATTTTTGTTATTAATGTATCTGATACACTATTGTTCCTTGTCACTAGAAATTTAATCCCCATCTATACAGTCAAGTTCACCTTTGTCCAGAGTTTCATGTTATAATTTGCATCGGACAAGAGAGAGTTCTCAGTATATCATAAGCTAATCTAGGTTTTCATGCAACATCTCTCCTTATCCGCAAACAAAAATCTACAACCAACAAGCGACACCATTTCTAAGATACTTCTCACTTGAACTTTTACCTTCTGCAATCAGTTCCGAACCTTCTAGAATCTCCCCTTATAGCCAGCACAATATGTAAACCAGCTATCTTTTACTACCATTTTTGAATGTTTTACTTTCTCTATGAGTGCAGACAACTTATGTTCACATGTAAATACATGCAGTATTCTTAGTCAAGTTCTGAGGGCAATAGTTCTTTTAGTTCTAGCACTCAACCAAATGCATGATGGTAACTTGAAATGAAATGCGAGTTGGAGGACAACTATTAGAAACATAATTGTAGAGCAATGACGTTTTAAACAAAAATTGTTCGTTATTCGGGATTGATAATTTACTATCAACATATTTCTTTACATAAGTCAATCCCAATTAACCAACAATACCAACTTACGAGAAGTGATATATTCAAAGCTTGACATAAACCTTCTAATCAAACCACTTACTATATGGTGCCTAATTGCCACTCCCCGCTAATTAATTTTTGAAAATTTTTCCAACCCCCACTCTTATTAGGACCCCCTGGCAATTAAATTTGAAGGACTTAAGTGTGTGAAGTAGCTGAAGCAAGGTTAATTCCCTTTAGCAAGAACCGTTTGTTTTATTAATTCTCGTAACTGACTGTTGCAAATTGAAAATAAACAGACAACTGCAATAGATTCTGTTTTCATAGCAAAATAATTGTTCTGTTGATATCGATTCAAACTGATTTTTCATTATGTTTTTAATTGTTGCACCGAATTATTAGAGCCATAATTGTTAGGGAATTTTGCTGCTTAGTAAAGAAAACGAACCAGCTTAGAACAATTTTCCGTTTAATTCATGTATTCATGTGATTACATAAATCCGAATCCCCGCTAATTCCAACCCCCCGCTAATTTAATTTTGAATTTTTTTGAAAATTCTCACCCTCCTCTATTTCCGGTCCTCTCGCCAATTAGGCAGCGAAGAGTACTTCATGCTACACACACAAAATGATATTAATATAATAATTATCCATTTATTCATAGTAGACTGAATAAGAAATAGCATAAAAAGCTTATTAAAGCCTACTGACAATAATACTAGTGAAAATACATTAAGAGAATTAGAAATGATACATTAAAAGTTCCCTAAGAGCAACAAGTGAAAAAGAAATGCCAACTTGTGCCAAGTAATGTTTACACAATCTACTGGGATGTTTTTCCTTCCCTTTCCAATATTTCCTAAAGTTTTCAATATAGATATGCTTCTAGAATTTTTAATTTCATTTCGCACGGTATGCCATAATGAACTACCTAGAAATGCTGCTAGAAATGCCATAGGATACTGTTTTAACTCTTGGTAAATCCAGTCCGTTATTCACTCCTAAACTGTCTGATATGGTTTTCTGTACAAATATAGTTTCCAGGAAACATGGGTTAAGGCCTGAATTTGTCGTGTAGATTTCTGTCATTAACAGTTGTAAATGCTATTGGTGGATTATCACTGAGCGATCTTTTTGTAGCAAAGTATTGACATCAGACAGCGTATCCTTATATACACTTCGCAGAGCCTCTTCGTGAATATGATTAATTCTGTTATTCAGTTGTCTGTCAGAAAAGGTCCAGAGTAGAGGAGAGTAACTGAACTTTATCTGCAACAAAAAGATCAGTCAATATCACCATATCTCAGTCCTCAATGTGCAGTCTATAGCCTTACGCTTTACCCAACAATGGCTTATTTTCATCAAGCTTTTACCTGCACTCAAAATGAGTGACATTCAACTTGGATCACTTTTGTCAAACTATCATGGCTATAGCCTTTGGTTTAGGTCATAAGTGGCTCAGTTTCATCACTTTTCAATCTGCAATCAATTTGAATCAATTTCAAGTTTGGTCATTTTTGAGAAATACAAAGACTATTGCCTTGACTTCTGCAAACTCACCCCTTAATTTCATCACGCTTCAGCTTGCAACCTAATCAATTTTCATTCTGGTCATATTCGGCAGAATGCCCCGGCCATATCCTTACTTTTTCCACAGCACTGGCTGATTTTCATCACTTTTCAATCTACAATCAAACTGACTGAATTTCAGTCATGGTCAGTGATGGCATACTACTACGGGTAAAAGCTTACTGGCTCAGTTTCATCGCTTTTCACTATCAACATGAATGAATTCCAACTTCCGTCAGTCTTGGTCATTTTGCGTAAAATACAAAGACCATAGCCTTACTTTTTGGCGAAAAATCGCTCATTTTCATCACTTTCCAATCGGCAATCAATATCAATGACTTTCAAATTTGGTCATTTTTGAGCAAAATACCAAGGCTATAGCCTTACTTTTTGCCCAAAAATGGCTCATTTTCATCACTTTTCAATCTGCAATCAAAATCAATCAATTTCAAATTTGGTCATTTTTGGGCAAAATACCAAGGCTATAGCCTTACTTTTTGCCCAAAAATGGCTCATTTTCATCACTTTTCAATCTGCAATCAAAATCAATCAATTTCAAATTGTAGTAGTATTAGCATTACCCCCCGGACGCTTATTACTATTAGCTGTAACATCGTGCAATCTGTCATTCGGCTATAGTTCTCTAGTAGAAAACACAAATCAAGTTTGCTCCTTGTTCGTTGTATCCTACATTACTATAGCCGAATCTTCACAAAATGGAATCCACAATCAAAAGCTTTGATGGGAATGGCAACGCGAAAGTATTCGTCGAGAAAGTTCAGTTACATTTAGCGTTGAAAGGATACACTGGAGAAAAGGCTGCGCAAAATTTGGCGAGCCGCCTAGAGGGTAGAGCCTTCGATGTTTATTTACGGCTGTCTGACGAAGATAAGAAGTCCTTTGACACGATCACAGAATAGAGTTAGGCAGAAGGGTCACTCCGTCCAGTTCCGGCTGACACTTTTTTTTCGCACATGCGTGAGCAAGGAGGTGAATGAAAGCGAGGTTAAGGAAGTGCGCTTCGACAAAATTATAAGGCGTTTGACCGCAAGCCTTGGAGAAATTGTATCGTTTTTTGTGTTTTTCTTCGATTCTCAATGTTGAATTCTCGAAAATGTCGAAGAAAAGTGTAGCAGAGGCATCTGTACACGTTCAGAAAACTATGAAAACTAACTAACATCTTGTACATGCACATCTCACACTTTGCAGGGTGGATTTTCGCCGGATGGTAACAATCCGGGCAGTTGAAATTGCATATAAACTATGTATCACTGTAAGTACTCATTGTGTACGTCGAGAATATGTATAGGAACGATGGTTTCCTATCATTATGGCTTGTCCTGTGACTTCCCTCGTTGGTTTGTTGATGTTCATGGTGTTACATTCTTATTTAACGTGTAGAGAACAAGGAGCCAGAGAGAGGAGACGGTGATGTTGAGTGTGCTCAGACTCTACTCTGACTGAACTTTACATTACAAATAACATGGATATATACATAAACAGAGAACAACCCAAAATAAACACGAGCTACGTAGAGGAAGGGTTAGTTGTTTGTTGAATGGAATCGTGTGGCGGTGATTGCGTAGAGAACAACAGAATAGGATTGACCAAGTGTGTGATGACAGAAGTGACGCACGGTGATGTCCCAGGTGTTTGATGTTGTGAATGCGAATGAATTAAAAGAAGAAAATCGGCATTGAGCAAGAAATGGCCTAAACTACAATGTTTACGTTTCACTACATATGCAACAAAATATGTGAAATTGCGTATGCAAGAGAAATTATAACGAAAAACACTGAACGGTTTGCGTACAATGTTTGGGTAGCAGGATAGGTCAATGAATCCAACAAAGAAGACATGAGGCGCCTTCTTCCCTCTGCTAGCCTTGGGGTTGTGCAATGGGCAAGCATAAACTACCTCTCAAGCCTCCCATGCCAGGGTAATGGTGAAGAGCAAAGACTAATTTCTTCGAAATGGGATCGAAGAATCAAAATCCGGTCTGCAGCCGGTAATCAGTTTATTTAGCTGCACTGATGACCCCTGATATTGGGTGAAACCGGTGGTAAGCACAAAATGCAAACACATACCTTTTCCTACAATGAGCAAAATTAGAACAGGGTTCCATCTTTGTACCGTTGAATTCTATGCTCTGTCGCAGCAACATTCTCAAGCTCAACATTTCGATACGCCTTCTCAACAACCTCGCTCTCAAATCGAGTTTAAGAAGTTCAGCCGTATCCCCATAGGTCAATCGCTGAGAACTGGTGTCAGCAAAACATCAGAGGAACCGACACAGAGTGACCCTTCTGCCTAACTCTATTCTGTGACACGATAAAGCAAGAATTATTAAAGGAATTCGAAAAGGCCATACGGACAGGGAAGAAGGGATTAGCACGTTAGCATCTCGGTCCCAAAATGAGGATGAATTACCTCAAACCTTTGCGTACCATATCCAGGAATTGGTAAAACTAGCATACCCATCATTTGACGAGGACATTCTAAGAACAATTGCCAAAGATTATTACGTCAAAGGAATGCACCCTAGGATGGAGGTAGCTTTGAAATCATTATCGAATTTCGACTCGTTCGATATAACAGCTTTAGCAAATGAGACGACAAGACTACCCACTGCCGAAATACACGGTCCTTTTTTACCTCTATTTCCACCTAGTGTATGTCAAAAACACTAGAAAATAAGATTATCTTTGACACATTCCATGTCATCATGTTCTCACTTTTCCCTTTTTAAAAAGATGGACATGTTCAAACTTCAGGCGAAATCAGATAGGTTTTTTCTATTGTGCTTTTGACAGGCGACAAGAAATCTTTTGTTCTGCCTGTCTCGCGTTACGTAACAATGTGTAGCTTCGTAGAAGCAGGCCAAAGCATGGAAAAGCATTACTCAAATAGACAGAAACTCTCTTGTTTATGCCTTGTCATGTTGAACAAATATTGCCACCAAAATCAAAGAGCTGGGAACTTGCTCTATAACAAAAACTGAGCGGCCTACTTACGGGTATCAGTCGATAACAGGGTATTCGTCATCTTTGTGATTGGGGCCTGTATGAGGAGGAAGACTATTAATGATTTAAAGTTCTAGCGGGGGACTTATTCGACAGGGGTAGTTTGAAGATTTAAAGTAATGTACAGGAAGCCTCTACCAAACCCCAAAGAGTTGTTTTGAATTGCGGGGCAAATGATAACATTTGGCCCCTCACGGGGTCAATGTGAAATTTCAAAGTGGATGCAATCACACAAGAACTGTTTCATAACTCTGGCCCCTTCTCAAGCTTTGGGGCCCGGGGTAATCTGCTTCAATTGCCCCACCTCTATCTAAGTGTTCTAGGCGTAATCGCATTTGCGTTTTCCAGATAACTTTATTAACTTTAATACCAAAACTATAGAGCCAACTCATATACTTTGTATTGGTTTTCCCATGATGAAAAGAACGAAAATAACAAGAGAAATAGCATATTATTGTGTATATGAAAACACCAATCGTCCGTACTTCTCTATCTATTTAGGGTGCAACGGAGGAACAAGAGAATCTTTTAAACACCCATCACTCATCAAATTGACCTAATCCTATTTGGCTAATGGGTGACAACTTGTGAATTCTTGTAAAAAAAGGACCGTGTATTTCGGCCTTAAGAAAGGAGATCACTGCAAATCTATTACGGAACCTTATTATGATAGTCTGGTTAACACTGTCGCTGACAAGGTCGTGGAGAAATTGAAGGACCTCTCCCTGTGCCACTCTGCTGAATCAGAAAGCCCACCAAATTTAAACTACGTCACTAATCGTGTTAGCAGGAATCCCAGGAAATCAAACAATAATCGATATTTTGGCCAAGGACGTAATTATCGCGGAAAGCCTCAACAACAACCCCGTTCAGGGGGTAACTCACACCTGCGTTGCAGATGCTGTCAAAGCACCGACCACCTGGTAAGAAATTGCCCATTACGATTCTGTCAAGTGTGTGGGAACAAAGGACATGACGCCTGGGATCAATCCTGTCCGAAATACCAATGACTAGGCCACTCTTCCACCGCACATGAAGCACATAAATCAGGTAATTTTTCAGCAGTTTTGAACGTAAAATTTAACAATATTTCTATTAACGCACTGATAGACACTGGAGCAAGCTGCTCCATCATTGATATTGGGAGTTTGCAGAGGATACAGCCAAATACTTGCATTCAACCAACGTCCAATCCCCAAATCGACGCTTCAGGTAACTATATGAAAATTCTGGTGCTATCAATATCTCTGTCGGATTGAAGGATGTTACCTTAGAACACAGTTTGAAAGTCTTGGATGTCAACTCGTACAGAAATGTCATTTTGGGTTGGGACTTTTTGTCGAAATTTTCAGTGGTAGACTTTGATTTTTCTTGCAATGCTATCAAACTAGGAGACCAATGGCACAAATGTGTAGATATCAATGATCAATGCACTGTGGGCCTAGTCTCACAGTTTACTCTGGAGCGTCGTTCTGAAAGCATTGTTACGGTCCGCTGTGACCCGTCGTTTTCCTTAGTGACAGCCGATTTTGAGCCCGACATGTCGCAAAAACTCCCTGGGGTGTATGCCCGCAGATGTAGAGTAATTCCAAACAATGACGGTTATTTTCAAATTTCCTTATTAAATACAACGCCTTCTCCTGTGTCACTTGCAGCAAACGAATGTCTCGGTTCCCTGGCTAAAGTAGATACTCCTGTCGATCAAGTCCACTATTCCAGTATTGGAAAAAAGAAATCTTGGACAATTGATACAATATGGAGAGAACCTTTCAGCGCACCAAAGAGAACAAATATTTAACTTAGTTTCTCAGTTTCCTGACATATTTGCTTCTAACCCAAAAAAGCCAACTCGTGTCAAACACATGGAACATCATATCATCACAGAGGAGGCGCAACCGGTTAACCGTAAGCCGTATCGCATCCCATATGCTTGGCTCCAAGAAACCAATCGACAAATCTCTGAAATGCTAAGCAATGACATCATACGACCATCCTCATCCCCTTGGAATGCCCTAGTGATTTTGGTAAAAAAGAAAGATGGGTCAATGCGTTTTGTGTGTGATTTTCGGGGATTAAATGATGTAACAAAGAAGGACACGTACCCATTACCACACATCCGTGATGTCCTGGACAAGATGCACGGAGCCAATTACTGGTCAACCCTTGATGCACCTTCCGCATACTGGTCGATGCCCTTGAATGAAACAGACAAGGAAAAGACTGCCTTTTCTATGCCTCGTGGAAAATTTGAGTTCAACGTAATGCCGTTTGGGCTTTGTAACGCAGGGGCCTCTTACCAGCGTTTAATGGATATTACCTTGTCGGGTCTGTCTTCCAGTCGCATTTTGGCATACATGGACGACATTGTGGCTTTTAGCAGATCGTTCCCAGAGCATTTGTACGACCTCACAGAGATTTTCCAGCGCTTGCAGACTTCCAACATTTCCTTAAAGCTATCTAAATGTCTTTTTGCTAGTTCAAAGGTTGACTTTCTAGGCTATGAGCTTTCTTGCAATGGAATACAGCCCCAAGCTCGATTGACAGATGCAATTCGAACCTATCAAAGACCCTCATCCAAGAAAGAGCTAAAGGGACTTCTAGGGCTTGCAGGTTTCTACAGAGCTTTTGTTCCTAACTTTTCAGTGATTAGCCATCCTTTAAACAAGCTAACCAGCGAGTACTCCCAATATGTCTGGACAGACGACTGTGAACAGGTGTTACCTTAGGAGTACTCAGAAAAGAGATTTCTTAATTGGTCACTGATATAAAATACTGTGATAGAATAGCTAACAAAACAGAACGAGTGGAATATATACAAAAAGGAATAAGGCGGTCCATTATATCTATACGGGGGTAGCGCTGTCCTACATTTCTCCCCTCCTTTATAAGTTTAAAGCATAATCATCTAACAAAAGTGTCCGACGGTACAGTTCCTTCGATCACTCTTTGTCATCTTTCTCTTAACGGATAGCGTCTTACAATAGGTCCATCGTTCTCTGTATCAGATGCGGACTCCTCAGAGCTGCTCGAATATTCTTCAAATGTTCGTCTCTTCGATTCAACGTTCAAGTCCTTACTAGGCGTTGTCTGGGCTTTCGCTTTGGGTCCCTTGACTGGAGAAACTGACTCATGCGATTTGACGGGTGTTATTCGATTGTGGTGGACTACCTTTTGATTCTTATTTGAATCATTTTGGATTCTGAAATTTAACCCGTTTGGGAGGCATTCGACTACAGTCCATGGTCCATTCCTGCGTGGGGATAACTTCTTGTTTTCTCCGGTCTTAAAATACTTGGTACGCAGCCATACTTTCTCCCCCGTGTGGTAATTATGAAAGCAAATGTTTTTGTTATATTGCTTCAGCATCTGTTGGCGAGTTAGGTTGAGTTGCATTGCGACGTGTTGGTAGACTTCCGCCAGACGAATCTTGAGTTCTATTGCATATTCTCTGGCAGACGTTGCATCTTGGTCACTGGGAGTTGCTGAGTGATTGAACAGGAGATCTTGCGGCATAACTGGTTTTCTCCCAAAGACAACGTAATATGGAGTGCACTTGGTGGAAGAGCTTTCTGTTGTATTCAAGGCGAAAATGACTTCGGGCAAAATTGAACGCCATTGCTTCTGGGGAATCTTACGGTCTAGTAAAGTTGCGCGAAAGACTTCACGGGCACTTCGAATGTTTCTTTCCGCAAAACCATTTCCTTGGCTGTGGTAAGCCGACGACCTGCGTTTCTCAATATTGAATGTGTTACATAATTCGCGAATGGTTTGTCCGTCAACGTTGGATCCCTGATCGGATAGTAAATAGGAGGGACAACCGTATTTTAAGATCCATGAATTGAAGACGGCTGATGTGACTGTGGGGGCTGATTGATTCTGAAGTGGCACTCCTTAGATGTATTTTGAAAACACATCTCCTATAAGCAAGATGTATTTGTAACCATTATCATCTTCTGGCAAGGTGGCTAAGTCGATGGAGACTAACTGCATGGGTGCATTGGGTTCGAATAGTGGCAGCAAGGGTGCTTTTGGTGTCTGACGATCGCTTTTTGTTTGCTGACAAATGTGACAACTCTGGACGAATTTGTGCAAATACGCAAACATGTTTGGCCAGTAAAATCTGTCTTTGATAAGAGCATACAATTTTTCTGTACCGAAGTGGCCTATTTTGTGAAATTTGGAGACAACAAATCTTCGCAACGATGCTGGCAATACTGGACGACCAGATTTAGTCCGGACATCATTTTCTTGTCGAAGTTGGTTAGAGACACGCTTTAATCTACCTTCTGTCACTGTCCCGCCACTAGTAATTAATCGTTTAGAGGGGCCAATTACTGGATCATTGTTTTGTTCTTGAACAAGTTGTTCTAGAAATGGTTTTCCATCAATATCTATGGTATACACTTTGTCATCAAAGATGGTTTCAAATGCCGTCAGATCATCATTTTTGGTGTGTGCACGTGACAACGCATCAGCTTTGGTATTCTGTTTTCCAGGTTTGTAGCAGACAGAATAGTCATATTCTTCCAATTCCGAAAGCCAACGTGCGAATTTACCTCGTGGATCCTTCATACTTCTGAGGTGTACGAGGGGGTTGTGATCGGAATGTAGAATGAATGATGTTCCTGCTAAATATACATGCCAAGTGCGAACTGCGACTAACAGGGCATATGCCTCTTTACTGTGTGCTGACCAGTTTTGCTGTGATTTGTTTAATGTTGTCGACAAATAGGCAACTGGGTGGATTGTTTCATCTGGCTGGTCTTGCGAAAGGACTCCACCCACGGCAATGTTACTTGCATCCACTTCGACAATAAATGTTTCGCCACAACGAGGGAAGGCCAGAACTGGTTTGGCACATAACTTTTCTTTGAGGGTGGTAAATGCAGTTTGACAGGTTTGATCCCAGGCATAAATAACTGAATCATTGGTTAATCGATTTAGTGGCTTACTGATTTCTGCAAAGTGTTGGATAAACTGGCGATAAAACCCTGCAAGTCCAAGGAATCTCTTTAGTTCTTTCTTGGTAGAAGGACAGGGGAAATCACGTATGGCGTTAGTTAACCGTTGCTGGGGTTGAATGCCATTAGCAGATAGTACATATCCCAAAAAGTCAACTTTCTGATTAGCAATAACACACTTAGAAGCTTTTAAGGTAATTCCTGCAGAACGAAGCCGTGTAAAGACAGTCCGTAGTTGATGCAAATGGGTATCAAAAGTTGGTGTAGAAATCACAATGTCGTCCATGTAAGCGAGTACTCGATCTGCTGGAAGTCCTGAAAGACATATATCCATTAAGCATTGATACGAGGCACCCGCGTTACAAAGACCATAAGGGGTTACCGTGAATTCAAATTTGCCGCGTGGAACTGAAAAGGCTGTCTTTTCTCGATCTTCAACACTCAAGGGTATCGACCAGTATGCGGATGCTGCATCTAAGGTCGACCAATACATAGAGCCAGACATCTTATCCAGTACATCTTTGACATGAGGCAGGGGATAAGTGTCCTTTTTAGTGACATCATTAAGCTTGCGAAAATCGCATACAAATCTCATTGAGTTATCCTTCTTTTTCACAAGAATGATGGGGCTAGTCCATGGCGACTCGGATGGTTGGATGATATTGTTGGCGAGCATTTCATTTACCTGACTGTTGACTTCGGATTCCCATGCAGTTGGGATGCGGCGTGTCTTTTGGTAGACTGGTAAGAAATCTTCGGTGTTGATCTTGTGCTCAATTAGTCGGTTCTTCTCAGGCCGCTTAGGGTTAATAGCAAAAATATCTCTGTACTCCTGTAGCAATTCCTTCACTTTGCTTTGTTCGTTGGCAGAGAGATCCTTGGATACATTTTCAGCAGGAGAGTCACCACTAGCCATGACGGGTAGTGACAAGGGCATTGAATGTTTGACTGCATTTACGTCAGTGCCGACAGGGTTTAAGAAGCCAATTGCCTGCCTATTGTTTAGCTGAATAGCTTTTTGGGTTACGTTCATGACTAGTACTTTAAAAACTCCACCAGAATCAGGTATTGAGCGTGTTCGAGCACTGTAAATACCTTGAAGTGCACCAATCTGTTTATTTGGCTCAAAGTCACCTGCGAGTAAGGCAATGGATGGGTGACATCTAGCAATAATAACTGTTTCGGTCCTGGCGGGTATGTGCGTAGTTTCTGCAACTCGTACTTTCTGTGGTTTGTGTATCGTGAGTCCGGCTAGCCATGTGTTTCCTAGCTTAACTCTGTTGTGCTGAAAATCAAGAGTCATTGATTCAAATTTTTCCATAAAATCTCGACCCAACAAAATATTTGCTGCTCTGTTTGTTTGAATTACATGGAACTCTTGGGACTTGGTACAATACATGCCCTTTATCAAAATGGGGAGTGTTACCTTTCCTAAAATGTTCATTTGATTTCCCGATGCATCGATGAGGGTGTCTAAGGTAGGTGTTACGTGTTTGGTAATGTTCAACTGCTTTAACGATTCAAAATCTATTATGGAAACCCCTGCGCCAGAGTCGAGCAAAACGTTGGTTAAATGGTTATCAATTATGGCTTTCAACACAACAGTGGACATATTTTGGCCCTGAACTACTCTTTTGACTTTTGTTTCAACTTGGTCAGAGGTTTGATCTTCTTTGTGGCCATATAGTCATTGATAATTGGGACAACCTTTGTCCCATGCATCGTGTCCCTTTCCCCCGCAAGCTTGACAAAATCTTTGTGGGCAAAAACGATACAAGTGTCCTGTACTCTGACATGATCTGCATTTCAAATTTCCTTGATTCACTGCTGGTCTCCCCCATGATGTGCTACGATCTTGCGTATTTCTTTCGGCTCTACGGTTGAAGCGACCCCCATAGCCACGGCCCTGACCGCCGCTGCCACGATGTCTGGCCATTCCTGCGTAATTCACTTCTTCTTCCTCAATACCCCCGGTTGCAGCGCTGAGTCCAGTCGATTGAAGTTTTTCAATCACTTTGTCGGCAATTGAATTTATTATTGTTGACTCATCGCTAATCTGATTTACAGTATTGACCCTTGACCCAGTGCATCGAATGGCGTGGATCCCAGCCAACTCCAACCGAGCTGTTTCATCAGCGATTTTATTTATATCACCTTCTTCAAATTCTTTCAAGGATTTCAACGCGACTTGCATATCATTGTGTACACCTTTCACGAAATAATCTTTCGCAATCGTATCTTGGACTTTGTTTCCAAACGAAGGGTATGCGAGCTTTACCAGTTCTTTGAGCTTATAGGCATAGCTTTGTGCAGACTCACCTTCCTGTCTTGAACGTTTTCCAAGTTGATCGAGGGCTTCTTCACGGTTTCTTTTTCCTCGTTCGAATTCCTTCAAGAGCTCTGCTTTTACTTTAGAGGCGTCTTTTCGATCTTCACTGGACATTCGCAGATATATATCGAAAGCAGGGCCTTCCAATCTACTGGCTATCGCTTGCGCAAGTTTTTCTTCAGTGTAACCTTTCAAAGAGCTTTGAAGTTCTACGTTCGTTAGAAAGACTTGTATGTCTCCGGTTCCATTGAAAGTCAGCTTTCCGTGAAGCGAATCCATGATATTCTATCGCAGTAATGTTACCTTAGGAGTACTCAGAAAAGAGATTTCTTAATTGGTCACTGATATAAAATACTGCGATAGAATAGCTAACAAAACAGAACGAGTGGAATATATACAAAAAGGAATAAGGCGGTCCATTATATCTATACGGGGGTAGCGCTGTCCTACACAGGCATTCTGCCGTTTAAAAGACCTATTAACATCCAAGCCAATCCTTCACTTTCCTGATCTAAACAAGCCCTTTACACTGGAAGTTGACGCCAGCAATTTTGCGGTGGGTGGAGTATTATCACAGCTCAGCTCCGACCAAACCTTGCATCCTGTCGCGTATTTTTCTACCGCCCTGCAAGGATCCCAGCTGAACTGGTCTACAACTGAAAAAGAAGCGTATGCATTAGTAGCAGCAGTACGACATTGGCATGTCTATTTAGCGGGAAACCATTTCACTTTACACTCCGACCACAATCCATTAACCCGCCTTCGTGAATCTAAGAATCCGCACCGGAAAATCAGTCGCTGGCTATCCGAATTAGAGGAATATAACTATACCATCCAATATATTCGCGGTGCCCTCAATAACAAAGCAGATGCCCTATCCAGACAACCTGGAGCATCTCAAATTCAGCCACCATCAACATTTGAAGACCGGATTTATGCACTGTTTACTGATAGTATCCACTTTAAGAGTCAACTTCTGGACGCCCAGTCAACGGACCTACTGATAAGTGACGCAATTAAACATATTAATCAAAAGGTACCAATTTCCACAGGTCGCCTCAAACGAGTTCAATCCCAGTTACGGCTTCAGGACGGCGTATTAACAAAGTCTGGAAGACCTGTTCTTCCTGCATCTTTAAGATCTGTTGAAGTGCAAGAGTATCACAATATTGCGCATTTGGGTGTTGACAAAACATACGACACTATCCGGGATCGTTTTTATTGGTCCAATATGTTCAATTATATCAAATCGTTTATCTCGCGCTGTGAAACCTGCCAACGTACTAAATGTGATACTCGACCCCCAAAAGCACCACTTACGGACATGTTTGTACCCAATGCTCCAATGCAGTTTATTTCAATCGATATTGGATATTTACCTAAAGACAATCATGGATATCAGTACATTTTACTTATTGGTGATATCTTTTCCAAATTTGTACAAATCGTACCTCTAAAGGATCAATCTGCCCCAGTTATAATTGATGCATTGTTATCTTCATGGGTATTTGTTCATGGAAAGCCTCTATATTTACTATCAGATCAGGGCTCTAATGTTGATGGCCAAGTCATGCACAACATCTGTAATGAGTTAGGCATCGAAAAACGGCGCTCCTCGGCTTATCACAGCCAAGGAAATGGCTTCGCTGAGCGACATATTCGCATTGTTAAGGACATGCTTCGGGCAGTCATTCTACATCGACATCTTCCCCAAACGAGTTGGCGACAGCTATTACCAAGTCTCATCTTTGCCTTAAATACCAGCTTGAGTAAGGCAAACAACTGTATACCGTATAATGTAGTTTTTGGCTGTTCAGCCCTCCTACCTCAAGATGTTGCATTCGGACATGCTATGCCAGACCCATGTGACCACCAGTCAGTGATTGATTATGAACATACGGTATCAGCTTCACTAAACGATGTCTTCCATTTCGTTTGTGACTCCTTGAAGGTAAAGCCAATTGTCTATGCAAAAACATTGCAATCGAAATACACGCTTTATTAATTACTCACCGGGGGAGAGAGTGTGGTTAAAAAAGAAGCACTATAAAACTGGTGAAAACAGAAAATTGGCGCCACGTAGAGATGGCCCTTGGACGGTAACTGAACGTCTGCCAAATGGAGTAAACTTTTCGATTAAAAATTCAAATGGCGAACGAAAAATAGTTCACCATGACCGATTGATCCCTGCCTCAAAGGATGAACCTCCTGATGATGGGGATACACTAACTGCAGCAACAAGTCAAGATCGTTATCAGGTGAATGATCGCCACTGTTTATCTGATCACTATGAGTCATTGGAAGAACATGAATCGGACGAAAGTGACTATGAAGCCGAAGAGAATACCAGCTTGGATTCTAACAAAGAGGAACAGGAACAAGAAGAAATTGTTGCACGTCGCTACCCTCTGCGCAATAGACAAACCTGACAATTGACTGGAGATGTCCCTTCGGACAATGTTTCTCTTTAACTTCATCTCTACTTGATTACTATTATCATAATATTATTATTACTTTTGTTTTGTTAGAGGAGGAGACATGTAGTAGTATTAGCATTACCCCCCGGAAGCTTATTACTATTAGCTGTAACATTGTGCAATCTGTCATTCGGCTATAGTTCTCTAGTAGAAATCACAAATCAAGTTTACAACTTGTTCCTCGTATCCCACAACATTTTATCATTTTTCACCAAAAAATACCAAGGCTATAGCCTTACTTGTTGGCCAAAACTCGCTCATTTTCATCACTTGTCAATCTGCAATCAAAATCAATCAATTTCAAATTTGGTCATTTGTCACCAAAATACCAAGGCTATAGCCTTACTTTTTGGCCAACAATCGCTCATTTTCATCACTTTTCAATCTGCAATCAAAATCAATCAATTTCAAATTTGGTCATTTGTCACCAAAATACCAAGGCTATAGCCTTACTTTTTGGCCAAATATCGCTCATTTTTATCACTTTTCAATCTGCAATCAAAATCAATCAATTTCAAATTTGGTCATTTTTCACCAAAATACCAAGGCTATAGCTTTACTTTTTGGCCAAAAATCGCTGAGTTTCATCACTTTTCAATCTGCAATCAAAATCAATCAATTTCAAATTTGGTCATTTGTCACCAAAATACCAAGGCTATAGCCTTACTTTTTGCCCAAACATCGCTCATTTTTATAATACCTGATCAATGTCTTCAATACTAAACTGAAAATTAACTACACGTGTTCTAAAGCTATGCTACTAATTTATGATAATTTATGATATGACTAAATATGGAATCAAAACATTATATCTCCCCCTTTCTCCAATAAGTACTTTGAGGTTCATAAGAGTTTGTTCTAAAATGTCCAAATCGAATAAATCAAGTCCATATAACAAAACGAAACAGTAACGTATATATGGGTAAATGAGTTTGAATATATATCGCAAGTGTCATTAACAATCATAAATGTTCTGACCAAATCTCTGGGTCCTTTGTCGATTCCTTCGCGGATATCTTACTTGTAGCTCATTTTCTTGCATAGTTTGCGGTTGATTAACAAAACTATCTTCTTCTAAACCATCTTCAAGAGATTCAGCAATATCACCCATTTTGTCATTCTTAGGTATGCGTTTATAAAAAGAGATGTTTCGTGTAACATAATGTCCATTTCTCAATGCCGTAATTGTAGTTCCTTTCACTTTAACAACTCTATATGGCTTTGGATCAAAATTTGACGAAAATTTGTTTCGACGTTTCTGACGAATTAATACAAAATCACCGATTTGAATGTCCCTTTCTTTTGCACCTGATTTTTTGTCTGCATTTTCCTTCATTTTCTCCTTTGCTTTTTCGTCATTTTCACGGATTTCTGTATCTATTGGGCACTTATTTTCATCTATTCTGCTTGGTAATTTGGTACGAATTTCACGATTGAACAGGAGTTTGGCAGGTGAGTGTTTGGTGGTTATGTGAGGGGTTGCTCTGTAATTTAACAAAAATCGATACAATTCTCTTTTCCAATCTCTCCCTGCAATTTGGGCTGTGCGGATAGCTTTTTCCAGTACTTTATTGAAATTTTCTGCTTCCGCATTCGCTTGCGGCCATAAAGGAGTTATTGGAGTAAAGGATATTCCATTTTCATTTGTGAAGGAGTAGAAATTGTTCGAGTTATACACGTACGCAGCAGGCTTGCTGTATATGGGTTTTAACTCATACCCTTCGCCCCATGTAAGATTACTTCTTTTATACTGCATCACAGGCCCATAGGGAGCGAATGAATGCCTCATGGTGAGAAAACCATGGGCAGATGCTGTGGGTGAAGGAAGCGAGCAAGACTGCAATGTGATTTGGTATTACGAATGATAGTTTAACTTGAGATATATATTTATTCCGCTGCGAAATTTTGTGATTTATTCAATAAAAATCCACTAACTTCGATCATGGTCTTAACATTTGGTAGCAGAGGGTAGTTTGTGGATTTTTCTACAGAGATATCAGTGTTTGGAAGAAGTTTTATAGTTAAATGCCTGAAATAGTTTGATTCGAAGGAAAGCGCGATCATCATGTCGGAAGAGCTACAGCTCCGAGTGGAATCCAAATTGCTTGATATGTCACTGGACGATCTTAAGGATGTTGCAGTGAAACTGAGAATTGAGGATTCACAGGAAGGACTATCGAAGATGGCAGTTATAAGGGCGATCAGAACAACAGTGGAGAGGAATCTAGGCCAAGACGAAAAAGCAAATGTCGAGTATTTGGAAGCGCTCATTATAGTGTTGGTTGGAAACCCCCCACCCTTGGAAGGATCAAATGGCGAAGAGGACAATGAAGATGATACGCACACAACGAAGGAGGAACTGGAAAAGCGAAAAGCGTTGGTTCAGCAAGTAAAAGAGGAATATGAAGCGATGGCGAAACTCCTCAAAGAAAAGGAAGCTCTATTCAAGGAAGCACAGGACTCTCTGAAAAACATGAGTATTGGTACCTCCCAAATCACACCACAAGTCATCACTAATACAGATAAAGGTAAGCCTCCTGTAAATCAGAGTATACATGCACTTGGTAATATTTTGAGGATAAAAGATTTCAAAATTTCTGGAAGTATATCCAATGATAAAGGCCATATATCTTTGAGTAATTTGAACAAGCAAATCGAGAGTGGTTTGGCTAAGGGATATTCCGAAAGAGATGTAATAGATGGGGTAATTCAAGCAATTTCTCCAGCCTTGCATCTGAAATCCTATTTAGAAAGTAAGAAACATCTCAGTTTGGTCGAGTTAAGAAAAATCTTGCAGAGTCATTATTGTGAAAAAACACCAACCGAAGCTTACCAAGAACTTAGCAATATTGTGCAGGAAAAAAATGAATCTGCTCTGAATTTTCTTATGCGTTGCCTAAAACTACGTGAGCAAGTTAATGTATCAAGCCAAGAACAAAATGCTCCGATCAAATTTGATGAAATTCATGTTCAAAGTGTTTTTATTCATTCAGTTGAAACTGGCCTCGTTGACGATACCATACGCAATAGAATGCGACCATTTTTGCAAAATGAAAAGGTCCCAGATGAAACCTTGATAAGAGAAATGAGTTTAGCAATGTCTATCGAAAATGAAAGAACGAATAAATTCACTAACGCCAATAAAAAAATGCTGAAAATTCAGTCCGCCAATATATCATCAATGCCTGTTGAAAAACCGACAAAGGTACAATCAAAACAAACAAAACAGGATCAGGTTATGGCTGCATTGAATGAGTTAAAGGCTGATGTAGACGCTTTGAAAAAGGGTGCTCAGAGTCATGAAAGAGGGGCATCTCAGTCTAAAACTGGGAAGCCTGGACATAAGTGCAGATCTTGTAACGAAACTGAGAGTGAAAAATGTACTCATTGTTTCTTTTGTGGCTCCGATAACCATTTTTCGTATGGTTGTAGAAGAAAATTGGCTCAGGGAAACCGACAGCGACTGCATCAGGGGGGCAAGATGTAGTCGTAGACCAGCCCCATATTGAACAGTGTCATTTTTGTGGAAAAAACGGAACATTTGGTATTGAATTGCTCATTTGTGCTTCATGTCATGTAGCTAAATATTGTAGTGTTTCATGCCAAAAGAAACATTGGCCTCAGCATCAAGTTTATTGTAAAGCATTAAATATTTCATCTAGAAGTAATGAAATTCACGTTGGTGAAACTGTTACGCATTTATCCGCGAAGGAACACGCTAAAGTGGTATTTTTGGTCGGCAATAAATGTATTATTGACTGCAGTTTAAATGGTATGAAAACCAAAGTACTTTGGGATACAGGCTCTCAAGTTTCGGTAATATCAAGGCGATTCCTAAAGACAAACTTCATGGATTTAGAAATAAGAAACTTAGCAGAATTATTAGGTGTGCAAACCAGACTAGAAGTCAGAGCCGCCAATGACACACCAATTCCCTATAGTGGTTTTGTGGAACTTGAATTTAGCTTTATAGGCGAACAAGGGATTTCCACTATCCATGTACCATTTTTAGTGACAGAAAACGTTCTTGAAAATCCAATAATCGGCTACAATGTCATTGAAGAAATAGTCAAAAATCAATCTGTGGCACCTGAAAACAAAATTGAGGAATCAGAATCTTCAAGCCTATTAGTTAATGCAATGGTTGCGTCTTTTCATAAGGAACCAAATACAATCAAATCTCTGGTATCGTTTATGAAGTGTGCTAAAGACAATCATCTTGGTTATGTAAAGACCCCTAAGAAAAACATATGGGTTTCACCTATGCAAAGCGTGAAAATTCCTTGCCGTTGTAATGGTATTGCAAATGTATTGAAAACTAATGTGATATTTGAACCAGATGAAACTGAACCATGGCCACATGGCCTCGAAGTAAATCAAGAGTTATTGACTGTGTCAAAAGGTGCATCACATAGAGTCCATGTAACCATTCATAATAACACAAACCATCAAATATTGCTTAAAGCACGCACAGTTTTAGGTCGATTAGACCCTGTCAAGTCAATTATACCAGCAGATGCTAAGCTAGCTAGCACAACTGTTACTAACAGTACACAAAAACGAGCTGCTTTCCAACAAGAAAACATTATGATTTCAGAAACAAAAAGCAACAACGTTTCTCCAGATTTTCTCAAGCAGTTTGATTTGACCGGCTTGGATGAACAACAACGTAAGATGGCAGAGGATATGTTAATGTCACATATAGAATCATTTTCATCCTCTGAACAGGATATAGGATGCGCAGAAGGGTTGCAATTGCCCATTAGTTTATCTGACTCCACGCCAGTCCAAAAAACCTACACGGCCATACCAAAGCCATTATATGCCGAAGTAAAACAGTACTTAGAAGATCTGCTAAATAGAGGTTGGATTGTTAAATCGCGCTCAAATTACGCTAGTCCAGTTGTCTGTGTTAGGAAAAAGGATGGTAGTTTAAGACTTTGCGTCGATTACCGTTTACTGAATTCGCGTACCATACAAGACCGCCACCCCTTGCCAAGAGTAGACGATACACTCCAGAGTCTTGATGGGAATCACTGGTTTTCTCTACTTGACCAAGGGAAGGCCTATCATCAAGGCTTTGTGCAGAAAGATTTTCGACATCTAACGGCATTCATAACTCCTTGGGGCTTGTATGAATGGGTCAGAATTCCCTTTGGTCTTACCAACGCCCCAGGGGAGTTCCAGAGATATATGGAACACTGCTTGGAAGGAATTAGAGACGAGTTTTGTATTCCGTACCTTGACGATTTACTCGTTTTCAGCCCTGATTTTGAGTCACACATACAGCATTTGTCAACAGTATTAGAACGATTAAGCAGCAAAGGACTAAAGCTTAAACCAACAAAATGTGATCTATTCAAACACAAAATCAAGTATCTCGGACATATCGTTTCCAAACAAGGCTACTGTATGGATACATCAAATCTCACCGCTATTCATAAGTTGCGCGATAGTAAACCCACAACTGTTGGTGATGTACGTCGTATTATCGGATTTCTGAACTATTATCGAAAGTACATTCAGAACTTTTCACAGATTGCGAAGCCCTTGTTTGAGTTATTGCAGAAGAACCCATTGCAGGAAAAGATCACTAATCAAAAGAGGACTTTTAAAAATGGTAGTAAAAGCCAAGTTGTTCCATCTAATACACCAATTGACTGGCAGCAGTATCATCAACAAGCCTTGAATAAACTCATTGACTGTCTGTCATCACCACCATTACTTGCTTACCCAGATTTTACTCTTCCATTTGTCCTCCACACTGATGCTAGTGCTTCTGGCCTTGGGGCAGTGTTATACCAGGAACAGGATGGAATAATGCGTGTTATCGGCTATGCTTCTAGAACACTGTCTGCTGCAGAGAGAAATTATCACCTCCATAGTGGAAAGCTTGAGTTTCTAGCACTTAAATGGGCCGTTTGCGATCATTTCCGCGATTTTCTGTATTACGCACCATCTTTTACAGTCTTTACAGACAATAACCCTCTTACGTATGTATTATCTACTGCTAAATTGAATGCCACTGGACATCGTTGGGTATCAGAGCTTTCTGACTTTCGCTTTACTGTAAAGTACAGGCCTGGAAAGGTAAATGTAGATGCTGATGTTCTTTCCCGAATGCCACGTACAATAGAGGACATGATGCAGTCATGTACCAGTGAAGTGTCGCCGGACATCCTCCAAGCGACTGCTGCAGCTATGTCGATAGATAATAATGATCCTCTATCATGGGCAATGTGCCTACCTACCACCGTAGACACTATTGATATCGATCAGCATACAGCGAATCAATATCACTCTAATCTAAGCACCATAACTCCGAGGGACATTCTACAAGCTCAACAGTGTGATCCAGTGCTTGCTCCAGTGCTAAGATTCAAAGTACAAGGTGCAAAACCGTCGAAAACCGAAATTGCAAGTGCGCCCCCTGGCTTTAGAATCTTAATACGTGATTGGGACAAATTGTACTTTTCAAAGGATGGGCTTCTCTATCGAAAAACTAGTGATAACAATCAACTTTTACTTCCTAAGAAATTTCATCAACTGGTATATCAGGAATTACATTGTGAAATGGGTCATTTGAGTAGTGAACGAGTTATAGATCTGGCAGTCCAGCGTTTTTATTGGCCATATATGCGACGAGATATTGAGCTCTTTATCACAAAGCAATGCTCGTGCATAAAACAAAAAAGCCCACATGGTAAAGGCATTGCACCATTGCAGAATATCGTAACCACCCAGCCCTTCGAGCTTGTTTCGATTGATTTTCTACATCTCGAGAAAAGTGCTGGTGGATTTGAGTACATCTTAGTGATTATGGATCACTTCACGAGATTTGCTCAAACTTATGCTACAAAGGATAAGTCAGCAAAGACAGTTGCTAATAAGTTGTACAATGATTTTATTCTGCGCTTTGGCTTTCCTGGACGCCTTCACCATGACCAGGGAGGGGAGTTTGAAAATGATTTGATGATAAATCTTGAAGCATTGTGTGGTGTGGGCCACTCGAGAACAACCCCATATCACCCACAAGGCAACGGGCAAGTTGAACGTTTCAACCAAACTTTGCTTGCAATGCTGAGAACGCTCCCAGAAAGAAAAAAATCGCGTTGGGCTGATATGCTAAATAAAGTTACGCATGCATACAACTGCACAAAACATTCCAGTACAGGCTACTCACCTTTTTTTCTTTTATATGGACGCCATCCAAGATTGCCTATTGATTTGATTTTTACGACTGAACAATCGCGAATTTCAACGAAAAGAGCAGATCATTCCGATTTTGTAAAAAGATGGAAAGCAGCGATGAAAGAGGCATACCAAATAGCATCAGATCGTTCAAAAGGTTCACAGGCTAGAAGTAAAGACAAATACGATCGTCGTGTGCAGTCTAGCGTTTTGCAAGAGAATGACCGAGTTTTAGTGCGCAATCTTAGTGAACGTGGTGGACCAGGGAAGTTAAGAGCTTACTGGGAAAGTGAGGTGCACAGAATCGTAAAGCGTATGGGTGACAACAGTCCAGTTTATGAGATCGTTTCAGAAAGAGATCCAAAATCGAAAACACGCGTTCTACATAGGAATCTGCTTCTACCATGTAATGAATTGCCAGTTGAGACAAAAATTGACAAATATCACGACAAGAAAACCAGGAATCAACAGCATTTTCAGCAGAAACGAAACATTTCGACACGTACAAGGAGGGCCCCGGATGAAGCACAACCTGCTTCTGATGATGAAGATGATGATTTTATCTTTATTCCACATCAGGATCTAGACACGATGCCCCAAACGCAAACTTCAGTCGAAAATTGTGAAGACAACAGATCACTGGAAAACGCTACTTACAATACGTTTGATGCGAATAACGAGAGTGGAGGTAGAGATAATACCAATATATCCGAGACTGAAACACCGATGGAGACAGTAGTAGAGGATTACATCCCTGAAGAGAGTGACTCTAGTCCTACTTTATCTCCACAGCTAGAGCCACGTAACTATTCGCGTCCCCAACGTTATCGTCGTCCACCTGAGACGTTGCAATATGGAAGATTGGGAAGTCCCGTATCGTTGCCACAATATAGTGTACAAAATATTTCGTGTACTCCAAGAATGCTCTATCAGAACATAGGTTATCCACTAGTGTACAGTGTTGTGCCTTACGGACACTCAGTTCCATTTCATTTGGTTGCATAAATAAACGCTTGGTGAAAGACTTCTTGTTCTAATTTTCCTATTTTTAACGACTCTTCGGCCGTTCCTATCGATCAGATATTGGGAATGTTGAACACATATATTGTATCGTTTAATCGACACTTTTATTGTCGCGTATCGTTGTTGCAAAGGACTAGTCAACGTTACGGATATATGGTACTGAGAGATTACCTCGTTATCATCATGGAGATGGTTTATTTCGGACAGGACGTTCCGGAAAGGATTTTTGTTGCTATGTGTGTTTTGTTGTTTGCTGTTGATTTTGACTGAACTATATTACCTTACTTAAACTACTTCGTACTTTTCCCTCGATGAGTGTAGAACTCAGATCACCGGTAATTCATTAGAATTCAGAAGAAAGTGAATACAGACTTGTTGTTCGTACTTACAGTTTTCAAGATTTGGAATTTGGAATATAAGAGGTTTGTTAGCGATGTCGTTTTCTACAGTCCAATAACACTAAAATGGATTCTGGTACCACCGTTTTAAGATGTTGATCAAAGGACACTTCAAGAAAGAAGACAACAAAGAGACATTTGAAAACTGTAAACCTAGACTCATGGAACAGTACGGCTATACATGCCGCTTTATTTACTTAAGAGGGGGAGAGTGTGAAGGAGTAGAAATTGTTCGAGTTATACACGTACGCAGCAGGCTTGCTGTATATGGGTTTTAACTCATACCCTTCGCCCCATGTAAGATTACTTCTTTTATACTGCATCACAGGCCCATAGGGAGCGAATGAATGCCTCATGGTGAGAAAACCATGGGCAGATGCTGTGGGTGAAGGAAGCGAGCAAGACTGCAATGTGATTTGGTATTACGAATGATAGTTTAACTTGAGATATATATTTATTCCGCTGCGAAATTTTGTGATTTATTCAATAAAAATCCACTAACTTCGATCATGGTCTTAACACATTCATGTAATCTCTCAATTCTTTGCTGTTAAAGGGCGGTCCGTTATCAGTTTTGACTCTAGATGGTAGACCATGAGTTGCAAATATACGACTGAGGTGATTTATCGTAGTAAAGGCAGATGTTGATGTTACTATGGCTATTTCAGGAAATCGGGTATATGCATCTATTACTACTAATATATATTCACCGGAGGGAAAAGGTCCACAGTGATCAAGATGTATAGTATGCCATAGGGCAGGTGGAAGTTCGTTCATACGAAGTGGAGCAGGCTTGTTTGCATTACCGACAGCTTGACAGGGTAGACAATTGTCAATCATGTTCTTTACATCTTTGTCGATACCTGGAAACCAGATTTTCTCTCGAATTAGCTGTTTGGTCTTAACAAGACCTTGATGGCCTTCATGAGCTATTGAAATCACCCTAGATCGTAATGATTGAGGAACAATAAGACGTGAACCACGTAAGATAATATTCTTGGGTTCATTTACTGTTAATTCCTCACGAACTTTGGCAAATGACTTTAAATCGTCTGTGTTGATACCGTTTGAGGCCGTTGAAATTGCATTCAGTTTATGCCATGAGTTTGTCTCAATTATGTCAATAAGCATCTGTAACGTTTTATCTTCAAGTGTAGCATCTTGTATCTCTTCGACAGTCAGCGCTTTCGGAATTGCGTGGTTAGCAAGAAAATTTACGTATTCTTCCACATTGTGGTGTGTAGAATTCTTCGTAGGACTTTCCGATCGAATGTGTCTGGACAAAAAGTCTGAAGGGTTTTCATTTCCACTCTTGTAAATAACATTAAAATCGTATGCTTGAAGTCTTAAATACCATCGTTCTATTCGCGCTGGAGGCTTAGAACGGGGGTTGCATAGAATCAGTTGTAGGGGTTTGCAATCGGTAAACAGCGTAAATTTTGCTCCATATAAATAAATGTGTAAACGTTCTATTGCCCACACAATGGCCAAAGCCTCTTTCTCAGTCTGAGAATAGCGACGTTCAACATCTGATAAGGCTCTACTAACATAAGAGACAATTTTGCGATCATCTGTATTCGGTGTCTTTTGTGACAGAATTGCAGAGAGTCCGGTAGGCGATGCGTCAGTAAACAATTCAGTCTCTTTAGTTTTATCAAAGTAGGCAATCACCGTGTCGCTAGTTAACGCTTGCTTTATTTTGTCAAACGATTCCTGTGTTTGTGAAGTCCAGCTGAAATGACTGTTTTTGCGAGTTAACGCTCGTAGGGGGGCACTTAGATCACTGAATTGCGGAATAAACTTTGCGCAATAAGTGGCCATGCCAAGAAAACTTCGTACGTCTTTGACGGATTCCGGCGGAGGGGCGGTGTGAATTGCTTCGACTTTCCTGGGGTCAGCGGAAATACCTTGAGCTGAGAAACAATAACCGAAAAATGTAATCTTAGGTTCATTCAGTTTGCATTTAGCTTTATTAAGTGTCAAACCAACTTCTTGAAATCGAGCACAAACATCATGAAGAGCGCGGTCATGTTCAGCTTGAGTTTTTCCAAAAATAACTACATCGTCACTAATATTTAGAACACCTTCAATGTCGGCAATTTGTTTTGAAATGGCATGTTGAAAAATCTCACTAGCTGAAGACGTTCCGAAATTGAGTCGCTTATATCGCATTAAACCTTTATGAGTGACAAAAGTTGTTATAGGTCGACTTTCTTCTGATAAAACTAACTGGTGATAACCGGAGCGGAGATCAAACTTATAGAATACCGTAGCACCATTAAGTGCAGTGATTAGATCGTCGACAGTAGGACTAGGATAACGCTCACGTTTGATCGCGCAGTTTGGCATACGCATGTCCACGCATAAGCGAACAGTGCCATCTGGTTTAGGAATAATTACAACAGGAGATACCCATGGTGTGCTCGTGCCAACTGAGACTTGTTCAATGATTCCTTGTTGTTCTAAATCGCGAAGAGCGGCGGAAACTTTCTTGCGTAAATGGAAAGGAATGCGGCGTGCAGCTTGAGCAACAGGTTGAACATTTTCATCTATGTGCAACTTCACTTCAAAATTCTTGAGCTTACCAATTCCACAAAATAATGAAGGGTATTTTTGCTCCAAATCTTCAACTGTGACAAGTACGTTGTCATTTTTCTGAACAGTATTGATTTCGACACGAATTAAATCAAGGGCAGAGGCAGTTTTGTAACTCAACAGAGAACCAGAATTTCCTTTCACAACATGCAAGCAAGCAGGGGTCAATTTGCGACTAGTCTCAACAACAGTTGTAAATTTGCCAAGTAATGGAAGTTGTTCATGTGAACCGTATGCAAATAATTTTGTTGATGTACGGCCTAACTGGATGCGTGCTTTCTGCTCTAACTTATGGAAAGTAACTTCATCGATAATGTCAAGAGACGCACCAGTATCTATGATCATTGTAATCGGTATGTCGTTTATTTTGACGGTAACTTTAGGCATCTTGCTATCTGCCATTTTCTCGCATGTAAAAATATATTCCTCCTCACTGCTATCAGTTTGCTGATGGCTTTCCTCTTGTTTTTGAATTTGACGAATAGAGGTTGAAGGATGAGTACGCTTAGGAAATTGACGTTTATGCTGACGGGGCTGTGGCACGGTATGCGATTGAGATTTTGGACGGCCTTTGCAAACTTTTGCGAAATGTCCCGTTTTACCACACTGGCGGCATATCTCATCTGTGGCGGGGCAAGGTTTGGTTTTGTGAGGCCACGAAAATCCACATCTGTAACACTTTTGTGACGTACGTTTCGTTACCACTTGTACGGATTTTGATTCGGATTTCTCAAGGCTGACTTCAATATCTCTTGCTTGCGCTTCACTAGCTTCCAAAGCTCTGGCTTTAGACAGTAGGTTTTCAAGCGTCAGCTTGTCTTCACGCAATGCAAAACGGCGAAGAGATTTCGACAAACAATTCTGTATAATTGTAGCCTTTAACTCCTTTTCTAAATCTCCAAATTCGCAATGTGCAGCAAGCTTACGAAGACGCGTAACATATTGATCAGTGGTTTCATCCACGTGCTGTTGTGCCTGGCGGAATTGAAAGATTTCAAAATCGACATTCTTTTTCGGTAAGAAATAGGCATCGAGTTTCGCGATAGTAGTGGCATAATCTTGTGCTTCACCTTCGTCAACGGGCAATGTATCGTACAGCTCTTGAGTTTCGGCACCCGCTTGATATAATAAAAGAGCTCGTTTCTGTGCATCATTTGTTACGTTGACGGCAAGTATATATGTCTCAAAGCGGCGCTTCCATTGAGTCCAACGCTGGCCTAACGAGGACGGATCTGATACCGGATCAAATTGTGGAAGAGGAGAAACATCGATTCTACCTGCAGTTGCCATTTTGAGAGCAGTTCTGAGAACGAAACACTATCGAAACAAGATTATTCAGAGATACCTCGTCGCCATTATAATATCTGATCAATGTCTTCAATACTAAACTGAAAACTAACTACACGTGTTCTAAAGCTATGCTACTAATTTATGATAATTTATGATATGACTAAATATGGAATCAAAACATTATAATTTTTATCACTTTTCAATCTGCAATCAAAATCAATCAATTTCAAATTTGGTCATTTTTCACCACACTACCAGGGCTATAGCTTTACTTTTCGGCCAAAAATCGCTCACTTTCATCACTTTTCAATCTGCAATCAAAATCAATCTATTTCAAATTTGGTCATTTGTCACCAAAATACCAAGGCTATAGCCTTACAGTTTGGCCAAAAATCGCTCAATGTCATCAATTGTCAATCTGCAATCAAAATCAATCAATTTCAAATTTGGTCATTTGTCACCAAACTACCAAGGCTATAGCCTTACTCTATGGCCAAAAATCGCTGCTGTTCATTACTGTACAATCTGCAATCAAAATCAATCAATTTCAAATTTGGTCAGTTTTCACCAAACTACCAAGGCTATAGCCTTACTTTTTGGCCAAAAATCGCTCATTTTCATCACTTTTCAATCTGCAATCAAACTCAATCAATTTCACATGTGGTCATTTGTCACCAAAATACCAAGGCTATAGCCAATCTTCTTGATCAAACATCGCTCATGTTCATCACTTTTCAATCTGCAATCAAAATTAATTAATTTCAAATTTGGTCATTTTTCACCAAAATACCAAGGCTATAGCCGTACTTTTTTGCCAAACATCGCTCATTTTCACCACTTTTCAATCTGCAATCAAAATTAATCAATTTCAAATTTGGTCATTTGTCACCAAAATACCAAGGCTATAGCCTTACTTTCTGCCCAAACATCGCTCATGTTCATCACTTGTCAATCTGCAATCGAAATTAATCAATTTCAAATTTGGTCATTTTTCACCAAAATACCAAGGCTATAGCCTTACTTTTTGGCCAACCATCGCTCATGTTCATCACTTGTCTATCTGCAATCAAAATCGATCAATTTCAAATTTGGTCAGTTTTCACCAACATACCACAGCTATAGCCTTACTTTTTGCCCAAAACATCGCTCATGTTCATCACTTTTCAATCTGCAATCAAAATCAATCAATTTCAAATTTGGTCATTTGTCACCAAAATACCAAGGCTATAGCCTTACTGTTTGGCCAAAAATCGCTCAATGTCATCAATTGTCAATCTGCAATCAAAATCAATCAATTTCAAATTTGGTCATTTGTCACCAACATACCAAGGCTATACCCTTACTCCTTGGCCAAAAATCGCTGATGTTCATCACTTTACAATCTGCAATCAAAATCAATCAATTTCAAATTTGGTCAGTTTTCACCAAACTACCAAGGCTATAGCCTTACTTTTTGGCCAAAAATCGCTCATTTTCATCACTTTTCAATCTGCAATCAAACTCAATCAATTTCACATGTGGTCATTTGTCACCAAAATACCAAGGCTATAGCCAATCTTCTTGATCAAACATCGCTCATGTTCATCACTTTTCAATCTGCAATCAAAATTAATTAATTTCAAATTTGGTCATTTTTCACCAAAATACCAAGGCTATAGCCGTACTTTTTTGCCAAACATCGCTCATTTTCACCACTTTTCAATCTGCAATCAAAATTAATCAATTTCAAATTTGGTCATTTGTCACCAAAATACCAAGGCTATAGCCTTACTTTCTGCCCAAACATCGCTCATGTTCATCACTTGTCAATCTGCAATCGAAATTAATCAATTTCAAATTTGGTCATTTTTCACCAAAATACCAAGGCTATAGCCTTACTTTTTGGCCAACCATCGCTCATGTTCATCACTTGTCTATCTGCAATCAAAATCGATCAATTTCAAATTTGGTCAGTTTTCACCAACATACCACAGCTATAGCCTTACTTTTTGCCCAAAACATCGCTCATGTTCATCACTTTTCAATCTGCAATCAAAATCAATCAATTTCAAATTTGGTCATTTGTCACCAAAATACCAAGGCTATAGCCTTACTGTTTGGCCAAAAATCGCTCAATGTCATCAATTGTCAATCTGCAATCAAAATCAATCAATTTCAAATTTGGTCATTTGTCACCAACATACCAAGGCTATACCCTTACTCCTTGGCCAAAAATCGCTGATGTTCATCACTTTACAATCTGCAATCAAAATCAATCAATTTCAACATTGGTCATTTGTTACCAAAATACCAAGGCTATAGCCTTACGTTTTGGCCAAAATTCGCTCATTTTCATCACTGTTCAATCGGCAATTAAAATCACTCAATTTCAAATTTGGTCAGTTGTTAGCAAAATACCAAGGCTATAGCTTTACTTTTTGGCCAAAAATCGCGCATTTTCATCACTTTTCAATCTGCAATCAAACTCAATCAATTTTGAATTCGGTCATTTGTCACCAAAATACCAAGGCTATAGCCTTACCCTTTGGCCAAAAATCACTCATTGTCATCACTTGTCTATCTGCAATCAAAATCAATCAATTTCAAATTTGATCATTTTTCACCAAAATACCAAGGCTATAGCCATACTGTTTGGCCAAAATCGCTGACTTTCATCACTTTTCAACCTGCAATCAAAATCAATCAATTTCAAATTTGGTCAGTTTTCACCAACATACCACAGCTATAGCCTTACTTTTTGCCCAAAACATCGCTCATGTTCATAACTTTTCAATCTGCAATCAAAATCAATCAATTTCAAATTTGGTCATTTGTCACCAAAATACCAAGGCTATAGCCTTACTGTTTGGCCAAAAATCGCTCAATGTCATCAATTGTCAATCTGCAATCAAAATCAATCAATTTCAAATTTGGTCATTTGTCACCAACATACCAAGGCTATACCCTTACTCCTTGGCCAAAAATCGCTGATGTTCATCACTTTACAATCTGCAATCAAAATCAATCAATTTCAACATTGGTCATTTGTTACCAAAATACCAAGGCTATAGCCTTACGTTTTGGCCAAAATTCGCTCATTTTCATCACTGTTCAATCGGCAATTAAAATCAATCAATTTCAAATTTGGTCAGTTGTTAGCAAAATACCAAGGCTATGGCTTTACTTTTTGGCCAAAAATCGCGCATTTTCATCACTTTTCAATCTGCAATCAAACTCAATCAATTTTGAATTCGGTCATTTGTCACCAAAATACCAAGGCTATAGCCTTACCCTTTGGCCAAAAATCACTCATTGTCATCACTTGTCTATCTGCAATCAAAATCAATCAATTTCAAATTTGATCATTTTTCACCAAAATACCAAGGCTATAGCCATACTGTTTGGCCAAAATCGCTGACTTTCATCACTTTTCAACCTGCAATCAAAATCAATCAATTTCAAATTTGGTCAGTTTATATCAAAATACCAAGGCTATAGCCTTTCTTTTTGTGCAAAAATCGCTTATTGTCATCACTTGTCAATCTGCAATCAAAATCAATCAATTTCAAATTTGGTCATTTGTTAACAAAATACCAAGGCTATAGCCTTACTCTTTGGCCAAAAATCGCTGATGTTCATCACTTTATAATCTGCAATCAAAATCAATCAATTTCAAATTTGGTCAATTTTCACCAAACTACCAAGGCTATAGCCTTTCTTTTTGTCCACAAATCGCTCATTGTCATCACTTGTCAATCTGCAATCACAATCAATAAATGTCAAATTTGGTCATTTGTTAACAAAATACCAAGGCTATAGCCTTACTTTTCGGCCAACATCGCTGACTTTCATCACTTTTCAACCTGCAATCAAAATCAATCAATTTCAAATTTGGTCAGTTTATAGCAAAATACCAAGGCTATAGCCTTTCTTTTTGTGCAAAAATCGCTTATTGTCATCAGTTGTCAATCTGCAATCAAAATCAATCAATTTCAAATTTGGTCATTTGTTAACAAAATACCAAGGCTATAGCCTTACTCTTTGGCCAAAAATCGCTGATGTTCATCACTTTATAATCTGCAATCAAAATCAATCAATTTCAAATTTGGTCAATTTTCACCAAAATACCAAGGCTATAGCCTTTCTTTTTGTCCAAAAATCGCTCATTGTCATCACTTGTCAATCTGCAATCAAAATCAATCAATGTCAAATGTGGTCATTTGTTAACAAAATACCAAGGCTATAGCCTTACTTTTCGGCAAAAACTCGCTCATTTTCATCACTTTTCAATCTGCAATCAAAATCAATCAATGTCAAATTTGGTCAGTGTTTAGCAAAATACCAAGGCTATAGCCTTACTTATTGGCCAAACATCGCTCATTTTCATCACTTGTCAATCTGCAATCAAAATCAATCAATTTCAAATTTGGTCATTTTTCACCAAAATACCAAGGCTATAGCCTTACTTTTTGGCCAAAAATCGCTGATTTTCATCACTTTTCAATCTGCAATCAAAATCAATCAATTTCAAATTTGGTCATTTGTCACCAAAATACCAAGGCAATAGCCGTACATTTTGGCGAAAAATCGCTCAATATCATTACTTTTCAATCTGGAATCAAAATCAATCAATTTCAAATTTCGTCAATTTTCACCAAAATACCAAGGCTATAGCCTTACTTTTTGCCCAAACATCGCTCATGTTCAGCACGTTTCAATCTGCAATCAAAATCAATCAATTTCAAATTTGGTCATTTGTCACCAAAATACCAAGGCTACAGCCTTATTTTTTGGCCAAAACATCGCTGATGTTCATCACTTTTCAATCCGCAATCAAAATCAATCAATTTCAAATTTGGTCATTTTTGAGCAAAATACCAAGGCTATAGCCTTACTTTTTGATCAAACATAGCTCAGTTTCATCACGTTTCAATCTGCACTCACAATTAATCAATTTCAAATTTGGTCATTTGTCACCAAAATACTAAGGCTATAGCCTTACTTTTTGCCCAAACATCGCTCATGTTCATCACGTTTCAATCTGCAATCAAAATCAATCAATTTCAACTTTGGTCATTTTTCCACAATATACCAAGGCTATAGCCTTACTTTTTGGCCAAAAATCGCTGAGTTTCATCACTTTTCAATCCGCAATCAAAATCAATCAATTTCAAATTTGGTCATTTTTGAGCAAAATACCAAGGCTATAGCCTTACTGTTTGATCAAACATAGCTCAGTTTCATCACGTTTCAATCTGCACTCACAATTAATCAATTTCAAATTTGGTCATTTGTCACCAAAATACCAAGGCTATAGCCTTACTGTTTGGCCAAAAATCGCTGAGTTTCATCACTTTTCAATCCGCAATCAAAATCAATCAATTTCAAATTTGGTCATTTTTGAGCAAAATACCAAGGCTATAGCCTTACTTTTTGATCAAACATAGCTCAGTTTCATCACGTTTCAATCTGCACTCACAATTAATCAATTTCAAATTTGGTCATTTGTCACCAAAATACCAAGGCTATAGCCTTACTTTTTGGCCAAAAATCGCTGAGTTTCATCACTTTTCAATCAGGAATCAAAATCAATCAATGTCAAATTTGGTCAGTTTTTAGCAAAATACCAAGGCTATAGCCTTACTTATTGGCCAAACATCGCTCATGTTCATCACGTTTCAATCTGCACTCACAATTAATCAATTTCAAATTTGGTCATTTTTCACCAAAATACCAAGACTATAGCCTTACTTTGTGGCCAAAAAACGCTCAATTTCATTACTTTTCAATCTGCAATCACAATCAATCAATTTCAAATTTCGTCAATTTTCACCAAAATACCAAGACTATAGCCTTACTTTTTGCCCAAACATCGCTCATTGTCATCACTTTCCAATCTGCAATCAAGATCAATCAATTTCAAATTTGGTCATTTGTCACCAAAATACCAAGGCTATAGCCTTACTTTTTGGCCAAACATCGCTGAGTTTCATCACTTTTCAATCTGCAATCAGCATCAATCAAGTTCACATTTGGTCATTTTTCACCAAAATACCAAGGCTATAGCCTTTCTTTTTGTCCAAAAATCGCTCATTGTCATCACTTGTCAATCTGCAATCAAAATCAATCAATGTCAAATGTGGTCATTTGTTAACAAAATACCAAGGCTATAGCCTTACTTTTCGGCAAAAACTCGCTCATTTTCATCACTTTTCAATCTGCAATCAAAATCAATCAATTTCAAATTTGATCATTTGTCACCAAAATACCAAGGCTATAGCCGTACTTTTTTGCCAAACATCGCTCATTTTCACCACTTTTCAATCT
Source organism: Mastigias papua (assembly GCA_964019165.1). Taxonomy (NCBI): domain Eukaryota; kingdom Metazoa; phylum Cnidaria; class Scyphozoa; order Rhizostomeae; family Mastigiidae; genus Mastigias; species Mastigias papua. Next base: position 3,529,465 of record OZ025282.1, on the reverse strand, counting down.
GCAATCAAAATTAATCAATTTCAAATTTGGTCATTTGTCACCAAAATACCAAGGCTATAGCCTTACTTTCTGCCCAAACATCGCTCATGTTCATCACTTGTCAATCTGCAATCGAAATTAATCAATTTCAAATTTGGTCATTTTTCACCAAAATACCAAGGCTATAGCCTTACTTTTTGGCCAACCATCGCTCATGTTCATCACTTGTCTATCTGCAATCAAAACCGATCAATTTCAAATTTGGTCAGTTTTCACCAACATACCACAGCTATAGCCTTACTTTTTGCCCAAAACATCGCTCATGTTCATAACTTTTCAATCTGCAATCAAAATCAATCAATTTCAAATTTGGTCATTTGTCACCAAAATACCAAGGCTATAGCCTTACTGTTTGGCCAAAAATCGCTCAATGTCATCAATTGTCAATCTGCAATCAAAATCAATCAATTTCAAATTTGGTCATTTGTCACCAACATACCAAGGCTATACCCTTACTCCTTGGCCAAAAATCGCTGATGTTCATCACTTTACAATCTGCAATCAAAATCAATCAATTTCAACATTGGTCATTTGTTACCAAAATACCAAGGCTATAGCCTTACGTTTTGGCCAAAATTCGCTCATTTTCATCACTGTTCAATCGGCAATTAAAATCAATCAATTTCAAATTTGGTCAGTTGTTAGCAAAATACCAAGGCTATAGCTTTACTTTTTGGCCAAAAATCGCGCATTTTCATCACTTTTCAATCTGCAATCAAACTCAATCAATTTTGAATTCGGTCATTTGTCACCAAAATACCAAGGCTATAGCCTTACCCTTTGGCCAAAAATCACTCATTGTCATCACTTGTCTATCTGCAATCAAAATCAATCAATTTCAAATTTGATCATTTTTCACCAAAATACCAAGGCTATAGCCATACTGTTTGGCCAAAATCGCTGACTTTCATCACTTTTCAACCTGCAATCAAAATCAATCAATTTCAAATTTGGTCAGTTTATACCAAAATACCATGGCTATAGCCTTTCTTTTTGTGCAAAAATCGCTTATTGTCATCACTTGTCAATCTGCAATCAAAATCAATCAATGTCAAATGTGGTCATTTGTTAACAAAATACCAAGGCTATAGCCTTACTTTTCGGCAAAAACTCGCTCATTTTCATCACTTTTCAATCTGCAATCAAAATCAATCAATGTCAAATTTGGTCAGTGTTTAGCAAAATACCAAGGCTATAGCCTTACTTATTGGCCAAACATCGCTCATTTTCATCACTTGTCAATCTGCAATCAAAATCAATCAATTTCAAATTTGGTCATTTTTCACCAAAATACCAAGGCTATAGCCTTACTTTTTGGCCAAAAATCGCTGAGTTTCATCACTTTTCAATCTGCAATCAAAATCAATCAATTTCAAATTTGGTCATTTGTCACCAAAATACCAAGGCTATAGCCTTACTTTTTGCCCAAACATCGCTCATGTTCATCACTTTTCAATCTGCAATCAGCATCAATCAATTTCAAATTTGGTCATTTTTCACCAAAATACCAAGGCTATAGCCTTACTTTTTGATCAAACATAGCTCATTTTCATCACGTTTCAATCTGCACTCACAAGCAATCAATTTCAAATGTGGTCATTTGTTAACAAAATACCAAGGCTATAGCCTTACTTTTCGGTAAAAACTCGCTCATTTTCATCACTTTTCAATCTGCAATCAAAATCAATCAATGTCAAATTTGGTCAGTGTTTAGCAAAATACCAAGGCTATAGCCTTACTTATTGGCCAAACATCGCTCATTTTCATCACTTTTCAATCTGCAATCACAATCTATCAATTTCAAATTTGGTCATTAGTCACCATAATACCACGGCTATGGCCTTACTTTTTGGCGAGAACTCGCTCATTGTCATCACTTGTCTATCTACAATCAAAGTCGATCAATGTCAAATTTGGTCATTTGTCACCAAAATACCAAGGCTATAGCCTTACTTTTTTGCCCAAACATCGCTCATTTTCATCATTTTTCAATCTGCATTCAAAATCAATCAATGTCAACGTTGGTCATTTGTCACCAAAATACCAAGGCTATAGCCTTACTTTTTGGCCAAAAATCGCTGAGTTTCATCACTTTTCAATCTGCAATCAACATCAATCAATTTCAAATGTGGTCATTTTTCACCAAAATACCAAGGCTATAGCCTTACTTTTTGATCAAACATAGCTCAGTTTCATCACGTTTCAATCTGCACTCACAATTAATCAATTTCAAATTTGGTCATTTGTCACCAATATACCAAGGCTATAGCCTTACTCTTTGGCCACAAATCGCTGATGGTCATCACTTTACAATCTGCAATCAAAATCAATCAATTTCAAATGTCGTCAATTTTCACCAAAATACAAAGGCTATAGCCTTTCTTTTTGATCAAACATCGCTCATTTTCATCACTTATCAATCTGCAATCAAAATTAATCAATTTCAAATTTGGTCATTTGTCACCAAAATACCAAGGCTATAGCCGTACTTTTTGCCCAAACATCGCTCATTTTCACTACTTGTCAATCTGCAATCAAAATTAATCAATTTCAAATTTGGTCATTTGTCACAAAAATACCAAGACTATAGCCTTACTTTCTGCTCAAACATAGCTCATTTTCATCACTTTTCAATCTGTAATTAAAATCAATCATTTTCAAATTTGGTCATTCTCACCAAAATACCAAGGCTATAGCCTTACGTTTTGGCCACAAATCGCTCATTTTCATCACTTTTCAATCTGCAATCAAAATCAATCAATTTCAAATTTGGTCATTTTTCACCAAAATACTAAGGCTATAGCCTTACTTTTTGCCCAAAAATCGCTCATGTTCATGACTTTTCAATCTGCAATCAAAATCAATCAATGTCAAATTTGGTCAGTGTTTAGCAAAATACCAAGGCTATAGCCTTACTTATTGGCCAAACATCGCTCATTTTCATCACTTGTCAATCTGCAATCAAAATCAATCAATTTCAAATTTGGTCATTTTTCACCAAAATACCAAGGCTATAGCCTTACTTTTTGGCCAAAAATCGCTGAGTTTCATCACTTTTCAATCTGCAATCAAAATCAATCAATTTCAAATTTGGTCATTTGTCACCAAAATACCAAGGCTATAGCCTTACTTTTTGCCCAAACATCGCTCATGTTCATCACTTTTCAATCTGCAATCAGCATCAATCAATTTCAAATTTGGTCATTTTTCACCAAAATACCAAGGCTATAGCCTTACTTTTTGATCAAACATAGCTCATTTTCATCACGTTTCAATCTGCACTCACAAGCAATCAATTTCAAATTTGATCATTTGTCACCAAAATACCAAGGCTATAGCCTTATTTTTTGGCCAAATAATCGCAGATGTTCATCACTGTTCAATCTGCAATCAAAATCAATCAATTTCAAATTTGGTCATTTTTCACCAGAATACTAAGGCTATAGCCTTACTTTTTGGCGAAAAATCGCTGATGTTCATTACTTCTCAATCTGCAATCAAAATCAATCAATGTCAAATTTGGTCAGTTTTTAGCAAAATACCAAGGCTATAGCCTTACTTATTGGCCAAAAATCGCTGAGTGTCAACACTTTTCAATCTGCAATCAACATAAATCAATTTCAAATTTGGTCATTTTTCACCAAAATACCAAGGCTATAGCCTTAATATTTGGCGAAAAATCGCTCAATATCATTACTTTTCAATCTGCAATCAAAATCAATCAATTTCAAATTTCGTCAATGTTCACCAAAATACCAAGGCTATAGCCGTACTTTTTGCCCAAACATCGCTCATTTTCATCACTTTTCAATCTGCAATCAAAATCAATCAATTTCAAATTTGGTCATTTTTCACCAAAATACCAAGGCTATAGCCTTACTTCTTGCGCAAACATCGCTCATGTTCATCACGTTTCAATCTGCAATCAAAATCAATCAATTTCAATTTTGGTCATTTTTCACCAAAATACCACGGCTATAGCCTTACTTTTTGGCCAAAAATCGCTCAGTGTCATCACTTTTCAATCTGCAATCAACATCAATCAATTTCAAATTTGGTCATTTTTCACCAAAATACCAAGGCAATAGCCGTACATTTTGGCGAAAAATCGCTCAATATCATTACTTTTCAATCTGGAATCAAAATCAATCAATTTCAAATTTCGTCAATTTTCACCAAAATACCAAGGCTATAGCCTTACTTTTTGCCCAAACATCGCTCATGTTCAGCACGTTTCAATCTGCAATCAAAATCAATCAATTTCAAATTTGGTCATTTGTCACCAAAATACCAAGGCTACAGCCTTATTTTTTGGCCAAAAAATCGCAGATGTTCATCACTTTTCAATCCGCAATCAAAATCAATCAATTTCAAATTTGGTCATTTTTGAGCAAAATACCAAGGCTATAGCCTTACTTTTTGATCAAACATAGCTCAGTTTCATCACGTTTCAATCTGCACTCACAATTAATCAATTTCAAATTTGGTCATTTGTCACCAAAATACTAAGGCTATAGCCTTACTTTTTGCCCAAACATCGCTCATGTTCATCACGTTTCAATCTGCAATCAAAATCAATCAATTTCAACTTTGGTCATTTTTCCACAATATACCAAGGCTATAGCCTTACTTTTTGGCCAAAAATCGCTGAGTTTCATCACTTTTCAATCCGCAATCAAAATCAATCAATTTCAAATTTGGTCATTTTTGAGCAAAATACCAAGGCTATAGCCTTACTTTTTGATCAAACATAGCTCAGTTTCATCACGTTTCAATCTGCACTCACAATTAATCAATTTCAAATTTGGTCATATGTCACCAAAATACCAAGGCTATAGCCTTACTGTTTGGCCAAAAATCGCTGAGTTTCATCACTTTTCAATCCGCAATCAAAATCAATCAATTTCAAATTTGGTCATTTTTGAGGAAAATACCAAGGCTATAGCCTTACTTTTTGATCAAACATAGCTCAGTTTCATCACGTTTCAATCTGCACTCACAATTAATCAATTTCAAATTTGGTCATTTGTCACCAAAATACCAAGACTATAGCCTTACTTTGTGGCCAAAAAACGCTCAATTTCATTACTTTTCAATCTGCAATCACAATCAATCAATTTCAAATTTCGTCAATTTTCACCAAAATACCACGGCTATAGCCTTACTTTTTGCCCAAACATCGCTCATTGTCATCACTTTCCAATCTGCAATCAAGATCAATCAATTTCAAATTTGGTCATTTGTCACCAAAATACCAAGGCTATAGCCTTAATTTTTGGCCAAACATCGCTGAGTTTCATCACTTTTCAATCTGCAATCAGCATCAATCAAGTTCACATTTGGTCATTTTTCACCAAAATACCAAAGCTATAGCCTACCTTTTTGGCGAAAAATCGCTCAATATCATTACTTGTCAATCTGCATTCAAAATCAATCAATTTCAAAGTTGGTCATTTTTCACCAGAATACCAAGGCTATAGCCTTACTTTTTGATCAAACATAGCTCAGTTTCATCACGTTTCAATCTGCACTCACAATTAATCAATTTCAAATTTGGTCATTTGTCACCAAAATACTAAGGCTATAGCCTTACTTTTTGCCCAAACATCGCTCATGTTCATCACGTTTCAATCTGCAATCAAAATCAATCAATTTCAACTTTGGTCATTTTTCCACAATATACCAAGGCTATAGCCTTACTTTTTGGCCAAAAATCGCTGAGTTTCATCACTTTTCAATCCGCAATCAAAATCAATCAATTTCAAATTTGGTCATTTTTGAGCAAAATACCAAGGCTATAGCCTTACTTTTTGATCAAACATAGCTCAGTTTCATCACGTTTCAATCTGCACTCACAATTAATCAATTTCAAATTTGGTCATATGTCACCAAAATACCAAGGCTATAGCCTTACTGTTTGGCCAAAAATCGCTGAGTTTCATCACTTTTCAATCCGCAATCAAAATCAATCAATTTCAAATTTGGTCATTTTTGAGGAAAATACCAAGGCTATAGCCTTACTTTTTGATCAAACATAGCTCAGTTTCATCACGTTTCAATCTGCACTCACAATTAATCAATTTCAAATTTGGTCATTTGTCACCAAAATACCAAGACTATAGCCTTACTTTGTGGCCAAAAAACGCTCAATTTCATTACTTTTCAATCTGCAATCACAATCAATCAATTTCAAATTTCGTCAATTTTCACCAAAATACCACGGCTATAGCCTTACTTTTTGCCCAAACATCGCTCATTGTCATCACTTTCCAATCTGCAATCAAGATCAATCAATTTCAAATTTGGTCATTTGTCACCAAAATACCAAGGCTATAGCCTTAATTTTTGGCCAAACATCGCTGAGTTTCATCACTTTTCAATCTGCAATCAGCATCAATCAAGTTCACATTTGGTCATTTTTCACCAAAATACCAAAGCTATAGCCTACCTTTTTGGCGAAAAATCGCTCAATATCATTACTTGTCAATCTGCATTCAAAATCAATCAATTTCAAAGTTGGTCATTTTTCACCAGAATACCAAGGCTATAGCCTTACTTTTTGGCGAAAAATCGCTGATGTTCATTACTTTTCAATCTGCAATCAAAATCAATCAATGTCAAATTTGGTCAGTTTTTAGCAAACTACCAAGGCTATAGCCTTACTGATTGATCAAACATAGCTCATTTTCATCACTTGTCAATCTGCAATCAAAATTAATCAATTTCAAATTTGGTCATTTGTCACCAAAATACCAAGGCTATAGCCGTACTTTTTGCCCAAACATCGCTCATTTTCACTACTTGTCAATCTGCAATCAAAATTAATCAATGTCAAATTTGGTCATTTGTCACAAAAATACCAAGACTATAGCCTTACTTTCTGCTCAAACATAGCTCATTTTCATCACTTTTCAATCTGTAATTAAAATCAATCAATTTCAAATTTGGTCATTCTCACCAAAATACCAAGGCTATAGCCTTACGTTTTGGCCAGAAATCGCTCATTTTCATCACTTTTCAATCTGCAATCAAAATCAATCAATTTCAAATTTGGTCATTTTTCACCAAAATACCAAGACTATAGCCTTACTTTTTGCCCAAAAATCGCTCATTTTCATCACTTGTCAATCTGCAATCAAAATCAATCAATTTCAAATTTGGTCATTTTTCACCAAAATACCAAGGCTATAGCCTTACTTTTTGGCCAAAAATCGCTGAGTTTCATCACTTTTCAATCTGCAATCAACATCAATCAATTTCAAATTTGGTCATTTGTCACCAAAATACCAAGGCTATAGCCTTAGTTTTTTGGCCAAAAATCGCTGAGTTTCATCACTTTTCAATCTGCAATCAAAATGAATCAATTTCAAATTTGGTCATTTGTCACCAAAATACCAAGGCTATAGCCTTACTTTTTGCCCAAACATCGCTCATGTTCATCACGTTTCAATCTGCAATTAAAATCAATCAATTTCAACTTTGGTCATTTTTCCCCAAATTGCCAAGGCTATAGCCTTACTTTTTGGCCAAAAATCGCTGAGTTTCATCACTTTTCAATCTGCAATCAGCATCAATCAATTTCAAATTTGGTCATTTTTCACCAAAATACCAAGGCTATAGCCTTACTTTTTGATCAAACATAGCTCATTTTCATCACGTGTCAATCTGCACTCACAATCAATCAATTTCAAATTTGATCATTTGTCACCAAAATACCAAGGCTATAGCCTTATTTTTTGGCCAACAAATCGCAGATGTTCATCACTGTTCAATCTGCAATCAAACTCAATCAATTTCAAATTTGGTCATTTTTCACCAAAATACCACGGCTATAGCCTTACTTCTTGCGCAAACATCGCTCATGTTCATCACGTTTCAATCTGCAATCAAAATCAATCAATTTCGATTTTGGTCATTTTTCACCAAAATACCACGGCTATAGCCTTACTTTTTGGCCAAAAATCGCTCAGTGTCATCACTTTTCAATCTGCAATCAACATCAATCAATTTCAAATGTGGTCATTTTTCACCAAAATACCAAGGCAATAGCCGTACATTTTGGCGAAAAATCGCTCAATATCATTACTTTTCAATCTGGAATCAAAATCAATCAATTTCAAATTTCGTCAATTTTCACCAAAATACCAAGGCTATAGCCTTACTTTTTGCCCAAACATCGCTCATGTTCAGCACGTTTCAATCTGCAATCAAAATCAATCAATTTCAAATTTGGTCATTTGTCACCAAAATACCAAGGCTACAGCCTTATTTTTTGGCCAAAACATCGCTGATGTTCATCACTTTTCAATCCGCAATCAAAATCAATCAATTTCAAATTTGGTCATTTGTCACCAAAATACCAAGGCTATAGCCTTACTTTTTGATCAAACATAGCTCAGTTTCATCACGTTTCAATCTGCACTCACAATTAATCAATTTCAAATTTGGTCATTTGTCACCAAAATACTAAGGCTATAGCCTTACTTTTTGCCCAAACATCGCTCATGTTCATCACGTTTCAATCTGCAATCAAAATCAATCAATTTCAACTTTGGTAATTTTTCCACAATATACCAAGGCTATAGCCTTACTTTTGGACCAAAAATCGCTGAGTTTCATCACTTTTCAATCCGCAATCAAAATCAATCAATTTCAAATTTGGTCATTTTTGAGCAAAATACCAAGGCTATAGCCTTACTTTTTGATCAAACATAGCTCAGTTTCATCACGTTTCAATCTGCACTCACAATTAGTCAATTTCAAATTTGGTCATTTGTCACCAAAATACTAAGGCTATAGCCTTACTTTTTGCCCAAACATTGCTCATGTTCATCACGTTTCAATCTGCAATCAAAATCAATCAATTTCAACTTTGGTCATTTTTCCACAATATACCAAGGCTATAGCCTTACTGTTTGGCCAAAAATCGCTGAGTTTCATCACTTTTCAATCAGGAATCAAAATCAATCAATGTCAAATTTGGTCAGTTTTTAGCACAATACCAAGGCTATAGCCTTACTTATTGGCCAAACATCGCTGAGTTTCATCACTAGTCAATCTGCAATCAAAATCAATCAATGTCAAATTTGGTCATTTTTCACCAAAATAGCAAGACTATAGCCTTACTTTGTGGCCAAAAAACGCTCAATTTCATTACTTTTCAATCTGCAATCACAATCAATCAATTTCAAATTTCGTCAATTTTCACCAAAATACCACGGCTATAGCCTTACTTTTTGCCCAAACATCGCTCATTGTCATCACTTTTCAATCTGCAATCAAGATCAATCAATTTCAAATTTGGTCATTTGTCACCAAAATACCAAGGCTATAGCCTTACTTTTTGGCCAAAAATCGCTGAGTTTCATCACTTTTCAATCTGCAATCAGCATCAATCAAGTTCAAATTTGGTCATGTTTCACCAAAATACCAAGGCTATAGCCTACCTTTTTGGCGAAAAATCGCTCAATATCATTACTTGTCAATCTGCATTCAAAATCAATCAATTTCAAATTTGGTCATTTTTCACCAGAATACCAAGGCTAGAGCCTTACTTTTTGGCGAAAAATCGCTGATGTTCATTACTGTTCAATCTGCAATCAAAATCAATCAATGTCAAATTTGGTCAGTTTTTAGCAAAATACCAAGGCTATAGCCTTACTGATTGATCAAACATAGCTCATTTTCATCACTTGTCAATCTGCAATCAAAATCAATCAATTTCAAATGTGGTCATTGTTCACCAAAATACCAAGACTATAGCCTTACTTTTTGACCAAAAATCGCTCAATTTAATTACTTTTCAATCTGCAATCAAACTCAATCAATTTCAAATTTGGTCATTTGTCACCAAAATACCAAGGCTATAGCCTTACTTTTTGCCCAAACATGGCTCATGTTCATCACGTTTCAATCTGCAATCAAAATCAATCAATTTCAACTTTGGTCATTTTTCGCCAAATTACCAAGGCTATAGCCTTACTTTTTGGGCAAAAATCGCTGAGTTTCATCACTTTTCAATCTGCAATCAGCATCAATCAAGGTCAGATTTGGTCATTTTTCACCAAAATACCAAGGCTATAGCCTACCTTTTTGGCGAAAATTCGCTCAATATCATTACTTTTCAATCTGCAATCAAAATCAATCAATTTCACATGTGGTCATCTGTGACAAAAATACCAAGGCTATTGTAGGGTGCAGGAAACGACCCCCATTGGTTGAGAGAGACGAACAGATTACTGTGGCACCGTACCTAATTTTTGATGTGCCAAACTGACAATTGAACTATTTTGTTAATTGATCTTTTAATTTAATAAGCTGCTTATGTATCCTAGTATTGATTAGTTTTAGTTAGTTAGCTCTTGAGTTTTGTTGAAGATAGATGTTACGTAGCAGAACTTAATTTTCATTCGTCGAACCTGCGATACATGGGACAGCCTTGGACCATGTATAACCAAGAGCTACATTTGGCGCCCAGTGAGTTTTCTATTTGATGCTACGCAACTGTTACGCCGGTATCCTGGTTTGCTGCCGATTTTCCTCGATGCTGCCTTGCCTGTTCGCTGTTCAGTGGGTTGCTCGCCGTTTCAAGCCCGAGGGCGTACCGACCGTACCCCTCTCAGCTAAGTGTTTTTCTTCTGTTTGACTTTCGGCGCTCCGCTTTTTGTTTTGCGGGGTGGGGTGTGTATTTGGTTTTACATATTGTTAGATTATCTTGCTGGTTACTTGTCAATATTACTGGATATGTCTGAAATCGAAGATTTGCAATTAGAACTCGATGCGCTTCTTTGCCACCAAAGTATTGAAAAGTTACTAGAGCTTTCCATTTTGCTCAAGGTTAAAGAAAGTATAGAAGATAAAAGTAGATCTCAACTGGTTGAACTAATTAGAAATGCTATTGAGGAAGCTATATCTAATCCAACGGAAGATTTTAATGTGGACACCTTCTTACGTGATACAATTTCGAATGTCAAAGGATCGCCTTCCTCCTTACCTAAATCTGAGGAACAGACCAGAGTTCAACAAGAAATTAGTTATCTTGAAAAGCAACTAGACGATTTGCGACTACTGCAACTAGAATCTGATAAAACAAGAAAAACCCTTTCCGAACAGTTGCGGGTTGCAAAGCAAAAAGTAACGGAGACAAGCATTTCTGATAGTATCGATTCTGCTAGCGCTAATCTAACTAATCCAGCGAAATCCGAAACTGTTAAGCCAGGATCTTCTGTCCTACTTAGAGACTTCAAAATTTCTGGTCAAATTGGTGAGCCTGGACAACATGATAAACTAACGTATGTATCGTTAATCCATCAAATAGATACTGGTTTAGAAAGGGGCTATTCCGAAAAAGAAGTTTGTGATGCCATTATTAAATCAATATCCCCTCACAGTAGTTTGCGAAATTACATCTTAACGTTGCCACAACGCTCGCTCGGGAAATTGCGATCAATTTTGCGCGTATTTTTCCAAGAAAAGACGGCTGCTGATCTTTTTCAGGCCATGGTTACGACTGTTCAAGAGCCTAAGGAAACCGCGCAACAGTTTCTACTCCGACTTTTAGATTCAAGAAATAGAGTGTCTTTCGCCTCTAAGGAAGAAAATGCTGAATCAGAATATAGCTCTCAATTAGTCGAAAAGTCATTTTTGAAAGCCTTCGAATCTGGACTGCGCGATGAGAACTTAGTTACTAATCTCCGGCCATTCCTTAGGAAAAGCGATATTACTGACGATGAGTTAATGAGAAGCGTAAATGACTTAGCAACGAAACAATCCGAGCGAAAGCGAAGATTGGCGCTGCATCTGAGCGTACCAAAGCAGCGAAGGCGCAAGCTATTACTGTCGAAAATGAAAAACAGAATAGACAGAGCCCTAACATTCCTCGGGAAAACAGTAAGGTAGTCGAGTCTGAAACAAGTAAACTCTCAGCAGAAATTCAATACTTGAAAAGTCAATTAGCCGAAATTAAGCAACAAGCTAACAATTCTGCTCGAGGCAACTTGGCACCTAGGTTTTCTAATAGAGCGCGCGGTCGGTGGCGGAACAGATACAGCGGACCGCCTCGTTATAGTCGTCTCGCATGTTGCCGTACTTGTCATTCAAATGGCACGACGGAACAGTGTGACCATTGCTTTCAATGCGGGGAGCATGGACATTTTCGTACGCAGTGTCCTCACTTTAGGAATCAGGGAAACCTGCCACGGTTATTCCAGGGGGGCGTGGAGTAACCGATAACGATGCGAAGCCTCAATGTTGTAATTATTGTGGAACTATACAAAACGGATTGACTATTTGGACATGTAGCGGTTGTTGCCTTGTTAAGTATTGCGGTAAAGTATGCCAGCGGAAACATTGGTTACAGCATAAAGCTATTTGCACGGCAGTTCAAACTTTAAATAACGAGTCGCATAAAAATGCGGTACCACCGAATTTCGTAACGCACTTAACTCCAAAACAATCGTCTCAAATCGCAAAAATTGTTGGGAACCGATGTACAATTAATTGTAAACTAAATGGACTGTTTGTCGAAGCTTTATGGGACACGGGTGCCCAGGTTTCTATTATTTCGGAACAATTTCTTCGTAATCGTTTCCCCGGTATGAAGTTGAGAAACATCTCAGAACTTATCGATTGCGAATTAGATTTGACTGCAGCTAATGGTACGTCAATACCGTACACAGGATTTGTTGAGTTTACTTTTACATTGAAAAACAGACAGGACCCGATTCTTGTTCCGTTCCTAGTAACGACCAACGACATTTCAATGCCGCTTGTCGGGTATAACGTAATCGAGCTATGTATAAAGTCCGGACTAACTAGCCCTGAGTTAGCGTGTGTCTTCTCATCTTTGAGTCGTAACAATGTAAATACTTTATATCATATTATTGAAGCTAACAATGATGCTGATTTGTGTACTGTTCGAACAAACAAGAAAAACGCTTTGATTAAACGTGGACAATGCTCTGAGATTTCGTGTAGGATTAATCATGGACCTATCGCTTCCGCAATTCCTGTTATTTTCGAACCTGAAGAAAATCCAGAGTTACCACGCGGCCTTGTTGTTTCAGAATCATTATTTTCATTAAAACCCGAAAAAACAAGCGTTATCAAATTCTTAGTCGAAAACACTACAAAACATGATATCGTTTTGCCAAAACGCACGGTTCTTGGTCGGATTCAGCTAGTACAATCCGTAACCCCCGTAGATGTGAAGTTGAAAGAGAAAGTTGCCAGTCCCGAACCTACTATAAACGCAAATGTCCGTAGTGAGGTTGGTTTTGATAAAAATATTCCAAATCATGTCAAACAGATTAATCTAGATGGTCTTACGGAAACCCAGAAACAATCTGCTTTGAACTTGTTATGCGAGGAACAAAATTCATTTTCGAAAGATGATGATGATATTGGTACAGTCCCAAATCTACAATTGAATATAAATCTGACAGATAACATTCCTGTGCAGAAAAATTACGTTGCTGTACCAAGACCGCTTTACCCCGAAGTAAAAGCGTATATCGAAGACCTTTTAAATAAAAATTTTATTTGTAAATCGGACTCTCCATACAGCTCTCCAGTAGTCTGTGTAAGAAAGAAAGACCAATCGTTGAGACTTTGTGTAGATTTTCGTGCTTTGAATCAAAAGACTATTCCGGATCGTCATCCGATTCCGCGGATTCAAGAAACGCTAGATAATTTGGGGGGAAACGCGTGGTTCTCGGTTTTAGACCAGGGTAAGGCATACCATCAAGGTTTCGTTAGTGAAAAGAGTCAACATCTTACAGCCTTTATTACCCCCTGGGGATTGTATGAATGGAAGAGGATTCCCTTTGGACTTCGCAATGCGCCGGGTGCATTCCAACGATTTATGGAAAATTGCTTAGGAGACTTACGAGATGAAATTTGTATTCCATATTTGGATGACGTAATCGTGTTCAGCAAAACTTTCGATGGACATTTGGCAAATCTCAGAAAAGTTTTACAACGCCTAAGAGAACATGGAGTAAAATTAAAGCCTCGGAAATGTAACATGTTTCGGAGAGAAGTTAACTTTCTAGGAAGAATCATCTCTCCCGAAGGATATAAATTAGATCCAGAGAGTATCAAGCCACTTTTGCATTTGCAAAAATCGACCCCACAAACCGTAGGTGATGTTCGACGTTTACTTGGCCTCCTTGGGTATTATCGACGGTATATTAAAAATTTCTCATCGATTGCAAAACCTTTGTATGATCTATTATCGAAGTCTGAAAAAAACAAATCAACGTGCAATCAAACATCGAAATCGAATAATCAGTTGCACTCTAAGAGTTCAGTTATTTGGAACGAAAACCACCAGCGTATCTTAGACACATTAATTGAACAGCTGATATCGCCTCCGATTATGGCCTATCCTAACTTTTCAGATCCTTTTATACTCCATACGGATGCATCAGAAGTAGGAGTAGGTGCAGTTCTGTATCAACGTCAAAACGGTTCGTTAAGAGTTATTGCATATGGCTCTCGTACTTTATCGCCAGCAGAGAAAAACTACTACCTTCACTCTGGTAAACTCGAATTTTTAGCGCTGAAATGGGCGATATGTGATCAGTTTCGTGACTATTTATATTACGCGCCCTCTTTCACTGTATATACTGACAATAACCCATTAACGTACGTACTTTCATCCGCAAAATTAAATGCCACTGGTTTACGTTGGGTCAATGAGTTAGCTGATTTTAATTTTACCATAAAATATAGACCAGGTAAAGTAAATTGCGATGCCGATACTCTTTCGCGCATTCCCGATTTCGAATCGTACATGATCACGTGTACTGAGGAAATGTTACCAAAAACTAGAACTGCAGTAACATCCGCTGTAAATATGCTCGCTACTGGTAAATCGAATTGGATTACGCCACTCACGATCGATCCAAATGTTTTGGCTATTGAAGATATGACTTCTCAGAAAGATTTATCATTCACAGTAAACGATTTAGTTCAAGCCCAATTAAGTGATCCTGTTACAAGTCGCGTTATTCATTTTATGGAAAACGGTAAAAAGCCTCTACCTAAAGATCTTTTGCATGAATCTCCTGCTGTAAAACGATTGCTACGCGATTGGCCTAAACTTGTACGTAAGGATGGTCTCTTAAAACGTAACATCGGTACTCTTTCACAAATCGTTTTACCTCAGAAATACCATCGCTTAGTCATTAAGGAGCTGCATGAAAACATGGGTCATCTTGGACCCGAACGCGTTTTGGACCTAGCTAGACAAAGATTTTTCTGGCCTCGTATGCACGCAGATATTGAACATTTTATACACCACGTTTGCACTTGCGTAAAACAGAAACGTCCGACATTTCATACGAGAGCTCCGTTACAGCCGATTATTACTACGTCTCCGTTCGAAATGATTTCTATCGACTTTTTGCATTTAGAGCGTAGCAAAGGAGGTTATGAATACATTTTAGTCATCGTCGATCATTTTACCCGTTTCGCTCAGACGTATGCAACTCTGAATAAGTCTGCTAAAACTGTTGCTTCCAAGTTATATAACGACTTCATTTTACGTTTTGGCTTTCCTACTAAGATCCATCACGATCAAGGGGCAGAATTTGAGAACAATCTTTTCGATCACCTTCAAAAACTTTGTGACATTAAACATTCGCGCACAACACCTTATCATCCGCAAGGTAACGGACAAGTAGAGCGTTTTAATCGTACTTTATTATCTATGCTTCGTACTTTACCAGAATCGTATAAAAGTCGTTGGCACGAGCATCTCAGTAAGGTCACTCACGCTTATAATTGCACGCGGAATGATTCTACCGGTTTTTTGCCATTTTATCTTTTGTTTGGAAGACACCCTCGTTTACCTATCGATATGATTTTTAACATTGATCAACCTTCGTCTGCGCGTAGCTATACTGAATATGTACAACAATGGAAACAAGCCATGGAAGAAGCCTATAGCATTGCCAACCGTCGATCGATTGCCGCTGGAGAAAAGAATAAAGCTCGTTATGATTTGCACGCTAAGTCAATTGATCTCCATCCGAACGATCGGGTGCTCGTTCGAAATTTGTCGGAGAGGGGAGGACCCGGTAAATTACGGTCGTATTGGGAAAAGGAAATTCACCGCGTTATTCGACGTAAAGATAATTTTTCGCCCGTATACGAAATACAACGAGAAAACGGATCAGGTCCTATTAGAGTATTGCATAGGAATCTATTGTTGCCATGCAACGAATTGCCAATGGATACGGATGCTGCTCCGCAACAACCCATTTCGAAATGTCGTAGGCGCAATACGTACCATTCACGATCTGCAACACGACTTTCTAATTCTCGTGCGACAGATAGCTCGATGTCTGACAGTGAATCAGAAGATGAAATTTTTATTCCCGCGAATAATAATCGAATATTGGAAAGACCGACGGACTCATTAAGAAACGAGCCGGTACCAACGATTGATATACCAGACGTACCTGATAGTGGAGAAGCCGTGAACTGTGCAAATGATAGAGACCATGAGCCGACGAAACAACGCGAAATGCCTGATAGTGTCGCACACGAACGTTTAATCGATCAAACGTCGTCCGAGACACAAGAAACTAATCGTCCAGTCCGTAGTCGACAGCCACCAAATCGATTAGCTTATTATGCACCAGGTCAATCGTTATTGACTTCGAATGTCCATAATATTAATAGTGTTCCGCGTGTTCCAGTTCTTTCAACTATCTTTTCGTCGATACGTCGCTTTATACCATCCAGTCGTTCGCAGTCGTATCCAGTTGTTGTTCACACGGTATAAGAACCGAATAGTTCGCTTGATTATCAGAAGTACATTGTTATCGTTCCTGATTTTTCAATTTCATTTATATATATTCATTTTTACATTTACTATATTTTCAGTATTCTTTTACATGAACAGCTTTCGTACATTCGTACGTACCGAAATAGCCTCGCCTATTTCCCGATCGATTTTTACAATCGATATTCGCAAGTCACGTCGTTACGATTCTTCAGAGAAACAAATGTTATTGCTACTGAAGGAATCACTATGGAATTGAAACAATTTATGCCAACTGGAAAGTCATTGAACACAGATAATAACTCTTATTTTGTTATTCTCTTTCGCTATTGGTATTTACACTTGTTGGAAGTCAATGAAGATTGAAGAACGTTTTCTCACCGCTTCCATGGATCCTCAAGGATGTCAGGGACGACATTTTCTTTAGAGGGGGAGTATGTAGGGTGCAGGAAACGACCCCCATTGGTTGAGAGAGACGAACAGATTACTGTGGCACCGTACCTAATTTTTGATGTGCCAAACTGACAATTGAACTATTTTGTTAATTGATCTTTTAATTTAATAAGCTGCTTATGTATCCTAGTATTGATTAGTTTTAGTTAGTTAGCTCTTGAGTTTTGTTGAAGATAGATGTTACGTAGCAGAACTTAAATTTCATTCGTCGAACCTGCGATACATGGGACAGCCTTGGACCATGTATAACCAAGAGCTACACTATAGCCGTACTTTTTGCCCAAACATGGCTCATGTTCATCACGTTTCCATCTGCAATCAAAATCAATCAATGTCAACTTTGGTCACTTTTCACCAAATTACCAAGGCTATAGCCTTACTGTTTGGCCAAAATCGCTCAGTTTCATCACTTTTCAATCTGCAATCAAACTCAATCAATTTCAAATTCGGTCAATTTTGAGTAAAATACCAAGGCTATAGCCTTACTGTTTGGCCAAAAATCGCTCATTTTCATGACTTGTCAATCTGCAATCAAAATCAATCAATTTCAAATTTGGTCATTTGTCACAAAAATACCAAGGCTATAGCCTTACTTTTTGGCCAAAAATCGCTGAGTTTCATCACTTTTCAATCTGCAATCAAACTCAATCAATTTCAACTTTGGTCATTTTTCACCAAAATACCAAGACTATAGCCTTACTTTTTGGCCAAACATCGCTCATTCTCATCACTTGTCAATCTCTAATCAAAATCAATCAATTTCAAATTTGGTCATTTGTCACCAAAATACCAAGGCTATAGCCTTACTTCTTACTCAAACATAGCTCATTTTCATCACTTTTCAATCTGCAATCAAAATCAATCAATTTCAACTTTGGTCAGTTTTGAGCAAATTACCAAGGCTATAGCCTTACTTTTTGGCCAAAAATCGCTCATTGTCATCACTTGTCAATCTGCAATCAAAATCAATCAATTTCAAATTTGGTCATTTGTCACCAAAATACCAAGGCTATAGCCTTACTTTTTGGCCAAACATCGCTTATTGTCATCATTTGTCAATCTGCAATCAACATCAATCAATTTCAAATTTGGTCATTTGTCACAAAAATACCAAGGCTATAGCCTTACTTTTTACTCAAACATAGCTCATTTCCATCACTTTTCAATCTGCAATCAACATCAATCAATTTCAACTTTGCTCAGTTATGAGCAAATTACCAAAGCTATAGCCTTACTGTTTGGCCAAAAATCGCTCAATGTCATCACTTGTCACTCTGCAATCAAAATCAATCAATTTCAAATTTGGTCATTTTTCACCAAAATACCAAGGCTATAGCCGTACTTTTTGGCCAAAATCGCTTAATTTCATTACTTTTCAATCTGCAATCAAAATCAATCAATTTCAAATGTGGTCATGTTTCACCAAAATACATAGGCTATAGCATTACCTTTTAGCCACATATCGTTCATGTTCATCACTTTTCAATCTGCAATCAAAGTCAATCAATTTCAACTTTGGTCAGTTTTGAGCAAATTACCAAGGCTATAGCCTTACTGTTTCGCCAAAAATCGCTCATTTTCATCACTTGTAAATCTTCAACCAAACTCAATCAATTTAAAATGTGGCCATTTGTCACCAAAATACCAAGACTATGGCCTTACTATTTGGCCTAAAATCGCTCATTTTCATCACTTGTCAATCTGCAATCAAAATCAATCAATTTCAAATTTGGTCATTTGTCACCAAAATACCAAGGCTATAGCCTTACTTTTTGGCCAAACATCGCTTATTGTCATCATGTGTCAATCTGCACTCAAAATTAATCAATTTCAACTTTGGTCATTTTTCACCAAAATACCAACGCTATAGCCTTACTTTTTGGCCAAAATCGCTCAGTTTCATCACTTTTCAATCTGCAATCAAAATCAATCAATTTCAAATTCGGTCAGTTTTGAGTAAAATACCAAGGCTATAGCCTTACTGTTTGGCCAAAAATCGCTCATGTTCATGACTTGTCAATCTGGAATCAAATTCAATCAATTTCAAATGTGGTCATTTGTCACCAAAATACCAAGGCTATAGCCTTACTTTTTGGCCAAACATCGCTTATTGTCATCATTTGTCAATCTGGACTCAAAATTAATCAATTTCAATTTTGGTCATTTGTCACCAAAGTACAAAGGCTATAGCCTTACGTATTGGCCAAGAAACGCTCATTTTCATCACTTGTCATTCTGAAATGAAAATCAATCAATTTCAAATTTGGTCATTTTTCGCCAAAATACCAAGGCTATAGCCCACTTTTTGGCCAACAATCGCTCATTTTCACCACTTTTCAATCTGCAATCAAAATCAATCAATGTCAAGTTTGGTCAGTTTTTAGCAGAATATCAAGGCTATAGCCTTACTTTTTGGGCAAACATCGCTCATTGTCATCATTTGTCAATGCGCAATCAAAATCAATCAAATTCAAATTTGGTCAGTTGTTAGCAACATACCAAGGCTATAGCCTTACTTTTTGGCCAAAAATCGCTCATTTTCAGCACTTTTCAATCTGCAATCATACTCAATCGATATCAAATTTGGTCAGTTGTGAGCAAAATACCAAGGCTATAGCCTTACTTTTTGGCCAAAAATTGTTCATTTTCATCACTGTTCAATCTGCAATCACAATCAATCAATTTCAAATGTGGTCGTTTTTCACCACAATACAAAGGTAATAGCCTTACTTTTTGGCCAAAAATCGCTCATTTTCATCACTTTTCAATCTGCAATCAAAATCAATCAATTTCAAATTTGGTCATTTGTCACCACAATACCACGGCTATAGCCTTTCTTTTTGCCCAAACATCGCTCATTTTCATCACTTTTCAATCTGCAATGAAAATCAATCAATTTCAAATTTGGTCATTTGTCACCAAAATACAAAAGCTATAGCCTTACTTTTTGGCCAAAAATCGCTTATTTTCATCACGTTTCAATCTGGAATCAAAATCAATCAATTTCAAATTTTGTCGGTTGTCACCAAAATACCAAGGCTATGGCCTTACGTTATGGCCAAAAATCGCTGATGTTCATCAATGTTCAATCTGCAATCAAAATCAATCAATGTCAAATTTGGTCAGTTTTTAGCAAAATACCAAGGCTACAGCCTTACTTTTTAGCCACAAATCCTTCTTTTTCATCACTTGTCAATCTCTAATCAAAATCGATCAATGTCAAATTTGGTCATTTGTCACAACAATACCAAGGCTGTAGCCTTACATTTGCTCAAACATAGCTCATTTTCATCACTTTTCAATCTGCAATCAAAATCAATCAATTTCAAATTTGGTCATGTGTTACCAAAGTGCCAAGGGTATAGCCTTACTTGTCGGCAAACAATCGCTCAGTTTCATCACCTTTCAATCCGCAATCAAATTCAATCAATTTCAAATTTGGTCATGTGTCACCACAATACCAAGGCTATAGCCCTACGTTCTGGCCAAACATCGCTCATTTTCATCACCTTTCAATCCGCAATCAAATTCAATCAATTTCAAATTTGGTCATTTGTCACCACAATACCAAGGCTATAGCCTTTCTTTTTGAAGAAACATCGCTCATTATCATCACTTGTCAATCTGCAATCAAAATCAATCAATTTCAAATTTGGTCATTTGTCACAACAATACCAAGGCTATAGCCTTACTTTTTGGCCACAAATCGCTCATTTTCATCACTTTTCAATCTGCAGTCAAACTCAACCAATTTCAATTTTAGTCATTTTTAGGCAACTTACCAAGGCTATAGCCTTACTTTTTGGCCAAAATTGCCTCATTTTCATCACTTTTCAATCTGCAGTCAAACTCAACCAATTTCAATTTTAGTCATTTTTAGGCAAAATACAAAGGCTATAGCCTTACTTTTTGGCCAAAACTCGTTCATTTTCATCACTGTTCAATCTGCAATCACAATCAATCAATGTCAAATTTGGTCATGTTTCACCAAAATACCAAGGCTATAGCCTTACTTTTTGGCCAAAAATCGTTCATTTTCATCACTTTTCAATCTGGAATCAAAATCAATCAATTTCAAATTTGGTCATTTGTCACCACAATACCAAGGCTATAGCCTTACTTTTTGGCCAAAAATCGCTCATTCTCATCACTTGTCAATCTCTAATCAAAATCAATCAATTTCAAATTTGGTCATTTGTCACCAAAATACCAAGGCTATAGCCTTACTTCTTACTCAAACATAGCTCATTTTCATCACTTTTCAATCTGCAATCAAAATCAATCAATTTCAACTTTGGTCAGTTTTGAGCAAATTACCAAGGCTATAGCCTTACTTTTTGGCCAAAAATCGCTCATTGTCATCACTTGTCAATCTGCAATCAAAATCAATCAATTTCAAATTTGGTCATTTGTCACCAAAATACCAAGGCTATAGCCTTACTTTTTGGCCAAACATCGCTTATTGTCATCATTTGTCAATCTGCAATCAACATCAATCAATTTCAAATTTGGTCATTTGTCACAAAAATACCAAGGCTATAGCCTTACTTTTTACTCAAACATAGCTCATTTCCATCACTTTTCAATCTGCAATCAACATCAATCAATTTCAACTTTGCTCAGTTATGAGCAAATTACCAAAGCTATAGCCTTACTGTTTGGCCAAAAATCGCTCAATGTCATCACTTGTCACTCTGCAATCAAAATCAATCAATTTCAAATTTGGTCATTTTTCACCAAAATACCAAGGCTATAGCCGTACTTTTTGGCCAAAATCGCTTAATTTCATTACTTTTCAATCTGCAATCAAAATCAATCAATTTCAAATGTGGTCATGTTTCACCAAAATACATAGGCTATAGCATTACCTTTTAGCCACATATCGTTCATGTTCATCACTTTTCAATCTGCAATCAAAGTCAATCAATTTCAACTTTGGTCAGTTTTGAGCAAATTACCAAGGCTATAGCCTTACTGTTTCGCCAAAAATCGCTCATTTTCATCACTTGTAAATCTTCAACCAAACTCAATCAATTTAAAATGTGGCCATTTGTCACCAAAATACCAAGACTATGGCCTTACTATTTGGCCTAAAATCGCTCATTTTCATCACTTGTCAATCTGCAATCAAAATCAATCAATTTCAAATTTGGTCATTTGTCACCAAAATACCAAGGCTATAGCCTTACTTTTTGGCCAAACATCGCTTATTGTCATCATGTGTCAATCTGCACTCAAAATTAATCAATTTCAACTTTGGTCATTTTTCACCAAAATACCAACGCTATAGCCTTACTTTTTGGCCAAAATCGCTCAGTTTCATCACTTTTCAATCTGCAATCAAAATCAATCAATTTCAAATTCGGTCAGTTTTGAGTAAAATACCAAGGCTATAGCCTTACTGTTTGGCCAAAAATCGCTCATGTTCATGACTTGTCAATCTGGAATCAAATTCAATCAATTTCAAATGTGGTCATTTGTCACCAAAATACCAAGGCTATAGCCTTACTTTTTGGCCAAACATCGCTTATTGTCATCATTTGTCAATCTGGACTCAAAATTAATCAATTTCAATTTTGGTCATTTGTCACCAAAGTACAAAGGCTATAGCCTTACGTATTGGCCAAGAAACGCTCATTTTCATCACTTGTCATTCTGAAATGAAAATCAATCAATTTCAAATTTGGTCATTTTTCGCCAAAATACCAAGGCTATAGCCCACTTTTTGGCCAACAATCGCTCATTTTCACCACTTTTCAATCTGCAATCAAAATCAATCAATGTCAAGTTTGGTCAGTTTTTAGCAGAATATCAAGGCTATAGCCTTACTTTTTGGGCAAACATCGCTCATTGTCATCATTTGTCAATGCGCAATCAAAATCAATCAAATTCAAATTTGGTCAGTTGTTAGCAACATACCAAGGCTATAGCCTTACTTTTTGGCCAAAAATCGCTCATTTTCAGCACTTTTCAATCTGCAATCATACTCAATCGATATCAAATTTGGTCAGTTGTGAGCAAAATACCAAGGCTATAGCCTTACTTTTTGGCCAAAAATTGTTCATTTTCATCACTGTTCAATCTGCAATCACAATCAATCAATTTCAAATGTGGTCGTTTTTCACCACAATACAAAGGTAATAGCCTTACTTTTTGGCCAAAAATCGCTCATTTTCATCACTTTTCAATCTGCAATCAAAATCAATCAATTTCAAATTTGGTCATTTGTCACCACAATACCACGGCTATAGCCTTTCTTTTTGCCCAAACATCGCTCATTTTCATCACTTTTCAATCTGCAATGAAAATCAATCAATTTCAAATTTGGTCATTTGTCACCAAAATACAAAAGCTATAGCCTTACTTTTTGGCCAAAAATCGCTTATTTTCATCACGTTTCAATCTGGAATCAAAATCAATCAATTTCAAATTTTGTCGGTTGTCACCAAAATACCAAGGCTATGGCCTTACGTTATGGCCAAAAATCGCTGATGTTCATCAATGTTCAATCTGCAATCAAAATCAATCAATGTCAAATTTGGTCAGTTTTTAGCAAAATACCAAGGCTACAGCCTTACTTTTTAGCCACAAATCCTTCTTTTTCATCACTTGTCAATCTCTAATCAAAATCGATCAA
Organism: Mastigias papua; assembly: GCA_964019165.1. NCBI lineage: Eukaryota > Metazoa > Cnidaria > Scyphozoa > Rhizostomeae > Mastigiidae > Mastigias > Mastigias papua. The sequence goes on along the minus strand of OZ025282.1, from coordinate 3,505,544 downwards.
TGTCAAATTTGGTCATTTGTCACAACAATACCAAGGCTGTAGCCTTACATTTGCTCAAACATAGCTCATTTTCATCACTTTTCAATCTGCAATCAAAATCAATCAATTTCAAATTTGGTCATGTGTTACCAAAGTGCCAAGGGTATAGCCTTACTTGTCGGCAAACAATCGCTCAGTTTCATCACCTTTCAATCCGCAATCAAATTCAATCAATTTCAAATTTGGTCATGTGTCACCACAATACCAAGGCTATAGCCCTACGTTCTGGCCAAACATCGCTCATTTTCATCACCTTTCAATCCGCAATCAAATTCAATCAATTTCAAATTTGGTCATTTGTCACCACAATACCAAGGCTATAGCCTTTCTTTTTGAAGAAACATCGCTCATTATCATCACTTGTCAATCTGCAATCAAAATCAATCAATTTCAAATTTGGTCATTTGTCACAACAATACCAAGGCTATAGCCTTACTTTTTGGCCACAAATCGCTCATTTTCATCACTTTTCAATCTGCAGTCAAACTCAACCAATTTCAATTTTAGTCATTTTTAGGCAACTTACCAAGGCTATAGCCTTACTTTTTGGCCAAAATTGCCTCATTTTCATCACTTTTCAATCTGCAGTCAAACTCAACCAATTTCAATTTTAGTCATTTTTAGGCAAAATACAAAGGCTATAGCCTTACTTTTTGGCCAAAACTCGTTCATTTTCATCACTGTTCAATCTGCAATCACAATCAATCAATGTCAAATTTGGTCATGTTTCACCAAAATACCAAGGCTATAGCCTTACTTTTTGGCCAAAAATCGTTCATTTTCATCACTTTTCAATCTGGAATCAAAATCAATCAATTTCAAATTTGGTCATTTGTCACCACAATACCAAGGCTATAGCCTTACTTTTTGGCCAAAAATCGCTCATATTCATCACTTTTCAATCTGCAATCAACATCAATCAATTTCAAATTTGGTCATTTGTCACCACAATACCAAGGCTATAGCCTTTCTTTTTGCAGAAACATCGCTCATTATCATCACTTTTCAATCTGCAATCAAAATCAATCAATTTCAAATTTGGTCATTGTTCACCAAAATACCAAGGCTATAGCCTTACTTTTTGCTCAAACATAGCTCAGTTTCATCACTTTTCAATCCGCAATCAAATTAAATCAATTTCAAATTTGGTCATTTGTCACCACAATACCAAGGCTATAGCCCTACGTTCTGGCCAAAAATCGCTCATTTTCATCACTTTTCAATCTGCAATCAAAATCAATCAATTTCAAATTTGGTCATTAGTCACCATAATACCAAGGCTATAGCCTTACTTTTTGGCCAAAAATCGCTCATTTTCATCACTTTTCAATCTGCAATCAAAATCAATCAATTTCAAATTTGGTCATTTGTCACCACAATACCAAGGCTATAGCCTTTCTTTTTGCCCAAACATCGCTCATTATCATCACTTGTCAATCTGCAATCAAAATCAATCAATTTCAAATTTGGTCATTTTTCACCAAAATACCAAGGCTATAGCCTTACTTTTTGGCCAAAAATCGCTCATTTTCATCACTTTTCAATCTGCAATCAAACTCAATCAATTTCAAATTTTGTCATTTGTCACCAAAATACCAAGGCTATAGCCTTACTTTTTGGCCAAAAATCGCTGATGTTCATCAATGGTAATTTGCATTCAAAATCAATCAATGTCAAAGTTGGTCAGTTTGTAGCAAAATACCAAGGCTACAGACTTACTTTTTAGCCAAAAATCCTTCTTTTTCATCACTTGTCAATCTCTAATCAAAATCAATCAATTTCAAATGTGGTCGTTTTTCACCAAAATACCAAGGCTATAGCCTTACTTTTTGGCCAAAAATCGCTCATTTTCATCACTTTTCAATCTGCAATCAAACTCAATCAATTTCAAATTTTGTCGGTTGTCACCAAAATACCAAGGCTATGGCCTTACGTTATGGCCAAAAATCGCTGATGTTCATCAATGTTCAATCTGCAATCAAAATCAATCAATGTCAAATTTGGTCAGTTTTTAGCAAAATACCAAGGCTACAGCCTTACTTTTTAGCCACAAATCCTTCTTTTTCATCACTTGTCAATCTCTAATCAAAATCGATCAATTTCAAATTTGGTCATTTGTCACAACAATACCAAGGCTGTAGCCTTACATTTGCTCAAACATAGCTCATTTTCATCACTTTTCAATCTGCAATCAAAATCAATCAATTTCAAATTTGGTCATGTGTTACCAAAGTGCCAAGGGTATAGCCTTACTTGTCGGCAAACAATCGCTCAGTTTCATCACCTTTCAATCCGCAATCAAATTCAATCAATTTCAAATTTGGTCATGTGTCACCACAATACCAAGGCTATAGCCCTACGTTCTGGCCAAACATCGCTCATTTTCATCACCTTTCAATCCGCAATCAAATTCAATCAATTTCAAATTTGGTCATTTGTCACCACAATACCAAGGCTATAGCCTTTCTTTTTGCCCAAACATCGCTCATTATCATCACTTGTCAATCTGCAATGAAAATCAATCAATTTCAAATTTGGTCATGTTTCACCACAATACCAAGGCTATAGCCTTACTTTTTGGCCAAAAATCGCTCATTTTCATCACTTTTCAATCTGCAATCAAACTCAATCAATTTCAAATTTGGTCATTTGTCAACAAAATACCAAGGCTATAGCCTTAGTTTTTGGCCAAAAATCGCTGATGTTCATCAATGGTAATTTGCATTCAAAATCAATCAATGTCAAATTTGGTCAGTTGTTAGCAAAATACCAAGGCTACAGCCTTACTTTTTAGCCACAAATCCTTCTTTTTCATCACTTGTCAATCTCTAATCAAAGTCGATCAATTTCAAATTTGGTCATTTGTCACAACAATACCAAGGCTATAGCCTTACATTTGCTCAAACATAGGTCATTTTCATCACTTTTCAATCTGCAATCAAAATCAATCAATTTCAAAGTTGGTCATGTGTTACCAAAGTGCCAAGGGTATAGCCTTACTTGTCGGAAAACAATCGCTCAGTTTCATCACCTTTCAATCCGCAATCAAATTCAATCAATTTCAAATTTGGTCATTTGTCACCACAATACCAAGGCTATAGCCCTACGTTCTGGCCAAAAATCGCTCATTTTCATCACCTTTCAATCCGCAATCAAATTCAATCAATTTCAAATTTGGTCATTTGTCACCACAATACCATGGCTATAGCCTTTCTTTTTGCCGAAACATCGCTCATTATCATCACTTGTCAATCTGCAATCAAAATCAATCAATTTCAAATTTGGTCATTTGTCACCAAAATACCAAGGCTATAGCCTTACATTTTGCCGAAACATCGTTCATTTTCATCATTTTTCAATCTGCAATCAAAATCAATCAATTTCAACTTTGGTCACTTTTCACCAAAATACCAAGGCTATAGCCTTACTTTTTGGCCAAAACTCGCTCATTTTCATCACTTTTCAATCTGCAATCAAACTCAATCAATTTCAAATTTGGTCATTTGTCACCAAAATACCAAGGCTATAGCCTTACTTTTTGGCCAAATATCGCTCATTTTCATCACTTTTCAATCTGCAATCAAACTCAATCAATTTCAAATTTGGTCATTTTTCACCAAAATACCAAGGCTATAGCCGTTCTTTCTGGCCAAATATCGCTCAATTTCACCACGTGTCAATCTGCAATGAAACTCAATCAATTTCAAATTTGGTCATTTGTTACAAAAATACCAAGGCTATAGCCTTACTGTTTGGCCAAACATCGCTCATTTTCATCACTTTTCATTCTGCAATCAAAATCAATCAATTTCAAATTTTGTCATTTGTCACCAAAATACCAAGGCTATAGCCTTAATTTTTGGCCAAAAATCGCTGATTTTCATCACTTTTCAATCTGCAATCAAACTCAATCAATGTCAAATTTGGTCAGTTGTGAGCAACATATCAAGGCAATAGCCTTACGTATTGGCCAAAAATCCCTCATTGTCATCACTTGTCATTTTGCAATCAAAATCAATCAATTTCAAATTTGGTCATTTGTCACCAAAATACCAAGGCAATAGCCTTACTTCTTGGCTAAAAATCGTTGAATTTCATCACTTTTCAATCTGCAATCAAAATCAATCAATTTCAAATTTGGTCATTTGTTACAAAAATACCAAGGCTATAGCCTTACTTTTTGGCCAAATATCGCTCATTTTCATCACTTTTCAATCTGCAATCAAAATCAATCAATTTCAAATTTGGTCATTTTTCACCAAAATACCAAGGCTATAGCCTTACTTTTTGGCCAAATATCGCTCATTTTCATCACTTTTCAATCTGCAATCAAAATCAATCAATGTCAAATTTGGTCAGCTATTAGCAAAATACCAAGGCTATAGCCTTACTCTTTGGCCAATAATCGCTCATTTTCATCACTTTTCAATCTGCAATCAAACTCAATCAATGTCAAATTTGGTCAGTTGTGAGCAACATACCATGGCAATAGCCTTACGTATTGGCCAAAAATCGTTCAATTTCATCACTTTTCAATCTGCAATCAAAATCAATCAATTTCAAATTTGGTCATTTGTCACAAAAATACCAAGGCTATAGCCTTGCTTTTTGGCCAAATATCGCTCATTTTCATCACTTTTCAATCTGCAATCAAAATCAATCAATTTGAAATTTGGTCATTTTTCACCAAAATACCAAGGCTATAGCCTTACTTTTTGGCCAAATATCGCTCATTTTCATCACTTTTCAATCTGCAATCAAAATCAATCAATGTCAAATTTGGTCAGCTATTAGCAAAATACCAAGGCTATAGCCTTACTTTTTGGCCAATAATCGCTCATTTTCATCACTTTTCAATCTGCAATCAAACTCAATCAATGTCAAATTTGGTCAGTTGTGAGCAACATACCAAGGCAATAGCCTTACGTATTGGCCAAAAATCGTTCAATTTCATCACTTTTCAATCTGCAATCAAAATCAATCAATTTCAAATTTGGTCATTTGTTACAAAAATACCAAGGCTATAGCCTTACTTTTTGGCCAAATATCGCTCATTTTCATCACTTTTAAATCTGCAATCAAAATCAATCAATTTCAAATTTGGTCATTTGTCACAAAAATACCAAGGCTATAGCCTTACTTTTTGGCCAAATATCGCTCATTTTCATCACTTTTCAATCTGCAATCAAAATCAATCAATTTGAAATTTGGTCATTTTTCACCAAAATACCAAGGCTATAGCCTTACTTTTTGGCCAAATATCGCTCATTTTCATCACTTTTCAATCTGCAATCAAAATCAATCAATGTCAAATTTGGTCGGCTATTAGCAAAATACCAAGGCTATAGCCTTACTTTTTGGCCAATAATCGCTCATTTTCATCACTTTTCAATCTGCAATCAAACTCAATCAATGTCAAATTTGGTCAGTTGTGAGCAACATACCAAGGCAATAGCCTTACGTATTGGCCAAAAATCGTTCAATTTCATCACTTTTCAATCTGCAATCAAAATCAATCAATTTCAAATTTGGTCATTTGTCACAAAAATACCAAGGCTATAGCCTTACTTTTTGGCCAAATATCGCTCATTTTCATCACTTTTCAATCTGCAATCAAAATCAATCAATTTGAAATTTGGTCATGTTTCACCAAAATACCAAGGCTATAGCCTTACTTTTTGGCCAAATATCGCTCATTTTCATCACTTTTCAATCTGCAATCAAAATCAATCAATTTGAAATTTGGTCATGTTTCACCAAAATACCAAGGCTATAGCCTTACTTTTTGGCCAAATATCGCTCATTTTCATCACTTTTCAATCTGCAATCAAAATCAATCAATGTCAAATTTGGTCAGCTATTAGCAAAATACCAAGGCTATAGCCTTACTTTTTGGCCAATAATCGCTCATTTTCATCACTTTTCAATCTGCAATCAAACTCAATCAATGTCAAATTTGGTCAGTTGTGAGCAACATACCAAGGCAATAGCCTTACGTATTGGCCAAAAATCGCTCATTTTCATCACTTGTCATTTTGCAATCAAAATCAATCAATTTCAAATTTGGTCATTTGTCACCAAAATACCAAGGCTATAGCCTTACTTTTTGGCCAAAAATCGTTCAATTTCATCACTTTTCAATCTGCAATCAAAATCAATCAATTTCAAATTTGGTCATTTGTCACAAAAATACCAAGGCTATAGCCTTACTTTTTGGCCAAATATCGCTCATTTTCATCACTTTTCAATCTGCAATCAAAATCAATCAATGTGAAATCTGGTCATTTTTCACCAAAATACCAAGGCTATAGCCTTACTTTTTGGCCAAATATCGCTCATTTTCATCACTTTTCAATCTGCAATCAAACTCAATCAATTTCAAATTTGGTCATTTGTCACAAAAATACCAAGGCTATAGCCTTACGTATTGGCCAAACATCGCTCATTTTCATCAGTTTTCATTCTGCAATCAAAATCAATCAATTTCAAATTTGGTCATTTGTCACCAAAATACCAAGGCTATAGCCTTACTTTTTGGCCAAAAATCGCTCATTTTCATCACTTTTCAATCTGCAATCAAAATCAATCAATTTCAAATTTGGTCATTTGTCACCAAAATACCAAGGCTATAGCCTTACATTTTGCCGAAACATCGCTCATTTTCATCACTTTTCAATCTGCAATCAAAATCAATCAATTTCAAATTTGGTCACTTTTCACCGAAATACCAAGGCTATAGCCTTACTTTTTGGCCAAAAATCGCTCATTTTCATCACTTTTCAATCTGCAATCAAACTCAATCAATTTCAAAGTTGGTCATTTGTCACCAAAATACCAAGGCTATAGCCTTACTTTTTGGCCAAAAATCGCTGATGTTCATCAATTTTCAATCTGCAATCAAAATCAATCAATGTCAAATTTGGTCAGTTTGTAGCAAAATACCAAGGCTATAGCCTTACTTTTTGGCCAATAATCGCTCATTTTCATTACTTTTCAATCTTCAATCAAACTCAATCAAGTTCAAATTTGGTCAGTTGTGAGCAACATACCAAGGCAATAGCCTGACGTATTGGCCAAACATCGTTTATTTTCATCACTTGTCATTTTGCAATCAAAATCAATGAATTTCAAATTTGGTCATTTTTCACCAAAATACCAACGCTATAGCCTTACTCTTTGGCCAAAAATCGTTCATGTTCATCACTTTTCAATCTGCAATCAAAATCAATCAATTTGAAATTTGGCCATTTGTTACCAAAATACCAAGGCTATAGCCTTACTTTTCGGCAAAAAATCGCTGTTTCATCACTTTTCAATCTGCAATCAAAATCAATCAATTTCAAATTTGGTCATTTTTCACCAAAATACCTTGAGTAATAAATTTGAGTAATATATGAATGTTATAGGGGTAATGTTGGCGAAATGGTTCACTGTCATTACTGTTTAATCTATAATCAAAATCAGTGAACTTGAATGTTGGTAATGTGTCACCAAATAGTGAAGGCTATAGCTGGAGGCAAAATGAATGAACTTTACGTTTGCTCATTAGCCAAGAAAGCACCAAGGCTATAACATTACTTCTCGTTCTAAAAATGGCTCAGTTTCATCGGTTTTTAATCTGCAATCAAAATCAATGAACTTCGTCTTTAGTCACTTTTCACCAAAATGCCAAGGCTATAGTCTTACTTCTTGGCTAAAAATAGCTCATTTTCATGAATGTATATGTGCCATCACAATGAATGAGGTTTATTTTTGGTGATTCTTCGACATAGTAGTAAAATTATAGCTTGACCTGTTGTGCATAAGTAACTCAGTGTCTTCACATGTCAATCTGGAAGCAAAATCAATGAACTTCATTTGTGGTCACTGTTTGCCAAAATACCAAGGTTATAGCCTTACTTGTCGCCTGAAAATAGGTCTTTTTCATCACTTTTCATTCTGCAATCAAAATCAATGAAGTTCAAACTTGGTCAGTTATCGGCAAATGTCCAAGGGTATAGTCTTACTTTTCGGCCAAAAAATGGGCTCATTTTCATTATCTTTCAATCTGTAAACAAAATCAATGAATTTCAAGTATGGTCATGTTCGGGTGCAACACTAAGACTACCGTCTTAGTTGGTTGAAAATGGCTCAGTTACACCACTATTAAAGTTGGAATCAGGGCGCTCAGGATTGGGAACTATATGATGTTTAGTAGATATTGTATCTCCAACAATGAGTAACGTCATAAATCAAAACACACGTATCCTTTAGCATCCGCCATTATTTATTCTAAAGTTCTCCCTTCTCAAAACGAGGTTGAAGCAATATGTTCGATAAACAGCATAATAACAAATCAATCAAAATAAGAAAGTGGTAATAAAACGGAATAAAATAAAATTTAATGAAAGGAGAAGAGCAAGAAAACAACATTGCAATAGTAGATTTGTATAGGGATTAATGTACGTTTGAGCATGAGGAAGTTAGGGGAGGATGGGTCTAAAACTCCAAATGCACCAATAAGGAGCTTTCTAAGCATACAAAATGCTTTTCCTACCACGGTACGAAAGTATGGGATGTTGGTACCATATATAGCTCTAAACAACTAGCTACCTAATATCTCAAATATCTTTTTCTAATTTACTTCTAAATTAAGAACTGCACTTGCGTAGCTACACTCTTTTGTCTGTAATAAATGCGGGGGGGGGGTGCTCACTAATTTGTCGAATTTTTCCAAGTTCCCAGAGCATATTAGAATCTCCACTTGTTAATTTGAGGAAACAGGGCGTGAGAGAGTACGAAGATAATATAAACAGAGCTATTTTCATGGGATGATTTGATAAAGATTTTTAAATGATGGTTAGAATTCTAAGGCTGATGTGTGCATTGTGATGATACTACATAATTCTGTTATAGCTCATTTTACAACTAATCAGACATTATTTTCAGAAAGCTCCACCCCCCCATTTATTCCAACCTTCCATTAATTAACTATTAAAACTGGATCCAACGCCCAGTTTATTCCAAGCCCACCGTATACGAGAGACCAAAGAGTACCTGATTACTAAACTGGAAATGAGCTTTAAGGCTGAATGGTAGCCCTCCTTAAGTATCTGAAATTAACATGAAATGAAAAATAGTATGAATACACTTTTGAAAAGCTACATAGCAAAATTATCTATTTTCACGACATTATCCAATAAAATAAAAAATGTGCCTGATTTCAAAGTATCCCACGTACTAATGTCAACATCGTCTGTTCAGGTTTCTTCGTGAAAATAAAACAAGAGTATCTCAAACCTTAAGTAATGTTTACTGTCCCTAACTGCTGCTCTTGCAAAATGTCTACGATTTCTCAACAGTGCTTCCTTGCCTGTTCGATGTGCTTTAGACCTTCCTTCCCATTGGCATAGATTTGATTCCTTTAGCCACTGGGCCACATAATGTAAAACCGACTACAAAACTTACTCTCGAATCAGGCTGGTAGTCATAGTGAGCTGTGGCAACAACATTTCTTGGGACATGCACTTTTATACTGCCTGGCTCCATCATTATATGTGGGAAATTCTTGCCTCTGGATCCTTCCGTGTATTCAATACGGCCATAACATTCAAGGAGGAAAGCTCTGCAATGCTTGTCCCAAAAAGTTTGATCTAGCTTATCCTCTTTACTTCGCGCATTGCTGCTCTTCGGTGGATACTTATTTCTGTATAGTGATTCAAGTTTTGAACGAGGAAATATGTTACAAACACCTTCCTCAGCTGTATGTATTCCAAGGAAGTAATGTTGCTGGCGTCTTCGTTGGTTTCCTTGGATCTTCAATCTACAGGCATTAATCGCGGACTCAAAAGTTTGGCGATACTCACCAACAAATCCCTTGCGTACTTTCAAAAAGGAGAACATGCTTTGGTACAAGTAACTGATTAGGTCATTTGGATGATACTTCTGCCAGTGACTTACAATCTTCAGTGCTTCATCGATATCGAAAGGCGGCTTTCTTAGCTCTGCTGCTGATTCCATCAACTCACGTGCATGAATGAACATCTTAAAGTCGTTGACTAGCCTGTTAAGCCATGAATACAGGTCAGATTTCTGCCCAATATCCAAACGATGTATTTGTTTCTGCACTCCATTCAACATCCAAACAACTCGAAGCCGGATTAATTCTTTCTCAGAGGCTGTCTTAGTGTATTTCGAAATAATTTCGATACACACGCGATCGACATTAATATCTTGGAAGCCTCTTCTTCGTGTATTGCTTCTTTCTCTTCCAACTGTCTGTACAAGTAAACGTCTTCCTTCAAGTGATTTCGATTTTGTATGTTCAGGGTTGTTCAGTGTTGGCACTGTGTCTACAATCCGATCAACTTCATCCAACAAATAAATGCATTCACTTATAGTACCGGAAAAGAAGCTATCTCTGAGAATATATTTAAGTGCTTCTTCTACATCTCCTTCCTTGCTTTGAATAAGCCATTCAAGGCAAAATTGCCATACCTTCACTTCGCCAAGTAAAGGGTTGGGGTATGTCCATGGTGGATTACCTCTACCCTTTCTAAAAAGACGAAGAGCCTTTTCTGAAAACTGTTTAAGACTATCCACATCCGAAATTTTTGTATCTTTATGTGTCATCTCCATGTATGAAATATGCCCTTGTGTGCTGAAGACACCTAGTTTCTTGTCTATTTTAGCGTTTTTGTCAGTCTTAAAACCTTCCGTTAGCAAGTTTTTAGCTCTCTCGAAATCTCCCTCATATGCAAAAAACCTTGCCACATGAGAATAAAACGTGACATCTTGGGTTTGTTTTGCAGCTTCTTCGAAAATTCTACCACGGCTAGCTCCTTTAGCTAGCTTATCTATGAGTATAGAAAAATGGGCTCCTGCACTCTCTTTGTTGTACAAAAAAAGGCTCTCTATCAAAGGCCGATTCTCATCATCCCTCCAATAATCTTTAATAATGTTGTGTTGTATAAGATCTTGCGTAATTTGATCTAAGCTTCTTTTTGAATGGTCAAGTACTAATTGGGCAATTTTCGGATGTTGAAAGGAATATGACTGTAGTATAGGGCCTTCTATCGAAGATGAACTTCCATGCGAGATGCAATCATCATCATCATCTTCATCATCGCTTAATGAATATCCAATATACTTCTCCTTCGAAGGGGCTTTCTCGGGGACCATCAGATTCATTAACGTCTCAGAAAAGTGCTTTGTTATCTCCCTGTAAGTTTGGTTATTTTTCTTAACGAACTTTTTTACAAGACTGGCTGGCGTAGGATAACCTGAGTACTTTTGCAAAAATGCAGTCATAATCGCCATTTCATACTCAACGTTTTTCAGCTTATCAAGAGAGTCATATACAATGGAGTTAAGTTTCTCAAACTCATCCAACATTGCCATCATGGGAAAATGGAATACTCTCTCTAATCGGTTACTGTGAACTGAGCCCTTATCATCACTTCGCGGAAATATTTTGCAATAGCGATCGTACTTATTCTTAAATTCAGAATAGTCATTATCATCATCCTTTAGTTTATGATTCACTTTAAATTCATCTTCTGCTGAGAAATAGAAGTCACTTTTTCCTCCCGACAGATGTTCATCTTCACCTGGGTAGTGCTTATTCTTGTACACCCATTTGTCGCCTTGATTTGATTGCAAATCGTTCTCATCCCAGTCAATCTGTTGCTCATAATTTACACAACGCAAAATTAAGGCTCTCCCTTCCAACATACGCACGAGGCAGTCTGACAATCTACGTACTTGCTTGGAGTTACCATCAATCAAAATTGCAGGGGTTCTGTCACAATGCTCTTCAAGTAATTCAATGCGTTTACATAGATTACTCAAATACTTTTCGCCTTCGGACTCAGGGCCAAAGTGCTCCGGTGCATTATCAAGCTTTGCTATTGCGCAAGGATGTGTTTTGTGTAAATCCCAAAGTACCCGTCTAGCAATTGTTGTGCCTCCACCCCCCGGAGCGTGTGTGATTTGAACTATCTGCGGTTTGGATATCCTTTGTAGCAGTTCCGAGGCTCTGTCAAATACATCCTTTGCTATGCATCTTAATGCATCATGTCGATAGTGTAAACTGGGGAAGGAAATTGCTTTCCCACATAAAAATCTTTTTAAATGCTCATTTATGAATGCTTTCTTTCGATCATCTGGCAATTCTTCTGGAATTTCCTCACACCCAATATATAGCAGTTTTAAGTACTCACTTAAGAAATTATATTTCATTTGAGAGAGATAGACTTGCAGTTCTTTCTGACTAGACGGCAGCTTGTACTTTTTGTCAGGGAAACCAAAAAGACTAGTAAGGCCAGCAAAAAATAGCTTTTCGGGCAAAGCTGTAAAAGTTACGTGGAAGGCACCCTTTGAATCAAGCTCAGATGAGAAGGAGAGGTAGCTGGTGGAGAAATTTTTTGGCACAAATTTACAGTGAATTTCTTCCAGCAGTTCTTGTGCTATTTGGATGCCGACACCGCTTCCTTTGCACAAAAAAATGCACATGAGCGGCTTCATGCGATTAAGTTTCTGGCAACATGCACGAATAAATTCCTGGACAAGGCCTTTAAAGCTCATTTTCCAATCAAGAACATTATTCTTCGGCCTGTCTTCATTGTCTTCCTGATTAGCGCTCTCCTGCTGGGACACACGGTTTCGACCATTTGCAAAAAGCCATAGTATTCTTCTAGGATCAATCTGACTATCAAAATTGGTGTCTTCTTTGATTCTGCTTGGGAAAAATGTCTCAATACTACCTCCCCTGCATTCTCCCTGTCTAACTGTCGCTAGAAACCCATCAACGTCAGAATCTGGATCTAAATCAATTACAAGCTTCCAAGGAACATCTGCCAGGATCTTTACATTTTCTGTGTAGATTTCTTCGAATCTGTCAACTATTAGTATATACTGGTTGTTTTCGACGTCAAGATTTCTTAACTTTCTTTTCACGCTAAGCCATTCATGATAATCTGGCAGTGATTTCAAGCGTTGTTTAATATCGCTTTGGCTTAAAGAGCTTTGTTCAATCCTTTGAAACATAATTGTGGATATATCCTCCTCGATCCTAGACATTTTGCTCATCATCACCTCTTGATTTTGGAGACTTTCTTTCTGCATTCTCCTTTGTTCCTCCCGAAATCTCCTTAGCTCATCAGAAAACTCCTGAATATCATGATTAGATAGATGTAACTCAGCACCTTCAGAGAAACCAGAATAGGGAATAAAGTGAAAATAATGTGAAGCATATTCGGTATATACTCAAAACGACGGAGGGTGTTCATTTTCCCTGCAACTCATCTCATCCTAGTCATTAATTGCAAACTCCTCTATTTTAAATCAAACAAAAAGCAGGCTTGAATATCTTATACCTAGCTTTATTCAAACCTGCCGTCAAATTTGCATCGTGAAATTTCATGGCATCATTCTGATCATTAGCTATTAAATAACAAGATGAAACACTGTGAACGAGATGAATAACAGAATACAAATAACTACCTTTCACGCAATCATCAAATTCGCTTCCATCAAAACCAAGATGCAGGACTGATCCTTTAAGCTCTTCAATTAACGCTTGGTATTTCTGTTCTGATATCTCATTTTCGATATTATGCGAAAGGAAGTCGTTTTTAATAATTCTCATCCTGTCGATAGCATCCCTGCAATCTCTAAAATCTGCGTTCTCGTCCAGTTCTCGACATGATGCTCTGCTGTAGAGTAGTACTTTGCAAATCAAAGTGATATCCCATTTACCTACGTTTCCTGTATTGAACATTGATTCTTCCTTAGGAGTAAGCTTCAAGCTCCCTCTAACAAAGTTTTCTGTATCTCCTTTCCCAGCTCTCCAACATGGGTGAATCTTTAAAAAGAGCTCTCGCAACGCATGTAGGCCACACTTGTACAGCACTTTTACAAACTTTATATGATTCCGCCTTGAAAATAGAAAGTAAGATACAATTATACAATAACATGTGCTAAATGAAAGGACGATCTTGCTTGCCATATGATCCGAAAATTATCGTCTGTATATGTTTTGGTGCATTCTGGATTTGTAATAAGATGTTGTCCTATGGCCGAATCACTTTTCATTTTAGAATTAGAGTTTTTACACATACCAGGTGGCTGTTCTCTTGTTATAGTGTTTTTCGTCCTGATGCTCGTAGGTACATGTTGTTTTATTCTGTCTGTCTGCTAGCCTCTGCGCAGTGCGTCCTACGTACCGAGCTTCACATCGGCACGAAAATTCGTAAACTACACAACTTTTTTGAGTTGTAGGAACGCTATCTTTTTTAGCAGATGGTAGCATAACCCTAATATTGTAAACCGCACGGGACTTCACAGGATAGAAACAAGATGTAATGGCTTTATTAATTTCGTTTTCAAATTTTGATGAAACATTTCGAATCCAGGGCAATTTTAGGTAAACTGGGCACTTTTCAGGACCAAACTGTTTTTCTGATGAAATGTTGGCTAGTTTTTCCTTAATGCAAGAAACAAGGACATCTTCTGGATATCCATTGTCAATTAAAAGTTGTCGTATTTTGTCCAGCTCAGAATCTAACTTAGTTTTAGAGCAAATCATAAGTGCCCTATGAACTAAAGTTTTGATCAGGTTGATTTTCCTAGCTTTTGGGCTGGAGGAATTCCAACGGATGTATTGACCAGTAAACGTTGGCTTCCTGTAAATGCTGGTGAGAAATCCAGTGCCCCCTTTCTCCACCGACACATCTAGAAAATTCAAGGAGTTGTTTTGCTCCTTCTCTACTGTAAAGTTTAGGGCTGGATGTAGCTGGCTGAGGTTTACATGAAAACGATCACATTCCAGCTCCGAACCGAAAATGGCAAAAGTATCGTCAACATAACGAAAGTAGACACCTGGTTTTACGGTATTATTGAAAAGTCTACTTTCATGAAAGCCCACGAAAATATTTGCTAAAGCTGGCCCCAAAGGGCTACCCATTGCCACTCCATCTAATTGCTTTGGTTGTTAAAACTAAATTCCACCTAGGGGACTTTAGTATGCATAGCATTCTTCTGATAACCAGAACAAATCTCACTTGGACCAAATATGTCAACAATTTTGTCAGCAATTTTAGACACAATGAGAACGGGGGTACACAATATGAGTCTTGGAAGTCAGGTTGCAGCAGAGAATGGTAAACAAATCTCAGCAGAGCAGTCCCACTGATCAGGAGTTCAGAAAAATGTGGGCGGTGTCCTTGTGTGTACTTTCTCTGCATCATATACAGCACCAAGACGTGAGTACTTTTCTTCTTTGAGCTCAAGGTTATTCTTAGCACAAGTACTATTAACTCAGAGGTGTGTTAAGTGAGGACTGAGGCTGGATTCTCGTCAGCTAACTGAATGGCTTCCCAACAAAGACTAAAACAAAATGGTTCTTCAGCGTTCGAAAAACATATTCGGCGTTTCACGACAGAAAGACTAGCTTATTGGTAGAACATTTTATGCTGAAGACCTGCTCGTCAGTTAGGCAACTGTGGTAGTTCCTGGATAGTATACAAGGAATTAATTATAGAGACTGTTAGAAGTACATTTAGTTACAAAAGTATTTCTCAGCAGAGCAGTAATTATATATCATTCTGATTCTGTGAAAGTAAAACTAATACAATTTAAAATCCCATCTGCTATGTCATTATTATCAACAGTAAACCATATACACTTTCTGAAGTCAGCAAAAAGGAATCCGGGCATTATTTCTTGTGCTGTGGATTGCTTTTTAGAAGTTTTGAGCGTTGTATTATTGCCATATTTAACAAGTGACTTAATAATAATGTTGTGCTTATAGGGTTCTCAAAGAAAGACTCAGTAATGGCAACGTCTTTATTCCATCTCAAAACAACTACAACTAACTAAAATAGTGTAACGACGTTTGTTAAGAAGTCTCTGTTGGCTGCAGTTCAATATACATATATAAAGGGTTGCCGCTATGCCAATCACAACACCATCCCCCCATTAAATTTAGTGGGCTACGAAGTCTCCAAACCGCAAAAGGGGGTTTACATTTTGCCTCAATCTAGGTGGTCGATGTAGAGGGTTGGTTTGATTTTCTGATACTTCCTCCCTGGGCATGGTGGTGAGCTCTATTTCCTCTGCTTCCCGGACTGGACAATACGGTTCCCCCTTGTTGAATGGGATTGTGCAAGATTTTACCTGATTGCGGTGCACGACAATGTCTTTCCCTGCTTTAGAACGCAATTTGTAGTTGACACCTTGAAGAGAAACAATTTGATATGGCCCAATCCACCTCCCCCAAAATTTCCAAACCTTAGGGCGACGCAACCATACCGATTGGCCAGGGAGCAAAGGAGTCCAGTTACTATTCTTTACATTCTCTACACAACCTGGCTGACTATACTTGTGTCTACTGCGAGCTAAATTCTCTCTAGCTACATCTGCGACAGACTGCAAATTACGACGGATCAAGGCAGAATATTCGTGTTGACTGCAAGGGTTTTTTAAGGGTAACCCCTTATCAAGCTCTAGTGGGGTTCGGGCAAGACGACCAAAAACCATTACGTAGGGACTATAACCGGTTGATGCATGAGTGCTAGTATTGTAGGCATAGGCAACTAGATTCACCCAACGGTCCCAGTCATGTTGGTGTTTCGAGACGTAGCTGGTAAGCATGTCCTGCAAAGTACGATTTTGCCGTTCAACAAGACCATCGCACTGAGGGTGGTATTGTAAATCTACTGAGTTTTACAGATATAGGAAAATAGAAAATAACAAGTCACAAAATCCAGTCTTATCATTCTTCCTTTTGTACGAATTCTTGATACGATAATGACAGCAACAAACTCCAAAACAGCAACATGAAAACTCTCAACACGGCCGATGACTTTGACTGTACCTCACGACAACACTGTTAACGATGACTTCACATAACGACTGACTACACAGAACATTAAATGCTTTATTTATATTAACACACATGACGTAACAAAATAATTATAACATATGACGGACTAAGGGGGCAATGCAATGGCATGGTAACACAACACAACAAACAACAGAATACTAAAATTAGACAATACGTCACAGACAAGTAAAGCAACATGATGACAGTAACAGTGGGAGATGATGATGATGCAACACTTAAGCCTGGTATCCATATAGTCGTTGAGGGTCGTTGACGGTCTTTCCTAAAGCTTAAAGACTGTCAGCGACCCACAACGACTATATGGAAACAACCCAATAGTCTTTTTAATCACATTAACGACTGAGTCGTTGAGGGTCGCTGAGATAGAAGTGAGTTCTATCTCAGCGACCCGCAACGACTGACAAAACCTCTCATCGACCCAAAAAACTCAATATCACCCGTGATGGCGGACAAGCAACATCATACAAAGTTAGCAAACTTTAACATGTGTGATTTTATGCCCAAGATTCACGTATTATTACTTATATAGTGAATTAAGCAAACATTTTTTTCATTCCTGCAGACGTAGCAAAGAATTTTTCAGTCTTTGTGTTCTTATCTTTCTCGCCTGAATGAATTTAATGTCACAAATGAATAGACCAGAAACAAAAAGTATGGCGCGGCATAAGGGTCAAAAATGGGCCGTCGTAATGATATGTCATCGTAGCTCTAGGGCCCCGCTTTCCGGAAAGCATCGTCGAGCAGTATTACGACCATGCTTTCTGGAAAGCATCGTCGCACAAACTCTCACGCTACAATTTGGGAAAGTGTGGTTGTATCCTCATTTTATTTTACGCTACACTTAGGGAAAGCATCGTCGTAACCTGTTTTTCAGTTTTCGCTATGATTAGGGAAAGCGTTGTCATATCCTCGTTTACATTTTGTGCTGCAATTTGGATTGTGCCAGTCTTACGGCCCCGCTTTCCGGAAAGCATCGTCGAGCAGTATTACGACCATGCCTTCCGGAAAGTATCGTCGTAAAGTGCGACCATGAATTCCGGAAAGCATCGTCGTAGAAACGTTTTCGCTACGATTAGGGAAAGCGTCGTCGCAACCTCGTTTTCATTTTACGCTACAATTAGGGAAAGCGTGTCGCAACCTCGTTTTCATTTTACGCTACGATTAGGGAAAGCGTCGTCGTAACCTCATTTTCATTTTAAGCTACGATTAGGGAAAGCGTCGTCGCAACCTCGTTTTCATTTTACGCTACGATTAGGGAAAGCATCGTTGTAACCTCCTTTTCATTTACGCTACGATTTGGGAAAGCGCCGTCGTACTCGTTTTCATGTTACAATGGGAGAAAGTCACATCGCATGGAACAGAGAGCAGCAGAGATAAATTGTTTTTTCTATTCATATATGAATATTTACAATATGTGAAGTCCAGAAAGAAGACACGTTGATAAATATATACAAAACTTGATTTTATATATAACTATGTACAAAAGAGAAGACTACGAGCATTTTAAGCGTATATCGTAAGCGTAGAACTAGAACGTATCTTGTAAGCGTAAAACGTGAACTGAACAGGAAACTACAATCATACTATTATAAAGAAGTGTTAATGTTCTGAACAATGGACTAGTGTCCAGGCTACTTAGAGTCATTAGGTCCCAGACCTCAGTATTTGACATACTGGGGG
The DNA here is from genome assembly GCA_964019165.1 of Mastigias papua. NCBI lineage: Eukaryota > Metazoa > Cnidaria > Scyphozoa > Rhizostomeae > Mastigiidae > Mastigias > Mastigias papua. The sequence continues at coordinate 3,486,940 of OZ025282.1, read as the reverse complement.
GCGGCCGAAAAGCTAATCTTGCGATAGATCCATTAGCTGCGCTCTAATAGTGTCTCTTGCGTTGAGAGCGGCTCTTCGAGGAACACGTTGTTGCAGTTGTGTAACATCGGACACGACTGGATTATCAGTATCTACAGATTTATGGATACTAACGTCAGAAATGTTTAGTTCTACTGGAACCAATTTCACAAGGGACCGCGTAGTGTGCCCCTTAGAAGTACGCACGGCAGCCGCACGACATAAACGATCATGTCTGAGTATTAAGTCTTCAACAATACCTAGTTCCCAACGGTGTCGAGGCGTATCAGAATCCGCGATAAGGACGACATCTCCAACTTTGACGACGTTTTCAGACGTGTGAGGCTTCTTATTCTGATAAGCGTGCGTTTCTCGTAGCAAAGAGAGGTATTCTTTCTGAAACCACTGTGCGAAGTGATTATAAAGCAGAGTACGCCGTTGCTGTGCAAGTGAAACCGTATCAGGGTCACCGAACGTAGGGTCAAATGCTATAGTATCGAGACAAGGGTGAGGCAAGGCAGTAACGTTAAAACCGAACAGCAAATGATTAGGCGTAAGCGGCTGTAAATCGTGAGTATCCGAATTGATTGAAGTAAGTGGACGGTCGTTTAAAATGGCCTGAATTTCTTTGATTAGAGTGTGTAATTCCGACAGTGTAATAAGGGAACGTCCAAGGATTTTCTTCAAAGATGTTGTGGTTAAACCGATGAGGCGTTCATAAACACCACCCCAGTGGGGGCTACGAGCCGGTATGTACGAAAAATGAATAAGTTTCAGAGCGAAAGCACGTCGAATTGCAGGCAAATCGAAATTGGATAACAAAATCTGCAAGTCTTGTTCTGCGCGTTTAAACGTTTGAGCGTTGTCCGATAAGATGAACTGCGGAGTCGAAAAGATACTGCAATGACGCCGAAAAGCTTGTAAAAATGATGACGTAGTAAGATCCTCAACGATTTCGAGATTAACAGCTCTTGTAGTAAGGCAGGTAAATAGGCAAATATACACCTTGATATGATTACTTGATCGATCTTTGACAGTAAGATCGATCTTTGACAGTAAGATGTTAGAAAATGGACGCGCGGAAGTGTCCTGACGAACTTTAGGCAATTCAGGTGACAAAGGAAGCGGGTAATGACGACCAGTAACTTTACGACATGTAACACACTGACGAAGAAGGCGGCGAGTTATGGCCCGGGCAGAGGGTACCCAAAAACGATCACGTAGCGCGACAATAGTTCCACCAACGCCAATGTGGCGCATGCGCAGATGACAATCAAGAATCAACAGGTCCGTGAAGCGAGAACGTCTAGGAAGTAAGATAAGCGAAGAATCGAGCGCAAAACGTCCTTTGGTACGAATGAGACCATCTTCACTTAAAAACAAATCTAGTTGACGTACAAGTGGGGGTACACTTGTCTGATGACGTTTAGCGGGAGTAGATAAGTATGATGTGACTTGTGGATATGAACGTAATTGTTCAGATTGAAGCCATATGCGTTCTACAAGGTCTAATTCTGACGTAGAGGGGGGTCCAGTAACTCCCGTGCGGTAGCAAAAACGATAAACGTAGACAGAAACTGCTAAAAGGCGGGAATAGGAATTGAAACGATTCAAATCAATAAGACAACAAATACTGCTACCTGGCGTAGGTAAAAGTTGTTCGGCTACAGTGCTAAGAACAGCTGTAGAAGAGGCGGGAGACTTAGGCCACTGAGGCCACGATGATTTATTACAAATCCAAGTAGGCCCACGCTGCCACAAAGCGGACGATTTGAGTGAAGCAGCAGAGCAGCCACGGGAAACGATATCTGCAGGATTGTCCTGAGAGGGGGTATGTCCCCAAAATGGCGAATCGAATGTACTGTTAATAGCGTCGACTTTATTTTGAACGAATTGTTTAAGTTTACGTTTTGAAGCGAGCCAAAATAAGGCTATTTCGGAGTCGGTCCAAAGAAAAACAGAAACGTGTGAAAAATCTTTCTTAATGACGTTGAGTAATGTATCACAATATTGAGATCCAAGCAACATAGCGCTTAATTCCAACTGGGGAATAGTAAGATGGCCTTTGCTATGTGAAACGATTTTTGATTTAGAACCGATAAGTACGCTACACGAATCTTGAGTAACATAGGCTGCTACACCTAATGCAGATTTACTGGCATCAGTAAAAACGTGGAGGAATACAGGTTGAGCTCTATCAAAATTTATCAAACGCGAAAATTCTAAACGCGATGCAGCGTTCAAATCCTTTTCAATGGATTGCCAACGTACGGAAAGATTGGGGGGTAAAGGCTGATCCCAACCAAACTTCTGATCCCATAATTCTGCGATAAATAAACGAGCTACAAGTGTAACGGGTGATAACATACCCAGAGGATCATACAATTTACTTGCCATGCTAAGGACGTAACGTTTTGTGAGCTGCGTGTTCGTGGAATCGAAATTGTGCACTGGAAACGAGATAGTATCAGTTTTAGTGTCCCAAGAGAGTCCCAAAATCGAAATGGTAGAAGACCGGGTACCCGTGCTATGCTGTTGAACTTCGTTACGGAGTAAGTCGGAATTTGTGCACCACTGGCGAAGAACGAAATTGCCTTTTTGCATAAGGTCACGTGCTTCGTGAAAATACGAAACTGCATCAGCCTCGTTTTCAACTCCGGAAAGGAGATTGTCAACGTATAGTTTCTCGGAAATATTGACAGCCACGGGCGAAGCAAATTGATCTAAATGGTGCTGTAAAACAGCGCCTAAAGACATAGGGCTACTTGTATGGCCGAAGACAATGGTATTGTAAGTGTATACACAAATTTCTTTCGTTGGATCATTGTCCTTATACCACAGGAAACGAACAAAGAAACGATCTTCTTCTCGTAATTTGATATGTAGAAAAGCTCGCTGAATGTCGGCGACGAATGCGTATTGTGGGAAACGAAATCTAAGGAGCAATTCTACGAGGCTATTCAGTAAACAAGGACCAGTATACAGACAATCGTTGAGACTGACTTTCCGGAATTAGCTGCGAAAACTATGCGCAAGGGGGTCGTTTCAGAATCCTTAAGCACAAAGAAATGTGGCAGATAGTGACATCCATGTTCAGGCCAGGGCTGTTCTAGTTCGGAAAGTTCTTCGATATATCCCTTAGTTAAATGTTCTTCCATCACTTTACAGTATTGCTTCATGAGGCCTAGCTTATTTAACCGTGAGGTAACTTGAGTAAGACGGCGTTTACAAAGTTCTAAATTAGATGGTAACGGTGGGTGGTCAGCCTTCCACGGTAAAGGAGCGAAATACTGTCCATCGCGGAATTCAATCTGTTGCTAGTAATTATTGATGAACTGATTAGCTGTTTGTTTTTCGTGATCGTAATTAACAGACTGAGATTGGAGAAGTCATTCAAATTGAATAGAAAGTTCAGTATTATCGATTACGTTTGTGATAGAAAACGACGACGGAAATGGCCCTGGGCTAGTTGAATCAGAACCATTGTTGGATTGTGTGGCTGACGTGTGAAACGTTGGGACTTCCTGTAACTTAGCGTGATTTGCTATTGAAGGCTTTGTGGCTGGAAGTGGTCCAGAAACAATAGACCCGAATTTAGACGTTTGAATGAACATGTCATTGACACGTGTATCAATAGCACCTAGGAAACGATACGCGGCATCGGCGGATATCTACTTCAGAACTATCGCCGTTGAAATCGTTTGCGAATTTGAAGTCGTGAAAACGAGGGTCAGTTTTGAGAATGGAACAACCACTTTGGTTGAGGGGTTGCACAATTTCGTCGGAAACGAGAACTTTAACAAGTTCAATGCCCGAGGGGGTATCTAGGCCAATAGTGGTAACGGAATAGTTTTGCTTCGTAACGTTTCCCCCGAAACTTGAAACGGATAGAAGTTCGTATGATTCAGGTTTTAAACCTAGCTCATTAGCGAATCCAGCACAAATGTAACTGCGCTGGGAACCTTCGTCAAAAAATATGTTAGCGATTACAGTCTTATCGTTTACAACTACAGCAGCTTTAGCAGTTTTGAGTAAGATGACGTGAATAGGTGCGCTGAGCTAAGTCTTTTCTTCTGTTAAAGACGAATTATCAATAGCAGAGTCAACAAAGTTATTTGAACTCGTTATAATGGACTCATCATAAGACGGCTTTATGTCTACAGTCAACGGCGCATTAGATAGAAGATTAATCGCACTGGTATTCAACAACGGGGCGCAATTTGTCGTAACAGACTGTAACATTGACTCAGCTGAAGGACTGGTTTCCGTAACAGATGCGAAATTGTGTACGTCATGCGTAACAATAGCTGCGTGAACACTGGCGCGAGGCGAGGGCTGCGAAGAAATTGGCGCGCTACGTTGAGAAACAGAATTTGATGAAAAGGAATGGACACGAATACCGTGAATGCTAGAATGATGCTTACCTTTGCATTTACTACATCGTCCCTTTGCAGTACAAGCAGATACACGATGGCCGGGATGTAAACAATTTAAGCATAATTTTAAACGAATAACAGCGGCAGATTTCTCATTAGCAGACATGGTACATTGAGAAGAAGCGTGCGAACCTTTGCATAATTGACAGCGTGTCTGAATATTTGTTGATAACGTACTGGTTATACTTGGCTCATATGAATCGTATCGTGGCGAGGGGTGCTGAGGAGTTTGAAAAGGACTTGTTTGTGTTTGCTCCTCCCGAGAAATGAAATCTTTGAAATTGTCCGTAAATGACTTAAGGTCAAACTCTACACCCTTTCCAGAGTCTCCTATGGAACCTCTAACCTTTCCAGGCAATTTATCCTCTATAATTGGAATTATAAAGGGGGCACAAGCTGGAACATCAATCTTTAGTGCTTGAAGAGAGCGACTATCTCCCATCAACGAATTATAAAAGTCTCGTAAACTAGAAGCTGACTGCGTAGGTTTGGGCAACTTTAGAATGTTTAAAACGTGAGCCCGAATAATACGTCGTGGTTGGCCGAAATTTTCTTTTAGCGTTGTTTCTAACACTGAGTAATTTTGCTCAGAAGGAATTATACCTTGAACGGTTTTTAACGCTTCTCCCCTTAGCTGGCCGACTAAATATGTAAATTTCGAGGACTGAGGAAGGTCTTGTAAGCTACCAACCTGAGATTGGTATCGCCCCCAAAAGCCATTCCATTCCGTAATTTGTCCATCGAACGTGGGTAGTTGCAAATCTGGCAACTTAGAACGTAATGTAGCGGCACGCGCTATCGACTGCGTTTGAGAAACGGGAGGTTTCGCGTTTTTCTTCTCAAGTTCAGCGAGAAAAAAGGTAATTTTTATTGAACTTACCTCGGTTCGTATTTGTAACGTCGGTTACCTCGTCGAAAAATGTGTCCAACTCTTTTTCATCTTTAATTTCTTCAAGAACGACTGCGCGTAGTTCCTTCTCTAACGTTATGCATTCCTGAAATTGATCCTGAAGGGCTCCGGCGGTAGATTTCAGGAGGGAAATATCGTCATTTGTTAAGGCGTCTTTCGTAAGGAGACAAGATACTTCATTGTATGTCTTCGTGAATGCTTGTCGAAGTTGACGTCTTTCTGACTTCAGCTTTTCCATCGTTGTTCTTGGCATATGTAAATCGTAATGTGGGAAAAATGAACAGCAATACACCAATCCTGGTCACGGCACCAATTGTGAAGTCCAGAAAGAAGACACGTTGATAATTATATACAAAACTTGATTTTATATATAACTATGTACAAAAGATCGTAAGCGTAGAACTAGAACGTATCTTGTAAGCGTAAAACGTGAACTGAACAGGAAACTACAATCATACTATTATAAAGAAGTGTTAATGTTCTGAACAATGGACTAGTGTCCAGGCTACTTAGAGTCATTAGGTCCCAGACCTCAGTATTTGACACAACATGTCTTACATTAACTATACCTATTCTTTTGACTGTACAAACACTACAGGTACGATACCATGGGGAGCAAGAAACAATGACTACCCCATGGCCAATACAAAAAGACATGCAACATTAAACTAACATAAAAATACATTACAACGATTAGAACTAATTGAAAATGCATTAGAATCTGTCCCACATCAAATGCCAGGCAAGGGTCGCGATGACGAAAGTCACAGGCGCAACTTGTTCATTAGAAGTAGATGAAATGTTTGGAAATGCCTGGCATCTGATGTGCAAAAGAGTCTGCAAAGGAAAAGAACTTAAAAGGGGGATTGGTAAAATATAAAATTATACAATATAAGATAAAATCCAGTATACAAGTGATATTGCTCGCATTGCTTTCTACAAGAGTGTGTTAAAAGTAACTAGTGGTAGACTGTTTGACTTTTTCATATTTCTCAAAACGGCAAAGCTCCCCATACCTTCGATTCAACAACTTAAGCGGCTGCGAAATAAAAGTCGTAAGCAAATATCATTGGGAGTAATTTCAAATCAAGGGCTTACTTGGGAAAACCTGTTTTAAGCTCTCATCATCTGGAATAATCTATCTTATTCACATATGGGGTGATTACAGGGTATAAACGAGAGAGCTATTATAGCAAACGATGTGCTTTCCTATAAACTTTACTTTCAGCAGCTTTCAGTGACTTCCTTTTGTTTGATCAAAATTGCTTTCTGTCATTATTTAACGTGCAGAGAACAAGGAAGCAGAGAACGGAAATGAACGGCAGGAAATAAAGTTAATGGGAAAGTGTGACGTGTGGTCCTTTGTTCGTGTTTGATTGGCGGTGTGAATGGGCGGATGAGAAAGACACCCTGTCGAGATAGAAAATGTCCTAACGCTATGATGTTTACATCATAGAAATAGGAGGACTAGAATGCGCGCTCTATTGTTTCGCTTTTGTCTGGTATGTAATACCCATGAGGAGCAAAGATGGTAGCAACACGTTGGCAAAAGAATGTTACGGGCTATGCTGTCAAATGGTGTTTTCAATCTATTTGGACTAATAGTGAACCTATGTAGACTGTACATGCAATTTTCGGTGTGGTGAAGGAATAAAATTATCGGTAAGTGCCTTCAGAGTTTGAAAATTACCTTTTTTGTTGCGATTCCATCGCTTTTCAAAAGTTTGCTATATGGGCCTTAGGGTTTGTATCCTGTTCTTTAATGCCCCGAGAGATCCAAACAGTGACAGATTAACTAAGGATAAAATATCCACAACGTAAGTCAAGTTACTTTGTTTCATAGTTAGTTGAAACGCATAAGAAAAGTACTTTTAAGCGAAACATCAATCTTTGACAGGATAGGCCAAGTACTTCCTAGAGGGGTAGCGCGAATGTGGATAATACATCTATGTACGTTTTAGCATTGAACCATTCCATACAGTTTAAGACTCAGGATTTCAAATAGTTGTCAGCTATCAGGTAGTTGTGTGTCAGCTGCAGATATATCGGTGGTACCCGCATCAATTGTATACATCTAGGCTAGTGTGCATGCCATGCGGCCTACTCCAAGGAGGAGTACATCTTTTTCTAGGAGTACTGGCATGAAAATTATTGATGTTAGTGCTGTAGTACAAGGAAACAATAACAGCATGACCTATGTGTGTGTCATATTAGCGTAAGTGCAAAGTAACTTAGTGAATCTCCGGTGTGAGCCTTAGACGGAATGCACCTACGCAACTTGGTTGTATCCTAATCAAAGACATGGTTGTATCCTAATCAAAGACATAAAGGACGGGTCATACTTACTTGTGGGGAGGAATGGAAGACATTCTCATATTGTTGATGGAATTTTCGTCCCCCCCCTCTCAGATTTATGTAAAAAGTTTGGTCCCTACTCCAGGATTTCAGAAGAAACTCCATACTCCTTTTAAAGTGCTCTTTATTTTTCATTCCCTCTCCCTCAGAGTGTGCAGAATTTTGGTCCCCTTCCTAGACATCTTCCACCCCCTCCCCTCAAAGAATTAATGGCCAGCCCCTAAGTAGCTGTTAATTATTTAGCTTCTTAGGGGTAGTTTTGCTCCATACTTTAGCTGCATATCTGTGTGATTGTTGTACCAACCCAATTTACTTGTACTTTTTGAGACATATATTATGTTTTTGAGAAGTATATTATGTATATGAACAATATATAATGTCTTTAAGGAATAAATGAAATTCCTAAAAATGTGTTATTTTTGAGAAATACAATTTTTGACAAATGTAGTATTTCAATATGATTCTGAAAAGGTTATAATTCAGAACATAGTTACCAGACAACATGCCATGAAAACAAATAAGTTGGTGGACATATCATTCATGAGAAGTGTAATATCATTAGCAGCCTTGTTATCTTTCAATTTCTATATTCACAGATTTAATAGAAGTGCAATGAGAGAAGAAATAGAATGGAACAATGCTTAGTCATAGGATTTTTGTATTCTTTTGGTGTCTTTTTTACAGAGGAATGGTAGAATGTTCCCACATGTATCACTGCATTCCTAGTATGTTTAATGCTTTGAAGTATGCCAAATAAAACATGAATTTTACTCTCTTGCTTCAAGATTTGACTAAAAGGTCCATCAAAGTTACCCTATGATACCCTAACCTTCATCTTATTGCAAACTTTATCAAATTTATATTGAAGAAAGCCTGGGTCACATTTGTTATTCAGATACCAGGATCTTATGGTGTAAGACTGGGAATGATAGAATCCTTTTTTATAATAGATAGGCTCTTCAACTGCAAAAGTGAAGACTTTTGTACACTCTAAGGCCTCTTCTGTTAGTTTACATCCAGCTGCTTGTCCAACATTTGTTCCTCCAGTTTTATTTACTGCACATATAGTATGACTAAATGATTATACTTATTTATTTGATTAAACCTTATATTGTTGTTATGTTAATGCAAAGCTAAAAAGCTCATGTTTTTTGAATAATTGGTTTCCGGAAGGTATCTGGGCAATTGACATCTTAGGGGGTATTGATATTGACCTGAGAGAAGCTGTGTCTCATATTTGCACCCAGATGCAAAACGTTGCTATTCCTCTCTAAATATGCAGGAATCTAGTAAAATCAGTAAATATTCTTGCAGCAATTGTAGCTAGATATGCCCACAGTATTTGTAAATAAGGTCAATATAAGTCAGTAACCGAATTAGCGTTGAATAGAAAGTGACAAGGCCTACAAGTCACAAGGAACACCCCTCGTGCGCGTATACTTTCAGATGAAAAAACAGGTTATTTCGTCCAGAAGTTAGGTTTTCTAAAGTGTGCATCAATTGTTATATCCATATTTATTGCTAGGAAGTACCATGTTGCAAAACTACGCGTCAAACGACATTTAGCCTATGTTCTTTACGTAGAGCTCACAGTGCCGCTTCTGTCTTTTTGCCAAGGTGGTGCTACCATTTTGACTCCCCATTGGCATTACGCTCCACGTGACCTACCGCGCATTCTAGTCCTCCTATTTCTATGGTTTACATTCACAAGCCGATGAAAAGCATTTGATCCGCAGATGGAAAATGACCTAAGCTACAATGTTTATGTTCACAGAAACTATTTCAACAATTTTTCCATTTTGAAAACGACTTTTCCAACAACTTTTCCATTTTGATCGTTCAGCTACGACATCCTTCGTTCTAAAAACTCTTTCCAGTGATGAACAAATTATGTGCTGAAATGTGTGGAATAAATTCCAACAAAGACCTCGCAATCATATGTACGATAATATGTTTAGCTAGGCTATTACATTTCCAATATTCGAGCTGTCCAGCAGTTGAGTTATGTAATATCAATTGTATACCGAAAATGTGTTGAACCCAGATTGACTTCAACCCAGGTTAAAAGTTGTAGTGTAAACAGGGCTTATCTCTGTTGCCTGCTCTGTTCCATGCGATGTGACTTTCTCCCATTGTAACATGAAAACGAGTACGATGGCGCTTTCCCAAATCGTAGCGTAAAATGAAAACGAGGTTACGACACGCTTTCCCTAATCGTAGCGTAAAATGAAAACGAGGTTGCGACGACGCTTTCCCTAATCGTAGCGAAAACGTTTCTATGACGATGCTTTCCGGAATTCATGGTCGCACTTTACAACGATACTTTCCGGAAAGCATGGTCGTAATACTGCTCGACGATGCTTTCCGGAAAGTGGGGCCGTAAGACTGGTACAATCCAAATTGCAGCACAAAATGAAAACGAGGTTGTGACGACGCTTTCCCTAATCGTAGCGTAAAATGAAAACGAGGCTACGACGACGCTTTCCCTAATCGTAGCGTAAAATGAAAACGAGGTTGTGACGACGCTTTCCCTAATCGTAGCATGAACGTTTCTAGGAGGATGCTTTCCGGAATTCATGGTCGCACTTTACGACGATACTTTCCGGAAAGGGGGGCCGTAGAGCTACGATGACCTACCATTATGACGGCCCATTTTTGACCCTTATGCCGCGCCATAAAAAAAGTCCTTGCCCGTTTCTGTCATGCTTGAAAATTTTCTTTTGGCGCCAGTTGCTTGAAAGGCCTAGAGCGCGCTGCAACTCTGACATACTCTGAACGACCCACAACGACCCTCAACGACCCTGAAAGACTATATGGAAATGCACCTATGTCAGCGACCCACAATGACTGAAAAAGACTGTCAACGACCCTCAACGACTATATGGATACCAGGCTTAAGAATTAGTATGGCGGGGCAACAAAAAACGGAACATATAGGAACAGAGAACCAACGTTACTTAACATGACGAAATCAAAGATAAAAATAAAACTAGTATTATAACAGTATGCTGATGTGCGAGATTTATGTACGCCCATTAGGCAGCATATTTCATGCATCAAATTGCTTTCGAAATTCCTGCCCTGATCGGAGTGGATAACGGTAGGTGGCTCAAATCTACTGAAAACTTTTGACACTAGAATTTCAGCAACAGTCCTAGCTTTTTGGTCTTTGGTAGGAAACACCTCACACCATTTGGTGAAGTGATCCATAATAACGAGCAAATGTTTGGTCCCTTGTGTGGTTTCAGGCAAGGGACCATATAGTCCATTGCCCAAAATACAAATGGCTCATTAATACAAGAAATAAGGACTTCATCTGGATATCCATTTTCAATGAGCAGTTGTTTTACTCTATCAAGCTCTGAGTCTAATTTAGTTTTGGAGCAAATCGTTAGTGCCCTGTGAACTAAAGTTTAGTATGTCTAAAACATGGTACCGCTCTTTCGTGCTGTAGTGAAGTTCTGTAGTACCAACAGACTTCTACACACAAATATTATTCTAAAAACCCAGGGTATTCACTGAATGCCTTGAATACCCTGACGGTTCGCCACTGGAGAGCCCTCGTGCAACCTTTGTTAATTTGTTGCTGTTGTAACATATTGATGTGTGAACAAAACAATAATAACAATAATCATAATGATAGTTAGAAAGACATATTGTATCAAGATAATCATATTACTCACTCTTCTTCAGAATATCCTCTAGGCACTATTTGCTTATTGGTGGTGACTGTTGAAACGTAATCTGTTGATAGGCTGCATTCCTTAGATTCATTGACAGAATGTGATCCTGCTCTTTTATCATCGAGAATAGTTGCGTTTGTACAATTTTCATCTGAAACAACGGGTTTAAGCACTTCGTTTTCTGTATTTCTACTAACAGGCGGATCTTCATCTTCATTCTTTGCATCACTTCTAGGTTGCATCTTGTCAGTAGGCCCAGTCTCAACTAGGAGTCAAATTGAGGTGAATTGGAAGCAATGAATAATTTCGTAACTAGAAATAAAAGAAGTCTACTCCTTATCATGTAATATTAAAAGCTGTTTTTTCAACATTTACATTTGTAAGTCTTAGTTCTTACTTTGCATACTTTAACTTAGACAAGGCCCTTAGTGATAGCAGTAAATCTGTATTGAAAAGGTTATCCTGTATAGATATGGTATATCATTATTACTAAGTAGCCACCAATTAGCCAATGCAACTATCCAGTGAATTTTTCATTTCAGTTTTGCTTACTCTTGAGTACCGAAGAAACGTCCCACCCCCTGATTGTTAATTTCTGAACGTTCTTCCAACCCTCCCCCATTTACTAACTTTGAAGATTTTATCAGTGAAATTGCATTTCTTCCCAGAGGCTGTTTTCATTTACCTAGAGGCCAACCAGGCAGCTTTCTAATGATCGCTTGCGCAATAACTATAATTGTCTTTTCCTTCCTTTCTATTGACACGTTATGGTTAGTAAGTCTTATTAAGTTATTCCTCGAAATATCCATATCTTCTATTTTACAACATCCCCAGTTGCTCCACCCCAAATATTCATGGTAAGAACAATTTCCAACCCCCGCCGTTTATTTCCACATCCCTATCCCCCGATTACTTGGTACTCAAGAGCAATAGTCAATATGTAACGGCTAGTGCAAAGCTTTCATACCCCAACAAAAACATTGAAAATGCAGCAAAGCTATTTTGGATATTATAACAACGAGAAATGCAGCTATAAGGAAATTAAAAATCATATCAGAGATGTCATTTTCTGGTTGCAAAGGAGAAAAAATAACAAATGTTAATATAAAATCAAATTTTCGTTAGAGTACAACGCATCACCAACCTGTGCTATCTGGGAGCAGAAACATGCTATAAAGCGTAAGCATGTACAGTCAGTGAATTTTCTCGGTCAAAGAATAAATGTAGGAACAGCTAAGGCCATATTTAATCTATAGAGTATGCGAGCAGCAAGTTCAACCAAAAGAGCATACTTTGCTGAGTAGAAGTTTGATTTAGTCGGGCAGTACCTAAGCTCAAAAGTTGTTCGTGAATTTGCTTATGATGTGTGCCAATCATTTGGGGGAAACTAGAACAACTACTTAACGTTGATTTACAAGATTTAGGAACCTTTTACATACTTACACTAAGAGACATTATATACAGAATTACCGTCCATTAATACTCACGGAAAATTTCATTTTTATTCAAAAAATTCCTATTTCTAAATGTAAATGTAAAAATTCTTATTTCTTATTTCAGAAACACTCTTTATATCCCGAAGGTCAAAAGCACTAGTTATGGAATTAAATCCCTCAGATTCTTGGGGCCCAAGATTTGAAACTCTCTCCCAGATGACATAAAAGTGTCAAACAATATAGGAAAATTCAAGATGCTCATGAACAAATGGTTCGCAGAAAACAAATGTGCTTGTATGGCCTGCAACAAGTAGCAGTAGTTGTCATAATGCAATTTGCATTGCAGTGCTATTCCAACACTAACATTAAATAAGGTTATTACTATCAAATGTTCATTGCAACAGACGTGCACGTCGTCCTACTTCTTAGCAGGTGTCTAATTCTTAATAATTAATGCAAACCATAAAGATGGCAAACTGTATGGCCGTCACAGTTAAGTAGCAAAGTACTGTATATACAGTAAACTTCAAATTAGCCCCTGGGGGGTCATCTATTTTGATACTTTTTGGGTGGGGACCTATTCGGGTAGGGCTTATTCCAGGGAGCCTATAAAATTCTCTGACATATGTCGCATAAAACGTTCATTGTCAAAGATCCTATTGTCCATAATATTAAAAGAGCAACCTAAATTTAAGCATTAGTCTTTATCACAGGCTTCATCACCATCTGGGATCGGGACTTATTCGAGGGGGTCCTATTAACAATTTGAAGTGCTAGATTAGGGGCTTATTCGAGGGGGGCCAATTCGAGGATATATGGTATGCACTGTCCTTCAGAAATTTCTTAGTAAAAGACTTAATATAACATGTATGTATATTGACATGCAGCAACGACATAACTTACCTGGCACAGTAGAGCTAGTCTGTCCAAACGCACTTGGATTTGCGTATGCCGCAGAAGTTGGCCAACCTTAACAATAAATTCAAACAATGATAAATTTAAAAAACTTTATAGAGCATATATGCTAAGTGATAAATAATATATATACAAAAGATTTTTCTGATGAAGCTATACGCGAAACGTTAAACAGTTGTTTTTATTATGAGAGTCTATATATAAATATATATATATATATATATATATATAAATATATATATATATATAAATATATATATATAAATATATATATATATATATATATATATATATATATATATATATATATATATATATATTATATATATATATATATATATATATATATATATATATATATATATATATATATATATATATATATATATATATATATATATATATATATATATATATATATATATATATATATATAAGAATAACAATAAAAGTTATACCATACTGCCATACGTGACCGTCGGTTTCATGTTTCCAATCTTCAGGCGTAATAAAGATGTTTACCATACTGTCATACGCCTGAAGATTGGAAACATGAAACCGACGGTCGCGTATGACAGTATGGTATAACTTTTATTATTATTCTTATAACGCTCCATTCAATTGTCGAGCACTTTAGTGTTGTAAAAGATGCAGTTGAGGTATCGCCTCTCGTTCTTATATATATATAATAAATAAAACATAGAGAATTCAAAATATATATTTATAAATATTTATATATATTTATTTATATATATAAATAAAACATAGAGAATTCAAAAATATACTTTCTTCTGTTGTAAACGTTTCGATATATTATCTTCATCAGTACTAACATTACAATGATACGGGGCCTACTTAAATTTCCTACATAACAATGGGGTGACAATAGGTGTTACCCAAGGGGATCCTGCTTACGGCATATGGAATTCTACGAAGGGAAAGACCGCAACTTACGAGAGAAGAGATGGAGCACGTAAGAGAGAGACTGACGATGATACATCAAAGTTTATTGGAGAAGAGAAGGAAAAAGATTCTCAATTTATGTTTGACGAGGAAGATAGAAGAAAATAATGGACTACTGAAGGGACTAGAGACAAGACAACATCATGATAGCGAACTATTTAGTGGAAAGGACTTAAGAGCGGCGGAGAAACCGGTACTGATAGATAACAGTCTAGCTGATGAGAACAGGCAGCGAGAAGTTAGTCTAGGGGTCGAAGGAGCCTTAAATGAGGAGGGTAGAGTCATTGGACGTTTTGCAAGCGCGAACGTGGTGAATCTTTCTCGCAGATCCCTGTCGGAAGAGGAAATCAATCTCCTCTCCAAGGGTTTAAAATTTTCACCCGTTCCTACAGATATAGATGTGGCAAAATTGCGACAGGACATGGAAGACTTTAAACGAAGAATTAGACTTCGCTGGTTTTTCAAAGATAGGACAAATGACGCTACTGAAACTAATAAATTTAAAGTTAAATCTTCTTGGAATCCTCCTAAAGGTGACCCTTTGCTTGAATCTTATCTTTCTCTTGTGGAGAAGAGGGTACTGTCCGTTTCAGCGGAGGGTAAGTCCTATCCTAATCTTTCTCATTCTGAGCTGTCTGCTCTTAAGTTTTTGAAATCTGATTTTGATTTAGTTATTAAGGAAGCGGATAAGGGGTCAGCTGTGGTTGTATGGGACAGGGGGGATTATGTTACAGAAGCTGTCCGACAATTGGATGATAGGCAAGTTTATGAGGAAGTTGAGGTGGACCCCACTGTAGAATTGGGTAAGACCATACACGATAGGCTAAAAGAATTAAGGGAGGAGGACCCGGGGTTAGAAGAGGTGACTGGTTACTTAGAGGTTAATGATTCTAGGCTAGGTAGGTTTTATCTTTTACCTAAGATCCACAAGGGTCTTAGTAGCGTTAAGGGGCGTCCAGTCATCTCTAATTGTGGTAGTATAACAGAGCATATATCGGAGTATTTAGATCACCACCTCAATCCGTTGGTCAGCTTCACTAGGTCTTACGTTAAGGATACTAACCACTTTTTAGCTACAATAGTGGACAAAAGTCCTTGGGACACTTAGAAGAAACAGATAAAAAACCATTTTCCTCTACATATTGTCATAGTTGCTACAAACATGCACCCCCCTTCCCCCTAGAACAATGTTGATTCGTTTGTGGTACATTTGAAGTTGGCGTGCACGCGAAATTTTCCCATTATCGCAGGTACTTCTCCAGAAAACCAACATTGTTTCAGGGGGAGAGGGGAATGAAAGTTTGTTGCAGACTGCAAAAAGTGCAAAGTGTCCCAGGACTTTTGTCGGGTATTGTCTGGTATTGAAATTTTTCAAAACACATTATACCTGCAATGTGTTGGTTGGTCAAGGGGTAATCGATGGTGCTGAAAACGATGGTGATATTTAAAATTCTGTAAGTCATCTCTGTGACGTCATGTCACGTGGGTGTCTATCATTCTGTGCCTCCGGCAGTGCTCCTACCCAAATCGGTATTAGGACATAATTTTTATCTTCCAAAAACAATGTAATCGACGAAACGAGCCTCACGAGACTTATCTTGAAAATATAGGAACAGTTCGAGCAACATAGCTTGCAAAAACGCTCTAAATACCGGCGTTACTTGAAGTTTGCCAGAACTTGCAAACGAGGCCAAGACAGACGTTAGCACATGTACTAACGGTAGTATTGCTATGGTTACGCAGATGCAGTCCGTAACTTATTAATTTCACCATTCGTTCTTATTCAAATTCCTAAAATATATTCTGCTTATGTAATTTGGCAACTTTTTCTATACAAGAGGCGTTATATGTGCACTGCTTTTATGGCTGGTGTGTTAACTGGCTATGCATTACAGTTCAAAATGTACCCAAGAAACACCCCCATTGAAAACATTCGCTATTGATAACATATGCCTGTCTGCATGGCGAAATTTCAGGAATACTTCCATTATCAGCAAAACAGACAGAACAGACGGCAGGGATATTCAAAGTCTCCTTCGTGTTACACAATTACTAGTTAGCTAAAAAGGACAACGATCAAAAGTACATTCCCACTAGTAATCTAAATGGCTTCACTAGATAACAACAACAATTTATTGATGCACTAGAGATAGAGACATTAATGAATGATGCCAACCGCCAATATGTTCGTCAGATTCACATGTCTGGTGAAGAGACAGTCACTCTATGTGGCTGTTGTTTTGCTCATTGGCAGTTTATTGTTACATTTTGTCACTTTAGATCAATGCTGTAATTGCCCCTCCCTCTGTCCTTTTTGTACCTACGCTTTTGTATGCAGCTTGACAACAACGGAATGCGATGAGTATCCCGCAGTGTGTTGTTGCTATGCATTCCACAGTTTACACGGTTTACACCCACAGTTTACACTTGCAAAAAGCTCTGTATTTCTGCATACGCTTAGTATTTAATTTGTGTAAAATACGTAAAAGATGTACACAATATGTGTACACCCATCAACAATATTCAAGTTTATAGAAAACGTAGTAGTCGTATGAAAATTGGCACTTTTCCACGGTTTACACTTTCGAAGGTATTAAGAGTTAGGTCATGTGATTCTTTATGCAAAAAAGTGTAAACCGTGGAGTTTTTCCTCATTATTTCCTTACCAGTATACTAAAAAATTCATGAAAAATCATTAGAGCATGTACATAGATAGTGTACACCTGGCATGGTGGTCACCTTTTTGCTTTCGTCAAGGGAAGCACCCTTTTTCGCCTGATTTTCAAGTGTAAACTGTGAGTGTAAACCGTGTAAACTGTCGCTAGTGCATATTGTTGTTGTTGTTCAGTCTGATTTGCATTGAAGGACGCTGAGCCGTGTAATGTATTGCATGTATTGTATTCCACAGAACGTAGTTTGTCCACTTTATTTTGTCAAATAATCATTTCCCGCATCTTTCCATAATTCAAACTGACTGTTAAGGTGGTCAAGGGGGCTAGAAGTGATAACAGGTTGTACAGCATACCATATATTATCACCATCGAATTTACTTGTGTGCTCATTATCTGGGTCCCCGAGGATGGGGAGGCCTTGCCCCTCCCCTCATAGCCTTTCTGGCCTCTTCAGAGGGCCTGAATCTGTTCTGTCGTGACTTAAAATTTCTGAGAAAACGACCCTTCTCCCTTCTAGTTAGTGCTGGAGGCTCACAACTCTTTTTCTGGATGGTTTTGACTCCATACACTGTTTGCCTATGCGTTTACTCTAGATTTAGAGATCCTACACCGAGTTGTGATTTCACTATGCGGCAAGTTAAACTCCTTTCGCCACAAATTAACAACTTCATTCTTCTCATCAGTAATTTTTGCTTCTCTCGTCATCTCATTTCAATCTCTGTGTACCCTTGTGGTACACTTTTGTGGCCATCTGCAGCCGCCTATGACAGTTGTTCAATTCCTACAGTCAAGCTCACGATTACGAGGCTACGTCTTTAATACGATGTTAAGCGCAAACTACTGCTCATAATTCTTCTGCGTTTTTGCTATATAGAAGCTAAAGCCTCATATTTTTATGAGCATGACGTACAGTTGCACTCGTGTGTACAAAAGTACTGTTTATATGCACCTTCAAGAGACAAGCCCAATAAATTTACCCTGTGACGTCAGCATGACGTCATAGGGTAAAGATACGTAAAAACTGTTGTCACTATCGTAATCAGCGCCCCCGAAAACCCTATGATCGCCCATGATTGCAGCCAAATAGCTTTTATCTTTCAAATTTGATACCAGACAATAGTGGACAAAAGTCCTTGGGACACTTAGAAGAAACAGATAAAAAACCATTTTCCTCTACATATTGTCATAGTTGCTACAAACATGCACCCCCCTTCCCCCTAGAACAATGTTGATTCGTTTGTGGTACATTTGAAGTTGGCGTGCACGCGAAATTTTCCCATTATCGCAGGTACTTCTCCAGAAAACCAACATTGTTTCAGGGGGAGAGGGGAATGAAAGTTTGTTGCAGACTGCAAAAAGTGCAAAGTGTCCCAGGACTTTTGTCGGGTATTGTAGGCTAGGTAAGTTAGGTAGCATACCGGACGGGGCTTTTCTCTGCACTGTTGATGTAGTAGGGCTTTATCCCAGTATACCCCATGGGGAGGGTCTTGAGGCCATGAGGGAAGCACTGGGTAGGAGGGTTAATCCAACCGTGGCTACTGACACCCTGGTTGGGTTGGCATCCCTGGTCCTTAAAAATAACTATTTTGAATTTAACAATAAGATATATAGGCAAAAGTTAGGAACGGCTATAGGCACGAAGTTCGCTCCGGCCTATGCTAATCTTTTTATGAGTGGGTTGGAAGAGAGGTTGTTGGAGGCTTCGGCGGACAAACCACTAGTCTGGATGAGATTCATCGATGATGTTTTCTTCATTTAGACACATGGGGAGGAGACTGAAGCTTTTCATCAACTTTCTCAACAGTAGCCACGACAATATCAAATTTACAAGCGAGTATTCCCGAGAAACCATAAGTTTTTTAGATGTCCAGGTCACTATGGGAGAGGGGGGAGTCCTAACGACAGATTTGTTTTGCAAACCAACTGATACTCATCAGTTCTTGCATAAGAAATCGTGTCATCCATGGCATACGAAGAAGGCGATTCCTTATAGCCAAGCCCTTAGGTATCGTAGGATATGTTCGGAGGATCGCCAATTTAGAGATAGGGTAAGTAATTTAGCTGGATGGTTAAAGGATAGGGGCTATGAAGAGTCAATAGTTAATGAACAGATAGACAGGGTACGTAGGTTAGATAGGGAGACTCTTCTAGCTGAGGCAGACAGGGGACCCAATCCTGGGAGGGGGGATAGGATTCCATTAGTCATTACATACCATCCAGCGTTCAACAGTGTGGGGAAAACAATAAGGAGTCTCCACTCTATGCTTTCAAACTCAGAGGAGCATAGGGAGGTTTTTCCTGAACCTCCGGTCACTGCTTTTAGGAGATGTAAGAACCTTAAGGACCTGTTAGTTAGGGCTAGGCTGGCTACTAACAATAACTGTGATGAAAGGGGTTGTACTCGTTGTGAAAAGTCCAGATGTCAAGTGTGTAAATCTATGTCTGAAAGTGATAGTTTCTATTCCCAAGCAACTAGTAAGGAGTATAAGATTAACTTTTCGTTTAACTGTGATTCGTCGGGTGTTGTGTATTTGTTTGACTGTGTTGTATGTGGTGTTCAGTATGTGGGTAGCACTAACACGCCTTTTAGGCTTAGGTTTAATAATTATAAGGCGTGTTATCGTAAGTTTAGGTCAGGGTCTTCAGTTCCCCAGATGGACTTTTTCAGACATTTTTCTGAGGAAGGACATCATGGGTTCGTGGAAGACATTCGTGTCACTATAATTGATAGACTTATTGGGAGGGATAGGACACGTGAAAGTTTCTGGCAACATAAGCTGGACACTTTCACACCCCGGGGTCTTAATGTTAAGGAAGTAGACACATAGGATTATTATTTATTTGAGTTGGCTGGTTTATTCTATATGTATTCACTATTTATCCTGCTCTTTTAATTTTATGTTATGGTTTCTACTTTTATTCAGTTATTCTTGTCTATTAAATTATTTATGTCGCACCTTTTCTTACGATATCTCTCTCCTCTCAATATCGTCCTTTCTAGGTCATATTGGGTTTCCTTTTCATTTTATGTTACTTCACACCCACTTTGTTCTCGCATGGTTTTCTCTATACCCCGCTGGGACGGTAGGTATCAGCTTCTCCAACACCCTTTTCTCTTATGCTAAATATAATTTCCCTTCCATTCAATTTCAAATGCTATCCATTGTAAGTCCAGTTTCATTGTGTAAAGTGTTCTATTGTCGTAAGTTAATTAGATATTGTTCCTTTGTTTTTATTCTTATATATGCGCTGTATGTACCTGGAATGTTATAACTGATGAAGGCTTGTGCCAAAACGTTTTAAGAGTTGGAATTTTTTCTTGAGGGTCTATTTATGTCTTTAAAAATTTCTTTATGATTGCAGCAATTTGAGTGTATATATATATATATATATATATATATACATATATATATATATATATATATATATATATATATATATATATATATATATATATATATATATATATATATATATATATATATATATATATATATACACACACACATATATAAAGGTGAACGTGAGTCCCATGTACGATTCCGTACGTTGGGAAAGTGCCCGTTAGAGGGACACTTATCCTGAGCGGTCGGCATAGTGAGGTAGGGTGGCCAGTTCCTTTCCTTGCCGCCTTTAATTTCCCCGGTGTTGCCACCAGGTACCCATTTGCTGCTGGATGGAAAGTGGGCGAGCATCCCAACTATGATCCGAGGGTTCGGCTCGATGTTTCGCACAGCAGTCAAGTGCTCTAACCACTTGGCCACTCGTCCATACACACACACACACACACACACACACACACACACACACATATATATATATATATATATATATATATATATATATATATATATATATATATATATATATATATATATATATATATATATATATATATATATATATATATATATATATATATATATATATATATATATATATATATATATATATATATATATATATATATATATATATATATATATATATATATACTTAAGTTCCTATTACAAAAAAACTACATAGGGTGTGAAAGGTGAGAACAGGAAAAGTTCTGAAAGTGGGACAGCATGTGATAAGAGGATGTAAGCTAGGACAGTAGCGAGGAAGACAATGCGGAGGTTGTGAAAATAGTGATTGAGAAAGTAGAAAATGGGGTCACTACAAGCTGCGTTGTCAGTGCTTCTTGCAGCAATTGCTCATTTCTCAGTTCACGCAAACATTTGTCCCCAAGAGTTAGTTTCGCTGAACAATTCTGGGTCTGTTTGGGAAAATATCCTCTTGGCTAAAAAGTAATAAGCGGGGAGGGGTTGCAATAAGAACGCCCTGATGTGCATTTTTTGAGAAAATAAATAGTCGAGGGGACGTCTATTGCGGACCGGAGAGTATTTACTAGCGATTTTCTATGGTTTTGATGTTTTGAGAACTAAAGAAGGCCACCTAAAGCACCTATTGGCAGCACAAGAACAGGCAATAGAAAGAAATCAAGCAAACATCACATTGATAAGGACAACATCTCTCCCATCTCTAGATTGTGTGAAGAATGGAAAGAACCCAGAGCAAAATTTTAGCCGAGAGACAAAACAGGCCTTAGAGGAATGATATGCAAGATTTGCAACCATGAGCAGAGCGAAAAGTGGTATGACCATAGACCAGAGGTAGCAGTAGTGAGAAGTAGTAATGGAAAATGAGAAAGTGAAACTACTATGGGACATGAGTATACAACGTGGCAAGGTTCCTGCGGACTTAATACCAGATATAGTAGTTTTGGATAAAGGAGCACGAACTTAAAAATTACTTTCATGCCCATTCCACACACGATTGATTGAGAAAAAACGTGGAAAGGTGGACCTTTATCAAGATCTGACATGGGGATCAGGGATGGCACCAGGGGAGCAATGCTGGGGGCTATGCTACAATAGTACTTGCAGCAAGCGAAGCGAAAAATGTTAATGCATCACGCCTTTCAGTTTGGCTCTAAATGCGATCACTCAAACTAACGGAGGTAGCAATGCAGTAAATGAATATGAAAGTATCAGCTTCGGTTGAAGGGCAACTCTCCGTAAATGAATTGGAGTGAAATTAATGAAATGAAGTGCAAGTTATGAAAGTGCTGACAGTATACAGAAATCTTCAAAAAATAAGTGGCGATAGGAGAGAGTTCAGAGAAAGTTTTGAGGAGCCACAGTCCCCCCAGAAGCACCCTGGTAGCGCCTTCCCTGGTGAGAGTTGAAGTAGAACTGCAAAGAGATAAAATTAATTCCTGTAATTATTGGAGCAATGGGAACGATCTCAGTCAAATAGCATTAAAGACTGTGTTAACTAATATACTAATGATAATAATAACAAAGGAATCAAAACCAGTCCAACCAATTTAACTTGTTTACAATGTGAAGCTACTTTCAAACTGTATAAAATCCTTAGTCCAAATCGTAACTAAAAATCGTCATTTCGCTTCTATCAGTAAGTTACTATGGGTTATGTAAAACGTTCTGTTGTACTCCAAACATTTCTGATTTCTGCGGGTAGTTCATTGAAAGTGTTGCTACCTCATTCCTGGAAGTGCTGGAAGCACATGATAGCAAGCTGAACGGGACAGTGGGTACATGACTTTACAGTGCATGTTCTTAGGGAAGTTATATTAAACTTTCAGACTTGAAAACAAGATCAGGATTTGTGCCCGCACGGACTGGCAGAGGGTGATGTTGAGCAAAAAGCGGACAGGCTTGAACAAGGCAAGGGGAGTTAAAAATTGGCAACAAGGACGAAATTGATTTGCAAAGTTGTGTTTGTGTTTGGCAAGAGAAGTCTGTGTTGTGGTGGTAATAGCTAAGTTCTTCTGTGCTTGCAGATTTCAGCGGAGAGGAGGTTTGAGGCCGACACCGGCCGATAATCAGTGGTATTTGACCGGTGAACGTCTTTTATTTCGAGCCCTGCGCTAAATTAATGAGGGCCGCCTAGGGGTTCCAGGGAATAGGAAAACATGCAAAATATATCCAGGGAACAAGGGATCATGGCTAAAATTAAATCGAACGAGGGAACATCGACCTAACAATTGACCATCAGTCTAAAAATGCCTAAAAAACTCAGGGAAATATAAGGATTCCCTCAAAGGACCAGGGGAATAAGTGGAAATTTAACAGGGAACATGGGAACATGTACCTCCCTAAATGACCCTCATTAATGAAATGATACAAGTAACTTTTAACGGAGACACGTACCGTAGCTATATGGACTGGCCACAGCACCTGAAGTCCATGCACAACTGGCCTGTTGAGGATTACTACCATAATTGACATATGTATTTTGACCAAATACCCCGCCAGATCTGTCTGCCTGAGGAACTGTAGCCGCACCTTTGAGGCAAAATAAACTTATGATAGAAAAGAACACGTTGTAAAATACGAAAGGACATAAAAGACGCAATGGACAGACTACTATTGTGATCTACTTCTCTAATCCAAAAAGTTTTTCAGCTTGATATCTGTCGAAAACCTTGCATTCTATTTTCATGCCTCGCAAATTCTGACAAATCAAGCAGGGTTTGTACAGACTTAATGAAAAATCCACTGACTTTTGTTTAAAAAGCACAAGTTTTCCCCGGTTTCTTTCTTGAAAGCCTATAGTTCTCCCTAACCATTCTGGAAAACAGCCCCTTTCCCCTGACCAGAAGGGTCTAACAATGACTATTTACCCTGGGGTGTGTATTCTGGAGGGGAACAATTAAAAAATATTTCTGCTGCGTCGGACCAAACCATGGTGCATTATCTTTTCTTACCATAAGAAAGAAGTGTATGAATTATGGACAGAATCAGAGGTAGTGATGGCAAATTTGTGCTTTCAATTTGTTGATTTCATATGGAATTACCTTTGAGAAAGTCATAAAAACATCAAACTTTCTCATCAAATTTTAGAGATCAAAAGTAGGTCAATAATTCAACGATAGATATAAACCAAAAATTCAAAAATTCTTCCTTGATAAAGAAAAATGAAATTCTTTCCCTGGTCTGTAGCATGAAAATGCTAATGTTTTCTCCGACCACTGCAAGTTTCCCTGACTTTCCCTTATCTACGTGAAAAATACCTCTTTTTTCATTGACCTTGCCTCACTGTATAACTTATGTCAACTCAATGTTACACAGCAATACACCCTATGCTGCTCAAGCTGCTACACGTTTCTTTCTAATAACAGGGGCAGCAAAACAGAGAATGAAAATAGCAAATTACCTGTCATACTGGCGTCAAGTTGGACAATAATATTTACATGACTCTCTTGGACTTGTTGTTCTTGCACTGCACTTGGCTTACCGTAGGGTTTAACTTCCACCTACAACAAGAGTTTTATGTCTATTTAAGAAAAGACTGGGAGAGAAAAAATATGTTTACTGTTTCTGACCCGGTTTTATGGAATCCTACTCCTAAAGACAACTTATCACTTCTCCATATATTTGTCAACTAGCAATGTTAATTATGATGATCTATCTAGTGAAGGGGTAGACAACCTACGGTTCATGGGCCCCAATCTGGCCCACAAGGGGAATTTATGTTGCCAACGAGTAGATAGTCCCAGTTGTTGTTATTCTCTGCAGTTTAGAATAGCGTAGATTTCCTAGGTTCTGACTTATGCAAACTGTGCCGAGTTTAGTGGACCCCTTGGTCCGCTTGATGAAAAGATATGACTGATATGGCCAAACCTCACAAAAGGTTGTCCACCCATGGCCTTGTTGCTACTTGCTACGTAGCGAAGATTCGGATAACAACGCCAAAAGATAAGAAGCTATATCTGGTAAAACCTACTGTATGGAGTGCTTTACAAAGTCTAAAATGGAATGCATCACAAATTTAATCTGTTTAAGTAAGAGTCATTTACCTTACGAGAGTACAGTTGTTTCAAAGTGGCTAAAGATGAACAATTTATGACAACATATGACAATAAACACAGAAGCAACTACCAATTGGCGACTCCAACTGCACAACTACCAATACAAAAATTAAACCACATAAAACTCCATTCATTCTATATTACACAGTTGTCTGTGAATGCACGCCTCATCGAACCTAATTCATCTACCAGGCTAATTCATCTAGCAGTTAAGGTATTTCCAACATAAATCTTACATGAATAAATAGAATATTCACAACTTAGTTGAATACCAATAATCCAACGTGACTCTTCAATACTCTTACTTCTCATCATTATCAATCATTATATCATTATCATCATCATCATTCTTACTTCTCAATGAAATATCGTCTTGAATATCAGAGAATTTTCAATTTTCACTTATGTTGGTAAGTAAGAACGAAGATCCTTCGAGGGAAACTTTATTTGGTAAACTTTGGAAATTTAAATATAAGTAAACTATACTACACCCTTCTTCCTCCGATCTGGAAAAAACGTTTTTCCACAAGTCTTTGGACAATACCAGTGTCGTCAAATTCAACAAATGAATGACCTGCAATTATAAAACATGGATAAATACAATGACTCTGAAATGAATCTATTGTCATCAATAGAATGAAAGGTGGGGAGAGGCAGTGGTGTAGAAGAGGGGAGCGCGTGGGGGGGGGGGTTCAAGCCCCCTAGCTTCAAGGGGCTCAGCTCCCCCCACCCTCAGTTAGTGCCTTGCAAGTAAAATACTATCAAAATAAAGCAAGCATTATTAGACAACACGTAATTAAACGTTATATTACTTAAAAACTGCCGAAAAAGTGTCAGCATAGGATTTCACAGTATCTAACAGCCTTCTTCATTAAACCGCTTTCTCAGTTTCGTATATATTTATTTGGGCCAAGCTCTAAGTTTCTTATAAAAATGTGGGTACGTAAAGAGCTCCCCTAGCTATCAATTTACTGCTACAACGCTGGAGTGGGGAGGGGACTATGGAATTGTTCCTAGTGTCAACATCTTGCATCATTTTACTACAGTTTAGGACACTGCAGACGGAGGTGTTTACAATCTGCAGAAAGACAGCAAGAATTTTCGGCGCAATGATGGTTAGCCCCGTTGCGGCATAATAACAGCATACTGAGACAAAAATGTCCGGCGTAGGATCAGCATGGTTTTACCCTGGCTAAAATGACAGTCTAAACAATACAAAATGGCATTGACAACTACAAAACAATAATAATTGTAGTATGAGAAGTGCGAAACTTTGGAACAGCATCTCGGTCCACTCCAAGCAAGCATGTTCCCTTATCACTTTTAAGCAGAATATTTAGCTATCCAAAGAACATTTTACTGTTAATTCTTTTAACTCTTATTCACTTTTTGGTATTAAAAAGTTGCAATTTAGTTTTTAAAAGTAACTTTTGCATTTAGGTTCATACTATTTTATTACAGTACTATTGTATTTTTAGACGGAGGTTCCCCTGAAAACCAGCATTTCTGCTGAAAGGCTCTCCGCCATAAAGAATTCAAAAATGAAATAAACTGTGACAATTACGTGACTGGTTTACTTTAGATCTACAATACTCGCCAAAAGTCCTGGGACACTTCGCACTTTTTGTATTCTGCAACGAACTTTCATCCCCTTCTCCCCCTGAAACAATGTTGGTTTTCTGGAGAAGCACCTGAGATAATGGGAAAATTTTGGTGCACGCCAACTTCAAGTGTCCCACAAGCGAACCAACATTTTTCTAGGGGGAAGGGGGGTGCATGTTTGTAGCAACTATGACAATATGTAGAGTAAAGTGGTTTTTTTATCTGTTTCTTCCAAGTGTCCCAAGGACTTTTGGCGACTATTGTAGTTCACAAAGCACACTATTAGCGAAGCGACTTAAACTGTGGCATCAAAAACTTTCCAAGCGTCAGTTTAATTCCCTGATAACGCGGTCTATGAAACCAACTGTTGGATGCAGAGCTAGACGAGAATTCAAAACAAATTAACGAAAGCGAATTAATAGCGAAGTGAAAGAGAAAATTCGCTCGCTACTAATCGCTTAAATTTTCATTATTTCCGTGTACCACACATGCTCAAAAATGGGCGGGTTGGCTCACTGGGGACATCAGAATAAATTTTTTTCACACTCATGAGATAACTGGATATAATTTGAGATGAAGGAAGCCGACATTCTACAGTGGAAAGTGGGCGCATTCGCCATTAATTGCAATATAGGAGCTTCGCCTCTAGATACATGTGATGTGCATAGACTTGCATTTTGTGTTCACTATATGAATAGCCTTGTTAGAGCCAGATACAATCCACAAATTATCCGAACGATTTGCATTTGTATTAGTAACTGAAATATACACATGAGGAGTTTAAAATTACAGACAATCCCTTTGTAGCACTCCCTCTCTACTTTAATGACAAATGTCCAAAACTCAGGGGTTATTACTGACCAGGGGTGTAGTGCTGGGGGGTTGGGGTCCAGCCCCCTTGCAAAAGTTATAGAAGCTTTTGGGGGCGCACCCCCTTGACTTCCAAGGTTGTTTGAACTGTATCTTTCATGTCCCTTCTTTGACCAAGATATGCAACATCCATTCTTTCGAATATATGGTACCTTAAATTTGTCCAAAAATGTCATATACAATTTATTGTAAGGGTAATAATTTTAGCCGAGAGGCTCGACAGGCTGGCATTTGGGCCTTGATCACTGTTGTCAACTGTAGACTTTATATGAAGTGTATTGTTCGATTTAGAGTAGCTACCAGGCTAAGTGTAGTTTCTTACACGCATATCAAAGATGTAATCCACTGTTGACAATCTAGAAATGGCGTTTGTCTTTATAGAAAAAGACCGTTTACTTCAGATTTCAAGAGAAAGAAATATAAGATTTTCTTGAAAGGAATCAGCTGACTGTACAACGTGGAAATGTCTAAACCTATGTCATATGGAACCGAGTTTGCTCATAAGTTTATTATTCAATTATGTCACTTTATCTTACGTAATTATTATTAATTCTTTCATTTAAAAAGTTGGCTAAATAAGTATAGCTGAAGCTAATTTACGCCAACTATTTACAAAAAAGAAATATATACTTAAATACAGTTAAATTAAAATAGGATATAACTAACATGCAGTGCTATCATACAATAAAAAACTAGATTCTGGTAAAACGCTTTGCACACTCTGCAATTGCAGGTATCACATTTGTGGGCTTTTATAAGCCTTTTACAGATTTGAAGGGAGTCTGATTTTTTTCAGTTCTGGTAGTAATTTTTCCTATACTTTCCCCCCACAAATCTAACTGTAATAATTCCAAGGCCAGTTGTGTTTCCTTTTGATAGTTGTAGTTTATTAACGAACCACAGGTTGCAAGGCAATACCTTTTCTTCAAAAATTTGTTTCATAAAGCTGGGATTTAGGTCATGTTTTGTTTTATAAATCTCTATCATGAGCAATTGCAGGTTTTTCTGATGAATGGTTACCAAATTATCCATTAGTAATAAGTTTTCAAAACTAGAAACATTGTCCTTGTATGCAATTCTTAGAGCCCTTTCATGTTTCTTCATTCAAATTTCTGTCGTGAAACATCCAAATTAGTGGGCAATAGCTAAACTGGGACATGACGAATGCTTTCATGAACAATTTTAGTTTCTCGGGTTCCATGTAGATTAAAATGCGTGTAAGTGCATGGAGCTTTTGACTAGCTTTTTTACAGAGTGTCTGGGCGTGTTTTTAAAAACTTAATTTCTTATCAAGAGTGATGCCGAATAACTTTTCATGATCACTTTCTTCTATCTGCACTTCTCCAAAGTGAATATCAACCTATTCTTTCCTAGTCCCAAAAATAAAATAGTGATATTTATCTTCATTTAATTTCATATGGTTCTCTGGAAACCATGTTGTTACATGGTATCTCAGAGTCATTTCAAATTAACTCATTGAGTAAACTTCGAAGTTACCTGTTGGCTCATAGTGGAAAACGAGCCTAAATGCACATTATGGCGCAGTGTCAACCAGACAATAACTGATTTTAGTGGAGACACAAATAAATTATAAGTCAAAAGAAAGGCTAAATACCTCGCGTTTTCCCAGTATTTCTGTCACGTGGTATTTCAACATCAATCACCTATAGTTAATTAAAATATAACATATGAAATAAATATACTTGAGAAAACAAGTGAAAATTGCTCTTGGTGAGTACTTCTAACTATGAAAAGGCACACAGACATGCCGTACAAGGATATCTTTTGCTTCCTCAAAACAGCAGCGAAGACAATCTTGCAGAAGGTGGTTCATGACAAGTTCTGAAGGTGGTTCATGACAAGTTCTGTGATATATGGGGGCGAAACACAGTTGTAAATACTTCAAACGTAGGACTTCACATTTTCATGCAATCTCTGGAAGGTACGGTCACCCTCCTAGGAGAATCACCCTAACAGAGGAGCCAAAACATAGCCCCACTTTACAACCAAACTCATCAAGCAAGGGTGACCCTAGGGGTAGGGCTAGTATAATGGTTTGGTTGCAACTGTCATTGTTTTCCTCAGAGTTCATTTAAGCCTCTTTCTGTTTGAGCACGAAAACTTTCAATGATATATCTGGCAATTCAATATATCATTGAAAGCTTCGTAAACATTAAAATAGCAAATAAGTGTCATGTGGCGTTGCATTTATCAGTGCTGGTTTTGCTATCATTCATAACTGCTTTGCAATTGCCTTTTGACACTTCGTCTGCTACATCATTAAGATCGAATCGAAGTCGACTGAGATAGCCCTCCACCTAGGGTCACCCTACCTTGAGCATTTATATGGCCTAAGTAAACAAAAAGATAGCCCTCCTGGGAGGGTCACCCTACCTAGATAGCAGGGTGACCCTACCCCTATGGTGACCCAACCTGACATGTAAACACAACGACGAAAACTATAGACCTCCATGTAAACAGGCCCGTAACTCCAAGCACTGATGGCATTCCCAAGGGCTAGATTTCTGTCATGAAAAGTGCCTAATCAGGCCATTGGAGAAAAATAAACATGAATGAAAGCATCAACTAGTACGCATTGCACGATCTGGGCGTGCAATGGTGTGCTAATGATCACATCTATTATGCTAACGGTGACTATGCAACGAATTTTTCAAAATCCAAATCTGTCAGCAGTTTCATGCGAATAGCAAATCCTTGTATCCCTGATTTCAACACAAGTACGTACAACCATTACTCAATAACTGCCAATGAAGGCATGAAATGTACTGCATTCCTTACGAGCTCATGGCGTGCGCCACTGTGTATTCAGGCAATCGCACGTTTTTCACCGTGTAGCTTGGTGACTTACTTGGAAGCAATGTGATACATACAATTATTGTACTTTTCTTACTTTTCCAAATTGAAAGAAAAACGTCCTTAGTTCATCAATAGTAGTTTGATGAGATATTCCACCAACAAAAACTGTACATTCTGGCTTCCTAGTCATTGATCTTCCAAAACCAGGTACAGCATTTGACATTTCCTAAAGTCAAACAATTTACAATAACAGATTGAACTCATAAATTATACTTTCGTCGTCATTAAATCAACAGACAGACAGACAGACAGACAGACAGACAGCCAGCCAGCCAGCCAGCCAGCCAGACAGACAGACAGACAGACAGACAGACAGACAGACAGTGACGTATGTACACACATACATACACACACACTTCAGAACGTCTCCTTGCGTTGTACTGATACATGTAAAAAATGAAGTTATTAATTAATGTTCCTAAACAAGAATACAACAACAGAAAGCATAGGTCAACAATAGCAAAACGTAATTATGTCTTTTCCATTTAGGAGAAGAGAGTTATATGTTCATCTTTCTTAATTCATACAGCAGATCCATGTTCTTTCAACAACACAACTAAGCATTACTATCAACATTTGAATACGAAGTTGACACCCATCAACAGCTACAACGTAGTATGGCAGTACCAGTAACTAAAACACAAAATGAAAAGCCTACCATTGGGGTATACACCACATTCTGAGCGGCCTTTTGTGATGTTGCCTTGTTCGGATAAACCTATGTCAAAAGAACATCAATACAATAGTGAGACAAATAGTAATTATGGCATTTTCTAGAAACAAACATTAGGCCATGACCTGGATCTTCTTAGATAGAAAAACTTGCTCAGAACGACAAACAGAAAAATTAATAAGTGAGTCCTAAATCAGCTCAACCAATAGGTGAATTTTTCTACATAAATCATTAACCAATAAGATGTTTCCATTTTCACCATATCTATGACTAACTCATTGAAGTCAGAAGCTAATATGTTTTTTCCGAAATTCAACACTACCCATTCTTTGTTGTGAATAGGCAAATCTATGTACATCCGTATCTCAACATATCTACTTACAGACTTTCCCCAAAAATTCCCCATGAGAGTTCTATTTACCCTACTCCTTCCTAGCTCTGGGCGTGTATCAAGGAGCGCGCATGCCATTCCCCATATGGCTAGAACATACTTAATACTTAGTCTAAATTTATGGGAGCTAATGTTTGTGCAAGGTAATAAAGATACGAACCTTTTTCCCATCAATGATATGTGGGCCTTTGTCAAGTACATCTTGAGCAGCTCTTTCGTCAGAAAATGTGACAAAACCAAATCCCCTTAAAGAGATGACAAAAACAGAGCACTGACCAGAAGCTAATTCCTTTCAAAGCTGTCGTTGAACAGAGGCTACGGCCTGTTTGTATTATTCTCAAAACAGACGAAGGAGCATACAGTAGGCAGATAATTCTAAACAATTCTCACATTCCTCTTAGGCATTGAAATAACTAGGTTTGCAAAAAAACTGACATCCTACAACTCTTCTTACATACTTTTACTTCCTACATGTAAATAATCTAGTACAACTAAAAGAATTGAGGGTACTACAATGAATCAGAGAGGTCGCATGAAGAATGGGGAGATAGAAAAGAGAATGCAAGATTGTGAAAAAGCAGACCTGTGACTCTCAAAGTGGTTGAAAACTAATAGCAACTTCAATAGTCTCAAAAACTGACAACCATTAACAGCTGCCTAACAAACATCTTACACAGGTCAAACTGATTATGTTCAAAACACGCAAGATTGGGAATTCATCGAAAAAAGTTTTTTTCAGAGATAGAAATCTGCATACATATAGTTTAAAAAATCGGGCAAAACAATGAAGAACCACAAGCACTTCGCTTAAGCACGTGACTCATCTAACTAGATTCCGTGTCCTTACAAGCAACTCCTAACGCAATGTCCAGTATTTGGTAATTTTCTAAGCTGCCTGCTATGTAACATCCAGATGTAAGGGCAGTACCGTAGAACTTGCCCCCTCCTCGAAAAAGCCCCCACAACTGAGAATGATGAAGATTTTGATATAGACTGATGCATAAATTTAGATTATTTTATTACTGTGGTGAAAAGGAGTTTTTACAATGAGCTTTTTATGCAGCATGTGTCGAAAATTCTATAAGCTCCCTCAGATAAGCCCCCTCGAACAAACTCCCATCCGAAAAGTATCAAAATAAGCCCCCAAAGAGAAAATTCGAGGGTTTACGATATTGAAGCTGACTTGCTATAAATTTCTTCATTAGGGTTCTTAGTTGTCTCTCATCCATACATGGGATAATGCAAACAAGTGCACACAGTTTATTGCTAGCAATGTGGCACGAATTTGGTAATATGCTTATCGAAGGTCAGTTTAGTATCAATTTGAATTCCAAGTAGCTGTTCTTCAGAGCTTTTTACGATATCAATATTCCCAATCCTAGCAGTGACGAGAACATCACTCCTCTGTCCAAGAACAAGAAGATAGCATTTTCTGGATTTAATTCATAAACTTATCAGTGAACCTTAGACTTAATTATGTCCAGCTTTTCACTACAAGAATATATGGTCGTATCATCTGCATAATTGCATACATACGAGTTTTGAATAGAAAGCCAAATATCATAGATATATATATTGAGTAACAGAGGGCCCAGGGCTGATCCCTGTGGGACACCAAGCCTGGAGTTTTTCCAAGAACCGAATGAGTTATTAACTTTAACTCTCTGTTGACTATTCGTCAGGTAGCTGCTAATAAGTTTTATTGCTTTGTAAGACAAACCGCAAGCATGCAATTTTGCAATCGGAGGATAATAACTGGTACAGTCAAATAACCTGGAGCCTTACTAGAGTATGTTGGGTACTGCAGCCAGTTCGAAAACAACTGAGACATCGTGATAAAAATGTGTAGTATAAGCAGCAATCAGCTAACTTCCCAAACAGTTTTGACACTGTAGGCAAAATGCTAATAGGCCTATAGTTAGTTATAGAGTTGACTAATCCATTATTGTCGACGAGATGTGACATCCGAACATTGAAGTTCCCCAGTGTAGCAAGAATTTTCTATACACCCAGCAAATATCTGTGTCAATGGTTCTCCACATACAATAGAAGCAGTTTCAAGGATTGCTGGAATAGAAGTGAGTTCTATTTCAGCGATCGTGAACGATGCACAAAGGTCATGAGCAAACCTGAGAATTGAACTGAAACACGCCAGCCACAGCAAACGATCCACTGCGATCAAAATCGGCCATGATCCGAAAGAAACGACAATGGAGATGACACGTGCCATATTCCTTTCCATTTTGAAGAATGTTTGGGAACCAAGCATGTTTGATCTGTTCCCACTTCAACAAAACCGGAATGAGGAAGCTGGTTTGCAGTAAAAATTGTTCGTTATTGACCGGTGTCATTGTAATAAATAGGGACCCATACAAATGCAGGCCAAAGACTCTGAGAGATCGCCAAGCGTCCAAAGCAATACTAAGCAATCCTATGTAAATCAGGCTCTAATGGGGGTCACTTTATCCAGGTCTGCAGAGTTTGTGCATACTAAAGTATGATAACTAAAATTAGTGGTGGTGCGTCAGAAATCTGCGGAGTGGGGCACATTGTTTCTGAACTTCAAACCCCAATATGCCCAAGTGTGAAGTGCAATATCTCTAATAACGCAAGAGTAACGATCATATTTATACTGTATTTACGCTATTTGGCTACCAGGCTATCTGTAAGACTGATGGGCATTCTGCACATGCTGTTCAACCAATGGGGATTCCTTTGGTAAATGTGGACATATCCCTGTTAGCTTCACTTAAGCCTATTCTGAACGAGGGCCAGCTCAGTCTTCTTATTGAACAGAATTTAGCTGTCTGTTTACTGAAAACTTCAGTGAAATATCATGCCTACTTCTCAAATTGCAGCAATTATGCGACGCACCTTCGGCAAAATAGAACTATCAACCCTTGGGAAGTGCTACGAAATACCACAAAATAATGGTTGAATAACATCATACACACGTTTTAAAAGTTCTAACTGCAATTCTAGTGTAGTGTGGCCAAATTTTGGTCATATTTTGCCTAATTTTCCCATTTTTCCTGACGCCAGCAATCAGCAAAATCTTTGAATACGGTTGGTTTTTGTAACTAACTCATAAAGAACTAAACTCATCTCATAACGAATAGGCTTTGTGCCAAATTTTGAACCATTGGCACTTTCAATTAAAAGATATCAATTGGAAAATTCGCCGGCAGTCTTAAAAATGAGAAGACACGAGCAACATTGACATGAATGAAAGGAATCAAAGCCCCTATTTACTTAACTTTTTATGCCTTGACTAAGAAATGAGGGATAAATAAAAATATATACCAAACAACAAAGATCTACCAAGTAAAGCTTCAGTATATATTCGGCAAAATCTTCCAATGTTTGATAACTTTTGCTGACGTCAGCAAAATAAGCAACATTCTAATAATTTTTTTAAAGAAGTAATCATAAAGGATATTTCTGTGCCATTTTCTGCTCAATACCGCTTCCGGGAAGCTAAGAGTATAACGATTGTGCACATTTCAGTGAAAGCAAACAATACTTCTGTTGGTTACAAAATAAGAGATGACAATGCATTATGAAAAGTTTCGGTGGTTCGGTGGGTGGTTAACCAGATTTGTGGAAATTGAATGCCGAATGAGTGGATACGAAGGAGTTGTTGAAATTGACAAGAGGCCTAAGTTAAAATGTTTATGTTCATTACATAAAAATACCTTGAGGTATTCGTGTTAGCATCAATCTTCACTTGGCAACCAATGACATGCCCAAACCCAGAGAAATATTCCTTCAGCGAATCTTGATAAAGAATAGCAATTATAACAGAAGTGGGCATGATAAATGCAATATACCATCACAGGGTTACAACACACTACCACAATGTTGCTTATTCGTGTATACAATATATTCCAAACAAAATACCATCTGAAGTGCCCTTCAGCACTCCCAGCTAATAAAATGCTCAGTCACAAGAAATGCTAAAAGTGAGAATAACAAGATTGGTTGGATGCAATTGAAGCTATAAATTCTGCATTGCAAAAATCATTAGTACACACAGGTTCATCATGTATCCTCAGGCTTGAGGTTTATCTCATTTGGTTTCATTACTTTTATAGTTCCAAAGCTCTATGTTCTTTAATCCTGTAGGACAGGCAGTGCCATCTTCTCCAACACTTCGTCTTTCAGCTTCTATCTCTAATTCCACTCCTTGTCAGTTATTGCACCAGTCGTGCATAGCTTAAAGCTCCAATTGCTACTCCTGTATTCCTTTATTCTCTACAGTTACCCTTTAATTGTATATAGCTTAAGAAAATACGCTTTATGCAACTGGAATGGGTAATATATACATACATACATACATACATACATACATACATACATACATACATACATACATACATACATACATACATACATACATACATACATACATACATACATACATACATACATACATACATACATACATACATACATACATACATACATACATACATACATACATACATACATACATACATACATACATACATACATACATACATACATACATACATACATACATACATACATATGTGTATATAGGGCAAAGATGTCAACAACAGGACGAAAATATTTTTTTACCAAAACCTTCCTGAAACAATTTATTTTCCTTCAATTTGAAATAATATTTCAAGATGTAGTCCCTCTTCCTCATTCTATCTTGCATTAAAAACAAAACTTATGCTTCTTTGAAATACGTTGCATCTTGCAGTACGCCAATGTGGTACTTCTCTCCAGATATAATTAAATAGTATTAATTATTCTTTGACCAAAATGTTGAATGGAAAAAATGCAGTTATAAATACACATATTTGCTTAATGACTTCAAAATTTCTACTTTGCCTCAAACATGAGCAAACTAACAGATGTTCTGTCTAATATTTCTAGTTTTTGATACTACCTCCAGAGAGTGCTACGTCAGTTACAGGGTTATGTTGCATTAGTTACTAAAACAGTATAAACCTTTCTGACAAATTCTGTTTCATCTCAGCTTAACATGCTGCTTTTCTTTTCCTTATTATGTATAGAAGCCTGACAGTGATTTTTGAATACAAGCTCCGAATACTTTCAGAAAAATTTGCATTGTTTTCGTCTATGTCAATATTGTGTTATTCTCTAAGTTACATCAGTTACTACACCAAATCTGCAATCCAAAACAAAGTACGTAACTTTCTATATAAACTATATATATATATATATATATATATATATATATATATATATATATATATATATATATATATATATATATATATATATATATATATATATATATATATATATATATATATATATATATATATATATATATATATATGATATTTATGATAGTAGTCGACCCACAGCGCCCAGGTAGATATGGCGCACCGAAAAAGCACAAAGAAGGAATCCCACTTCGGCCCATGTTATGATTGGCTCCTCTCTACATGAACTTGCCAAATGGTTCCTGGGTTTTCATCAAAGTAGACTTTTCAATAACACCGTAAAACCAGGCGTCTTCTTTCGTTATGTTGACGATACCTTTTCATTTTCGGTTCTGAGCTGGTATGTGATCATTTTCATGTCAATCTCAACCAGCTACATCCAGCCCTTAACGTTAGGGTAGAGAAGCAGCAAAAAAGTCCTTGAATTTTCTAGATGTTTCGGTGGAGAAAGGGGGCACTGGATTTCTCACCAACATTTACAGGAAACCGCCGTTTACTGGTCAATACATCCGTTGGAATTCCTTCAACCCAAAAGCTAGGAAATCAACCTCATAAAAACTTTAATTCATAAGGCACTTACAATTTGCTCTAAAACTAAGTTAGATTCTGAGCTGGACACAATAAAAAATCCAGAAGATGTCCTTGTTTCTTGCATTAAGGAAAAACTAGCCAACATTTCATCAGAAAAACTGGTTGGTCCTGAAAAGTGCCCGGTTTACCTAACATTGCCCTGGATTGGAAATGTTTCATCTGAATTTATAAAGCCATTACATCTTGCTTCTATGCTGTGAAGCACCGCGGTTAAAATTACTAGGGTCATGCTACCATCTGCTAAAAAAGATAGCGTTCCTACCACTCAAAAAAGTTGTGTAGCTTACGAATTTTCGTGCCGATATGAAGCTCGGTACGTAGGGCGCAATGCGCAGAGACTAGCAGATAGAATAAAACAACACGTACCCACGAGCATCAGGACGAAAACACTACAACAGGAGAACAACCAACACGTATGTGTAAAAACTCTAACTCTAAAATGAATCCAGAATGCGCCAAAACATATTCAGACGATAATTTTCGGATCATAGGGGAAGCAAGATCTCCCTTTCATTTCAGTGCTTTGGAATCAGTTTACATTAAGACTCAAATCCCAGTCTTGTGTAAACAAAACGAGTTCATTTTCTCACTTGGACTCTTAAAGTGAACAATGGCGAATAGGTGCTAATTGGCCAATCATAGGGCCAAATAGACGTATTATTCATCATATCACGTGTACCCGCATCTGGCTATATATTTCGGTTCACCTTTCAGTCATTATCCGACGTTTCATACTCTGACGAGTGTCGGGCGAAAAAGCTTTCAGTATGTTCAAAGAATGTTCCCGCTTTTTCGTGCCATAATGAAGTTCTGTAGTACCAACAGACTTTTCACAAATGGTTATCAGAAGTTTTGGCCCCGGCCCTAAAACTATACTCCTCCAATTGCGTAAAATATTCGTTTACGTTCTATAAACTTGAACCAGCCAGAACATTTCTGTTCTCTTTTGACATCAGCAGTCTATTCACCAATGTGCCATTAGATGAGACCATAGGGAATTCTGCTGGCGCTTTGTATCGAGGTCATCTTGATCACCCTCCATTTGCCGAGGACACCTTCAAAGAATTGATGCTAATTGCTACACGAGGAGTGAAATTTAGTTTTAACAACCAGATGTATAAGATATTAGACGGAGTGGCAATGGGTAGCCTTTTGGGACCGGCTTTAGCAAATATTTTCGTCGGTTTTCATGAAAGTAGACTTTTCAATAACACCGCAAAACCAGGTGTCTACTTTCGTTATGTTGACGATACTTTTGTCATTTTCGGTTCTGAGCTAGAATGTTATCAATGTCATGTCAGCCTCAACCAGCTACATCCAAACTTTAGGGTAGAGAAGGAGCAACACAACTCCTTGAATTTTCTAGGGAGGCAATGGATTTCTCATCAGCATTTACAGGAAACCACCGATCACTGGTCAATAGATCCGTTGGACTTCCTTCAGCCCACAAGCTACTATGTAAGATATATATATATATATGTGTGTGTGTGTGTGTGTGTGTGTGTGTGTGTGTGTGTGTGTGTGTGTGTGTGTGTGTGTGTGTGTGTGTGTGTGTGTGTGTGTGTGTGTGTGTGTGTGTGTGTGTGTGTGTGTGTGTGTGTGTGTGTGTGTGTGTGTGCCTACTTAAAGTTCCTATATAACAATGGGGTGACAATAGGTGTTACCCAAGGGGATCCTGCTTATTAACAATTCTTCCAGTGGTAGAGCGTAATTAAGGGGAGGGCAAAAGTTGTGAAGAAAGAAACCATATAGTGAGAAGGTGTAGACAAAGGCCATTTAAGAAGTGTAAATTAAATTCTAGACAAAGAACTCTTTCAAGAAGTGTAAATTACATTCTAGACAAAGAACTTTGTTCTTGCATGGTCTTCTCTTTACCCCGGTGGGACAGTAGGTGTCAGCTTCTTCAACATCCTTTTCTCTTATGCTAAATATAATTTACCTTCCTTTCAATTTTAAGTGCCATCCATTGTAAGTCCTGTTTCATTGTCTAAAGTGCTCTATTTCCGCAAGTTAAAGATATTGTTCCTTTGTTGTGTCATTATATATGCGCTATATGTACCAGGAATGATAGACCTGATGAAGGCTTGTGCCGAAATGTCTATAACACAAAAAAGTGTATAGTTTTTCTACATTACGTGTATATGCTTATTGAAGTCTAGTAGAAGTACAGTGTATTCATGACACCTCTTTTTATTAACCATGACGGTTCATCAGTGGATCTTTTAACATACAAATTAGAAGGGAAACTCCTAAACAGGCCCTTAGATTTCCCCACTAGTTGGCCCATGATTCCCCTCTTGTTTGAAGCTGTTCTAAAATTAATTTTGAATTTGATTTTCTTGCACTACACTAAAGCTAGATAGCTAAATCCACAGGAAAACTCGTTAAAAAATCTCCCAAACCCCCTGGTTGTGTTGTTCTGGAATGTCAACTCCCTACCAGTGAAATTTCCTTAAAAGATCCCCTGTTGAACATACTATTGCTGCTCAGAGTTTATAAATGATATACATTCATACCTTCTGTTGTTTTGGGATGGAGTCCACCAACAAAAAGTTTCCTAAAATAAAAGGAAACACTCCTACAATCAACTAAATACACAAAATAATAACATTAGAACTGCACAGGTGGAATAATCAACATAAATCACTGACAAGAGAGATAGCAAGTAACCTATCATCTTTGAAGAAGCATAGGCCCAGTTCAGATGTCATGCCATGGACAGACATGTAACTACCATGTGGGGTTGGACAACCCAAATCTTTATCTAATCTGAAAATGTGAGGGCATATATGGTTTCTTTCTTCACAACTTTTGCCCTCCCCTTAATTACGCTCTACCACTGGAAGAATTGTTAATAAGCAGGATCCCCTTGGGTAACACCTATTGTCACCCCATTGTTATATAGGAACTTTAAGTAGGCACACACACACACACACACACACACACACACACACACACACACACACACACACACACACACACACACACACACACACACACACACACACACACACACACACACACACACACACACACACACACACACACACACACACACACACACACACACACACACACACACACACACACACACACACACACACACACACACACACACACACACACACACACACACACACACACACACACACACACACACACACACACACACACACACACACACACACACACACACACACACACACACACACACACACACACACACACACACACACACACACACACACACACACACACACACACACACACACACACACACACACACACACACACACACACACACACACACACACACACACACACACACACACACACACACACACACACACACACACACACACACACACACACACACACACACACACACACACACACACACACACACACACACACACACACACACACACACACACACACACACACAAGCACACGCACGGGTGCAAGTCAATCTTTCGAATAAAAGTTCTCCACATTGGTAATTAATCTTATAACGATGACATCATCTATGACAATGGCTTGTTAAAAAAGTAAACACTGAACTCAAGTATGTAAAAAGAAGGCTTGATACAAATAAATTATCATCAGATACCAACAAAACTAAGTATGTGATTTTCCATTCTCCTGCTGTTACACTACCTGTCAATGCATCAATAAAAATTGGTAACAAGTATATCTCTAGAGTGAAATATATCAAATTTCTTAGTCTTCTATTAGACAAACAAAGGGACCAATTGTGTGAAGTCGAATGTTATTCTGCTTCAAACGATTTGATTGGTAAGGCGCTGTAAAACAGTTGTAAGGCGGCCAGGAAATTGTTTTCCAGCGCTTTACCAACCAAATCGCTTTGAAGCACAATAACTGATTTCCACTGGCTGCTCTAAACAATAAAACCTGAAATACACTATCCAATTTATTGGATCCAATTTATTGGATTGCAAACAATTGGATGGTGTGGACGTGAAAATTTGATGATATTTGGTTCTTCCAACAAATTGGAACGTCGATTAAAAAAGTTGGACGTGTTCACCTTTCATCCAACTTTTTTCCATTGTTCCTCCTAATCCCTATTGTTCTTCTTGGCGCGACATTTCCCAAATATTTTCACGTCTTCATCTTTTGTGCACACGCTTGCGAAGTGAACGCGAAATGAATAGTGCAGGTCTGCATAACTGTTGCCAGTAGCTGGAAATCGAATGGTTGCAGCCAGCTTTATTTGCGCGGGAATTGCATCGCGAAGTAAAGTGTCTGGTTTTTGAATCTCTAATTCAACGAGGCTTAGGAGCTCCTCGAAATTTTCGGATGACTTTCTTGAAACCTATTTGTATTCCTCATCATTCTCCAGCCGACATTCCTGTAAAAGAGTGTTATCTACACCGAGCTCATTACGTTGGGTTAGCCATGGCTTAACAGAAACTAATCTTTGCTTTTTCTGGCGCTTTCTTTTTCGCTTTTTACTAATGATGGCAATTATGATTCCTGCAGCGAAACACTCGTCCTTCGAGTCCATGATGAAATGAGGAAGTTGTACAGAAATCGTTCCAATTTATTGGATGAGTGTAAACAGGCGTTTTCATCCTATAAATTGGATGATCCACCTAATCGAATCCAATAAATTGGACAGTGTATTTCAGGCTTAAGAGGGAGAAATGATTGCAGAAGTGTAGTGTGATACATTGTTAAGGCTTATTGTGTGGCGCTTGGTAACAATGGTAAGGCACCAGAGAACAGTGGTAAGTTGGTCTGATGCAATTGTGCGACACAT
The DNA here is from genome assembly GCA_964019165.1 of Mastigias papua. Lineage (NCBI taxonomy): Eukaryota > Metazoa > Cnidaria > Scyphozoa > Rhizostomeae > Mastigiidae > Mastigias > Mastigias papua. The sequence goes on along the minus strand of OZ025282.1, from coordinate 3,444,658 downwards.
AAAATGTCAAAAAATATATGACGGTATCTTCTCATGTTCGAGCAGGGCTTTGACGTGACCTTTTGTCGTCGACTCTATATGACTCCCTAATACCTTGTTTTCCGCATTTTCTGCAAATGTAAAGCGATTGATATTTTGACAGCAGCTCTTATCTTTTTACATTTGGAAGAATTCACAGATATCATGTCGGACAAAGATCCTATCTCTATCCGCAAGTTGGACCCCGCGAGGTATATCAGCAATTCATTAACAAACATTGTTTTTGCAATCCCGTAAACAATTCAGCGTAATAAATAAATAAATTCTAGGGCCTCATTATTCAGCGTCCAGTGAGAAAAAGTGCATGTGTATTGTGAACACAAATGTTGAAACTATACTGAGCTTGACTTCGTCAGAATACTTCTAGGAGGATTCCTATGTCATAACTGAACTACAGTATTCCTTGACCTTGGGATACGGAATCTGTCAGCACATTAAAGCTGTACTACTAAATCAAAATAAACATCATACAGCCATTGAATCACATCTTTTTGTCTACCTGGCGAACAGTAACTAACATTGGAGACAGAACAATTTCATTTAGGATTGTTACCTCAATGTAGAGCAATGTGCCAGTCCCCTCAGAGGAAAAAAGTTTTTGGCATTCTATCTTTATATTTTTTATAAAATTCATGTATTTGAAGAGCAGAGCAAAAATTTTATGTAGGCCTATGTATGTTAATTTTTCGTCAGTCATTTATGTTCCAGTTCAGCAGTGTTTATTTTCAGCATCACTGCATTGTACTTTTTGTGTGAGAGTTTAAGCTAGCCTTTTTTCGCAGTAATTCTTGGTTGCATTAGATGCTGGTCATGCAGCCTGCTTTATTTATCTATAAAGAAAGTGACTACGATGCCCTCTTGCCCACCCCTCCCAGTGCCTCTTTTAGATTTCTATGACCTCACTTCAATTCCTTGTCCACTCCCATTGACCACGCGCTACTTTAACCACGCCCTATCGTGCCACGCCCTTTGGAGACAGTCACAATTTCTGCTGGATCCGCCCCTAACTGGCCCCCAAGGCAAACTTCTGCAAGGGTATTGAAAGAATTTATGTGTGGAGAAAGGACATATTGCACCACTCAGATAGAGCTTATGTTTACAAGTTACGAACCACTTGTTCTTTGCTTGGTATTTTTGGCAATAAGAAGGACAACTACTAGTTTACCCCTGTATTGTTTGTGTATAAGACAGCATAAACATGATTCTAGTGAAGTCCGGGGAGGATCCAAAGATAATAATGACTGCGGCAAAACATAGGAAACATTTAAGAAAAGGGCGTGGTCCAGCAATTGCAACGCCCATTTTGTAAGTAGCATACGTATATTTTAAGCTGTTCAAAGCATTTCCTTATTTTTCAGTGTTCCTCTCTTCAAACACAAAATGGCTTTCACCCTTCGAAATATGCTCTTCTAGTATGTTTTCTCCCATCTGACTTTTCTGGATCCACAACTGGATATATTCATTGTAAACAATTCGTTTTGGGGGGGGGGGACGACAAATTTTCGATGACACACAATCAAATTTTATGATACTATAGGAATTTGAATTGTTGGGTCCTATAAGCTGCTATGCTCGTTCAGTGACATCCTTCGTTGATCCAAGTTGTTGCGAGTATCAGATTTAACGTGCTGAGAACACGGAGGCAGAGAGAGGAGACGATGTGTTGACTGTACTCTGACTCTACTCTGACTAAACATTACTTTACAGATAACATGAATATATACATAAACAGAGAACAACCGAAATAAACATGAGTTACGTACAGGAAGGGTTAGGTGGTTGTTAGTTGTTTGTTGAATAGATTCGTGTGGCGATGTTTGCGTGGAGAACAACAGAAGAGGAATGACCAAGTGTGTGACGACAGGAGTGACGTATGGTGATGTCCCAGGTGTGCGATTATTGAATGCGAATGAATGAAAGAAGAAAATTTGCTTTGAGTATGAAATGGCCTAAGTTACAATGTTTACGTTTCACTACAATACAACTTAAATACCTCGCTTTTCTCTCAAGCCAACTGTAAGAAATAAAACCTGTAACCAAGGTACATTTGATGAGATTGACGTTCCAACATTCAATTGAAATTCATTTTCTAACAATATATCAATACTTTTACAGGTTTACTTGCTCAGCTAAAAGCAGTTGCTATAAATCAAGGACCTGCATCTAACAAAAAGTAGTAAAAACTGTAATTTACAATATAAAGGTTTCTTAAAAACTAAAATCAAAGTTATTACATCCCTTCTTGAATCTCACAAATGAGTTCTCATTTTTCAATTCAGGTGGCAATCTGTTGTATATTTTAACACCTTGATAGCTAAACGCTTTTCGGGCCGTTTCTACATTTCATGTATGGAAAATGCGCTCTTAATGCAAGCCAGAATCTCTACTTGCTTGGATAACAAAAAGGTGGGGTATACTACTCAGTTCTGAAAGCCGCAGACTTTCTCCCTCAAACCAGGACTGCCTCAAACTATTCTTCCCATGATGTCTTTGACGAGGCAATTGACGACATTTGTCCCCACAAGCATGAAGGACCTAAGACTTACTAACTTACTCATCAAAATATTGTATGGCTTCTCTGAAGCACCAACTAACATTTCTGACCTAACTAAAATGGGAATGTCTATTTCTACTTTGCTCTCACTTTGGTTGTATTCGCGCCAAGACAAAATATAAAACAAGAGCAACACTATTATTGAAAAAGACTGCATCTATTGTATCATATGTCAGATCTATTGTTCTTGATGGTAATCGATTGTGCGGTATCTCAAATTCTCATCAATGGTTTGGGCAGCATATCAAACTTGCGATGCTGTACAATAGATTCACTGTATCACCATTTTTATAGAGCGCCTTACAATTGTCTCGTGCTAGTGGCGGATTCAGACTAAAATCTGACAGGGGCTGAATATCACGAGTGTGGGCGTGGTGGGCGTGGTGGGCGTGGTGAGTGTAGGCGTAGGCTTTATGGAATAAATTATTGAGCGAAATGTTTGATCATCAGTCACACTTATGTACTACAAAGCTTACCAGCCCTGTTCTAACAGTTCATCTCAACATTACCTGAAGTGATGGTTCTGCTTATCTGCTTTTAGCTCAAAATATAGAATGGCAAATCATCTTCAAATCTACAACAGTCTGTATCTAAATAGGCTTGAAATGTACATTGTCAATTCGATCAACCGACCGCACAGAACAACTAGATCTAAGAGCTCCACTTTATCTGCTACTGTAACGAAACATATCGTGTGACAGTGATGCAAAACATATAATGGCAATCATTATCCTTAGAAGAATGGTACGGTGGCCCACAAGTATCACGGCAAAAGTTTGTTGAAACATCACGGCAAAAGTTTGTTGAAACATCGCGGCAAAAGTTCTCAAACATCACAGCTATGCTCGTATCTATGATATAGTTTCTAGAAATTCGAGATGGCGGACAACGACTTGAAGTCCTTGTTAACGAGTTACTTTAACAGAGGTTTCATCTACGAGGAAATTCGACTGTTTCTTGAAAAGAATCATGACAGATGTTTAAGTATTGTAACGTTGAAAAGACGGATGAAGGATTTTGGACTGAAAAGATGAGACGCCGATTACGACGAAATGGAAGTGCGTGAACATATTAGAAAGCAACTGGATGGAAGCAGCGCTTGTGCGAAAACAGTAACATTGCCATTGGCCCACATGAAGACTCTAGAAGATTTTAAGGAACTCTTCATTACTGCATTCTGCAAAGGACAGTTCTTTGCAAGGCCTTGATTATTTAGTTGAGGCCAATATTCTATTTCCCATCAACATGTTCAAAATAAACATTTTTGCCAGAGTTTTGTTGTTATTGTTTCATAATTTTGGTTTTCATGAGGTCGCTGTCATTGGTTCCATATGCCATGATGAAATCCGCCTGCAAGACACTTTTTTGTAAGACAAGTGTAGTAGGAGCCTGTACTAAAAAGAATTCCAATTACTGAGCATTTTTCTTGTCAGTTGGATATTGCATTAAGAGTACATCCACGTAGACAAATTCTCTTAAATAATACCAAGCATTTGCTTCGTAGTAACAAAAAAGTGGATAAATCCAAATGGAATTCCTCTTCCTAGTGCTTTTTCGCAAAGAGTGCACACATATTCCCTTTTTGGAATGACTTCTTATAGTTCTCAACATCTTGAGTATCCAGCCATGATGGTGGATTTCATCAATTTATTAGTAGTGTTAATGTCATATTGGAATTACTGTGTTATGCAAAACTAAGTGAAACTGAAGGTGACTGTGATCATGAGGGACAGTTGTTATGTTGCTATTTTTAATGTTTTGGGTTTCTTAAAACATCATTTTGGTGGCTAGGTACATTAACATTCAATGACTAGCTGAAAATTTAACAGGCTCGTATCAGTTACTACAATTTCTCTAAGTATGCGGACTCCTAGGATGAAAATCCGCATGCAAATAGTGCTGTGTTATTGCTATTGCATTATTTATTTGTGTTACATGACGTATTAATGTGTAATGTGATTGGCTACTTTCAGGGATGCCTGCACGTACTTAGGGCAGGAGGGCCAAGGCTTCCTCTGGGGGCACATCTATATATATGCATGTCCCTCTGCAGCGGTAGATCTTGGCCTTCAAACTCTCTTCTGGAGGATAAATGTTTAGCATACTGATCTCATACCTATACTGTGTCAAGTTGGGGGTCTGGGGGCTTGCCCCAGAAGCATTTTCTTAAACAAACTGTCTAGAATGCTGGAAAATGCCCCTTCACAAGATAGGAGAGATGTGAAGATCTCTGTACTTAGGTCAATTCTTGTCCCTTTGCCCCCACAGAAGAGGGCAGAGGGGGCAGCTGCCCCTCCTTCCCCCCAGCGTAAGCGTCCCTGGCTACTTTGGTCACAGTGGTGGCACCAGGGGATGGCTAGGGGCTATGTCCCCCTCGGAAGATGTTAGCCTCCCTCGGTCCGAAGGTGAAGAACTATTTTTTTATTCCTATGTTTAAAGTGTTGTCAATTCAGAGATATCAATCTAGTGTTATCAATTTTTTCTTGCTAATTAACGCTTGCCAATTCAAAGAATTACTATATCGGAATTATCTGAATATAAACATTGATCAAAAGTATTTTGCTATGCACCATTTTTGGCATACTCTAATAATCTATGATATAATGATAGACATTCCCTCCAATCATTAGGCCTAGATAATCCACAATTTGACATGACATATTGGAAATATTCACGATGTATATTGTCTACATCATGTTCTTCTACAAGACGTCTTCTGGCATACTCCATTTTATTGTCTGGCACAATGGAAAGCAAGCCATGTACTCCACCACGATAACCTGGCAAGTAATATAAGGCATCTGGCCTTCCAGAAATAGTGTCATGCCTTGATTTCCGCACGAAATGGGTATTCCAATGCTCTTTGGCAACATCTAGCTTTTCTTGAAGTAGAGGTGCGAAACAAAACCACAAGCACTCACTTTGAACTTTAGAAGCACGATTAAAATCGCCAGTTTCTTCCAAGTCTTTGAGCAGATTTATCCACCAATTTGTTCTGTTTTCCCTGAAATATGACTACCAACACTCAATCCTTTGATTTCTTGTTGATGGTACATAACGATGGCTATTGACATCATTTTTGAAGAAACAATGTATTGATGCCATAGTTCTATTCTCTGTTCCTAAATCAGTTATTGATTTGACTTCAGCTTATCATAGCCGTCACAGTGCCAAGCGTAATTGGGACCAATATTATGATATGTTCGTCTCCTCAACACGTGATGACGTCTTTCTTCAGTTCCCTCTGGATCCATTTCCTTTAGGAGTTTCTGAACAACTATGCATGGAGCACTAACACCTTGCATTTGTAGAGTGTGCCATACATGCCTGTAGCCTACCATACAGCCTGGATCATCCAGTTGCTTTCTAATATGTTCACGCACTTCCATTTCGTCGTAATCGATGTCTCGTCTTTTCAGTCCAAAATCCTTCATTCGTCTTTTCAACGTTGCAATACTTAAACATCTGTCATGATTCTTTTCAAGAAACAGTCGAATTTCCTCGTAGATGAAACCTCTGTTAAAGTAACTCGTTAACAAGATATATAATGATAGTAGCATGAGCTGGAACAAAAATGGGGTAAAAGTGGGGTAGAGAGGCGTGTAAATTAAAAATGGAATAATTTATAATAAATTATAATGGTATAATTTAATAAATGTAAAATAACAGAATTATAAAATTAGGTATAAGAATGGATTATTAAAATAGTAAATTAAAATGGAATAATTTATAATAAATTATAATGGTATAATTTAATAAATGTAAAATAACAGAATTATAAAATTAGGTATAAGAATGGATTATTAAAATAGTAAATTAAAATAGTAAATTAAAATAATATAATAGACTGGTTTATGAAATGATTGGCAAGAATTGAATGTGAATGAATGAATGGTGTAAATGAAATAGTTTTATGAAATAGATTTATAAAATTAGATTTATAAAATGAAATTATAAACTAGATTTATAAAATGAAATTATAAACTAGATTTATAAAAATGAAATTATAAACTAGATTTATAAAAATGGTGTTATAAAATGGATTTATTAAAATGGTGTTATAAAATGGATTTATAAAAATGGTGTTATAAAATGGATTTATAAAATAGATTTATAAAATGGTGTTATAAAATGAATTTATAAAAATAGATTTATAAAATGGATTTATAAAATAGATTTATGAGATGGATTACAAAGGACTAGTATAAATAAAATGGAATAAATAATATGATATAAATGTAATGATATTAATTTAGAATAAATGGATTAAATACAATGGTAAAAATTATTAATATAATTTAAAAAAAATCTTCCTATGGTATACAAACCACTTCGTTATTAATGGAACATATTTTATGGTTTCATGGATTGTTCTCTTTTATTTTCATTTTCAATTGGGGCGGCAACTCTAATCTTGGTTTCTTAAATTGGGTATTGAAAATAATCAAGGATTATGATGTCCTTGTTTTCATAAGAAACATTTATTATAAACATATTTCCATTTATGTTATGGAATTCTTATTTATGATTTTATAGAAATAATTACTTTTATTGGTTACAGACACTGCCCGCGAGCCACTAAGCTAGGTTTAACGAAGTTAAAAACCGTTAGGTTTTTGACAAAGTTAAACCTGGTTTAGTGGCGAGCAAGACCACGCGACGCATTAGTATTAGCGCAGCTAATACTACATAAAGCGTTAGCTTTATGTATCGTCGTGTGATACTGGTTTCAGTCACTAGCTTATATAAAATAAGTATTATTCTATAACATAATTTTATTGGTAAACATTTTATTGTTTTATAAACTAGCCATTTTCCACTGACTTTACTAATTAACCCATTTATCATTGGCGTTAATAAATAAACCTTACTTATAGGGTTACTTAATGGGGCATGGATTATTTGTTATTTATTGGTTTTAGACAATTTAGTCTTAAACGGGCGTGAATAATGGAATCACCCGGCCAGATTATTTTAGCTTTAGCTAAAATAATGTGGCCATTCAATCAGTCAATTGTTTTATAAACTAGCAATTTTCCATTGGCCTTACTAAATAACCTTACTAAATGGGGTTATTATTTGGCATCAATTTTAATTTCAATTTTAATTTCAATACCAATTAACCCATTTTATTGGCATTTTAGCTTAGTCACAAAGAATAGTATTATGTATTTGCAGCATTTTCGTGCGGTTTTAATTCATTTGTTATTGGTTGATTGGATTTATTGATTGGTAACATGGGTTGTGAGATTAAAATAACTTAAAAAAATATTATATATATATAAATTATAAGAGATGTTTTCATTACAATGTTTAAGTGCGAGAAAAATTATTGATTATAATTCGATTCCTGTACAACATGGTTATAAAAAATGTTGCGTAACAACTGATGAAGAGGAGGCTATAAGAAATGGCCATTTAGAATGTTTAAAATATGGTCTTGATAAAAATAATAATGAAGACTATGAAATATTTATGATAAATGAAAATCATTATTTAAATTTAGCTGCAAAATATGGGCAATTGAATTGTTTAAAATATTTATTAAATATTAAAAGATATGATTGGGCTGATATTTGTACTACAGCTGCTGAATACGGTCAATTAGAATGTTTAAAATATGCTCATGAAAACGGGTGTTCGTGGTACGGGGAAACAATCAATACAGCTGTACAAAATGGTCATTTAGATTGTCTTAAATATGCTCATGAAAATGGATGTCCTTGGGGTTATGAAACATGCGCTATAGCCGCTTTAAATGGGAGATTGGCTTGTTTAAAATACGCTCATGAAAATAACTGTCCATGGAATGACAATGTTTGCCGAAGTGCTGCAAACAATGGGCATTTAGATTGTTTAAAATATGCTTGTGAAAACGGATGTCCAAAAGATCTTTTCACTTGTTTAAATGCAGCTGCTTTTGGTCATTTAGAATGTTTAAAATATGCTCATAAAAACGAATTCCATTGGGATAGTTTAACATGTGAAATGGCTGCAAGTAATGATGAATTAGAATGTTTAAAATATGCTCATGAAAATGGCTGTAAATGGAAAAGTAGAACAATTTATCGTGCTATTAAAAAAGGTAGTTTAGATTGTTTAAAATATGCTTATGAAAATGGTTTAAAAATAGACAAAAGACAAACAACAGTCTGTTTGCTCGCTTGTGAATATGGTGAATTAGAATGTTTAAAATATCTTCGTAGCATTGGATGTCATTGGAATATGAGAGTAGGAGAAACGGCTGTTAAAAATAGACATTATGATTGCTTTAAATATGCTCATGAAAATGGTTGCCCAATGAGTAAAAAGATTGTTTATATTGCCGTAGATAACGGAGATTATGGAATTATGAAATATGCTATTGAAAATGGTTATTATTATGACAAAAATAAAATATTAAAACATATCAAACCAAGAAATATTGAAATAAAAGATTGCTTACAATATATAAAATATAAATGCGTTTAAAATACTTAAAGAAATATCGCCATATATATATTATAATGAGTAGTTGTTATTTTTGCGAAATCACACAAGAAGAGAATATGGGCGATTTTAAAAAATGTTTCGATATTCAGTTAAAATACCAACAAGAAGATCAAGATTATTCATTAAATCGTTCTAAGTCTGCAGCACAAATGGGGCATTTAAAATGTCTCAAAAAAGTTCATAGAGAAGAATGTTGTTCATTAAAAGGTATTTGTAATATAGCAGCAGCTTATGGTAATTTACAATGCTTAAAATACGCACATGATAATGGTGATACAATTGATGAAAAAACAATGGAAAACGCTTGTAAAGCTGATGCATTAGGTATTATGAGATATTTACATGATAATAAATGTCCATGGAATACACAAGTGTGTGATATTGCGGCTGAGTACGGTTATATACATTGTTTAAAATATGCTCATGATAATGCCTGTCCATGGGATGAAATGACTATTTATAAGGCAATTCAAAATAATAATTTTGGTTGTCTCGAATATGCGTGTGAAAACGGATGTCCTACAGATGAAGACATGATTAATGAAGCATGTAAAAATAATGATCTAAGAATCTTAAAATATTTACATGAAATTATGGATTTAAAATTTGATGATTTAAGCAGTACATTATGTTGTTTGAAAGATGGTAAAAGAGAATGTTTAGAATATGCTCACGAAAATGGATCTAAAATAACACATAATACATTTTCATTGGCTATTGAGAATAATTTATTAGATTGTATAAAATTTTTGGTTGAATCAATGTGTGATTATGAATTATATACTGCCATAACATCAGTCAAATATTGTGATTTAGATTGCATTAAATATTTACGTAAAAATGATATTTTATTATTTGATGACAACTCGTGTCGTTTAGCTGTTCAAAATAAAAAAATCAGTGTTATAAAATATCTTATTGATCAAGGCTGCCCATTTGTGGCAAAGGATATTATGAAAGAAATAATTAAATATGATAAATTAGTATTCTTAAAATATTTTATAAAGAAATATTCTCTTATCATAAGTAAAGATGATTTTGAATCTATGTTAAAAAATGATTCAATAAAATGTTTAAGTTATGTCTTTTGTCATCGAGAATTATTCGATAGTTTTTATGATCAAAATACTTATGATAAATCTCATGGGAAGTGTAGAACATTTATCAAAAAAAAGATCATATTGAAGAAACAAATATAATATATAATATACATATGTGTAATCGTGACATTCATATTCGATTTCTTAAAATGGATCAAAGCTATTGTCTTTATTGTGATAAATATCTCAAGATATTAAAATATCAAATCACAAAAGAACGCGATGAATGTGAGAACTGTAATAGTATTGATTATTATGTTCATGAAAATGGTAGATATTGTAAAAACTGTTCATGTTTAATAAATTATTTCAACGCTGATTTACAACCGTATGATTGCTATTATAATAAGAAGCAGTCTATATATCACAGAAAATATTATATATTAAACTCCTTGAATGAAGTCAATAAAAAATATAATATACTTATGAGCGAATATCAAAAGTATATTATCTTAGAATATTGTAATAAAATTATCGAATGGCAAAAAGATAATAATATGATTAAAAAAATTAATTTAAAATATGTTATAAAACAAATATATATTGAATTCTTAAAACATGGAAAATGTCATAATATTAAAATACGGAATAATGTTAGAAAAACAAACGAATATTTAATCACTTGGCAAAAGATTAAAGAAATATTTAAGTTTGATATTCACGATAATATCTAATGTTATAATATATCGAATACAACAAACCGGTGATATGACCGAATAACGGACATTTCTTCATCCATTTGGGGGCGTTAAACATATAAACATAACCACGCCCTTGATTATTATATTTCGTGTAAATACGCCCGTAACAGTCATGGAGAATAGAATGCAAATGACAGACGCGATTTGGACAGATTCTCTCACATATAGACGTTATACATGAATGACCAGGCCCGATAAGCCCAATGTCATAATCGTTTTCAATTAAGATTTGGTCAATGGTTATATTTTTAATGTCTAAATAAACAGCTAATAAATATTTATAAGCTATCGCGGCTTTTAAGACATTTTTATCAATATTCACATATTGTTTTTCAAATAGATAAAAATTTTCATTCATAAATTTGATAACTTTCCTCGGTGAATCCATTATAATATATATTATAATTTTATTATATATTATGGATATACTTATAATACTCATGTAAATTTATCATTTCTTCTACGCTAATATTTTGCAGCATTGAGAAGTCATAGAATTTGCCGTTAAAGCTTTGTGAATTATCAGTATTATTGCACAATTGAAAATTATTATATTGTTGGGTATATGAAATAAACGACGGGGCAATATTTAATACAATGTCTTGAATTTTATTACCATTCACATAAACAATTGATTTTCTGTTGTTTCTGTTAATATCGTTAATTCCATTAAAATATATTGTTATAACATTTTTCCGATTTAATAATGACGTTAGTGTTGGTATAATACTTTCCAATACATAATCCCCACTTGCATTATACATATCCCCAAATCGAAAAATGATGCCTTGGTTGTTATAAAGAATTTTAATATAATTATCAGTTCCTGATTGAAATAAAGTTGAATTTATATCTACTGTTTTTTTCTCTGGGGATATTATAAAATTGAAAGCAAATGAAAATAACTGATTCCTTTTAAGAAATGAGTCTACAAAATTGACTCTTTGATTTGTGTTGTTAAAAAATATGTAATTATCGTTATTTATATAATTAAAAACTGAAAATGAAAAGTGTTTATAATTATAATTAGGTTGTTTTTCAGTTGTAAAATAATAAAAATCATTAAATTTATGCTTTTGATTATGGAATTTGTTTATTGTTACACTATTAACACCGATTGTTTTATCAACATCTGACACGTTATTTAAATCCCAATAACATAAACTACATCTTGTTAAAATAGCTGGGCCTTGAAATTTTAACAACTCTTTAAAGTACGATTCGTTAATTACTTTATTTTTGATATAATCTTCTGTTACAACTGATGGGACGTATGTATCTTTAACCTTCAAAGCGCCCGTTGTAAAGTCACTATCTATGCTAATTCTATCACACACGATCTCGTAATAATTATTAGACCTTCTTTTTAACGGGCTGTTCGAATTGAGACGAATTATATTTTTTGACATTTCATACTCATCTACAATAAGAGTGTTTCCAACGATTTTAAGGGCTGATAATGCGGAAACGTTAATTAATGACGTTAAAACAGATGTATCAATCGATATCGTGCGGTCATTATTTAATTTAATTCCTTGACCAGGAATAACAACATCTGTTGTTAGTTTATTAATATCGATATCTAATTTATTATCACTACTTATTTTAAAATATGGCGTATAAGCTAATGTTAATTTATTATTTACAAAGGTCATTGCCTCAAATACGTCTAAATTCAATTTGTAATTATTAAGATTTAGACCGTGTGCCATGTTGACGATCGGAATAATATGCCCGCTTGTGTCTCGTTGAAAATAATGCCCTAATCTCAGGGTTAATTTATTGTTTGTGTCAAAATAAACCTCTCCCGCTGTTTGATCAACAATATCGATATCGATTTTGTTATTTGTATTCATCACAACTTTCGATCCTATATTATCATCCACGTAGTTATTTATGTTGATCTTCATCTTTTTATTCGTCTGATCAATATAAATATCGCCATTCTGCGAGTATTTAGGAACAACATATTTATCTATGCTTGAAATTAATTTAGATTGATTTGTATCATAACGAATCGTGTCATTATCGATATTTAATTCAACGCCATTTTGAGTACGTTTGAGATGCTTATCATATATCTTTAACCATAATTTTCCCGTGCTATCTTTAATAAGATCATCTTTATTATAATCTAATCTTAATCTTTGTTTATCGTCTAATTTTATACAATTGAAATTATCAATTAGAGCAGATGTATCAAAACAAAGTTGATTATTTATGAACTTGAGGTTACACTTTGCTAATGATAATGTAACACGATTTTGATCATCTCTTGTTAAACCAGCGCCTAAATTACAATAAAGCATGTTGTTCAAGGTCATAAAATCACTTGATAAATTCAACATCAATTTATCATCTCCATTTACGCTTATAATAGTTGTAGGCACGCCTGATGAATCTATTGGTATAATTGATTTTGGATTAATTTCAATTTTATCTTTATCGATGTCTAACGTATCGTTTGTAATCGTGAATTTATCACTATATTGTGATTTATGAAGAATAAACTTAATATTTTTATTGATATTTATCATATTTCCATTACTAAAATGAAAGTCATTCATGTTAAATTTAATTTGATTTTCAAAATCTTTGTTATCACTGATTACTCCATCGTATTTTCCCATATAATATATGTTATAATAATTGAAATATTATTAACCAAAATAATGGTAAGGGTATTGTAAAAATCAAACGGCGAATAAAATATATTAATGTATGATGGTTCATTTTTATATTATATTATAATATAATTTCATCATGTTCAACACTATACCATTTACATAAGACTTTGTGGTGAAGTAAAATGTCTCTGGCTGTCATACGTTTATTTTTGTATAACATAAAAGCGCTGATTTGTCCATTTAACCCTGCTTTGCCTAATGGATTTATATCGCCGAAAGTCGTCTGTGTCGATCCTTGCCGCGAAACCGAGTTAAATTCACCAATCATTTTACCATTGCAATAAACATAACTAGTTTCACTTGGAATATTCCAGTGACAACTGAGACATATCCATTTACCAGTTTCACCTGCGTTTGCTTTATTTTTATAATCGCTTATAGGTGATCGACCATTCGTTGTATTCTTGCCTATTACAGTCATATCGTTCACAGTGGATGAAATTATAAGATCGCCATAATGACTAAAGCTTAAAAAGCGATGAAAGCCCATCGCGTCTTGCCCACAAAGCCCGTTAGTCGTCCAATAGCTCGTACTAAACGAATTTAATTTATATACAATAAATACATTTACAATATCTTCCTGTCCTGTTTGTACGTTTAAGTTAATATCTGAAATCATCCTTTGTGACCCATTAAATTCAAGATAGTAACGATTATTTATTCTATTTGCTTTCGTACAAATTGTCGGTTGTAAATTATATGTGCTTTGTTCAGAATTATCGCCTGATAGGCTTTGATCGAATAATTTTGAAACGCTTCTTACTGAATCAAAAGTTACTTCATGTGAATTCGCTGTGTCTATTTTATAAAACGCAGTGGCTTGTTGATAATATTCCCAAAATAATGTTTCGCTGATCTGCGAATATGTGTACGACAATAAACACTCCATATTAATAGCATATTTTAAATTACTTGTTGAATCTGTCATACAAATCGTTTTTAAATTATCAATTCTTCTATTATGCATATCAATATCTTCACGTTTTTTTATATATTGATCGTTTGTATTCTCGATTTTATGTGAACCGTCATGCACACCCATTATTATATATAATATTAATTATAATTATTAAAGAATTCTTTAATAAGATTTTGATTGTATTCAAGATCGGTAAGAGAAAATTGTTTTATAATTTCATAAAAATTCATATTATGTGATCGATGATAAATAAAATATAAACAATAATAACCACAAGCCTTACTTTCATATGACTGCAATTGCGAACTGTTATATATATAATCATAATTTTCACTGATGATTTCTGGCGGTTTTAATCCATAGCTGTCAAAATACTCGATTCTTTCATCATCAACATAAAACGCTACCCAATGCGTGCCATTTGTAGGCGAATACATATCGTCTAAATTTATGATATAAAAATGTTTATGTTTAATCAAATCGGGTTTTATTTGATCTTTTGCATAAACACCACCGAAGTTCTTTATTTTCATATGATCAATCCATGACTGTAAATATGTATTACTTGTACTGGTGTCTTTAAATTTTAAAATAATATGTTTAACAACGGCACGTTTTTGAACGGGCTCTGTTTTCCGAACAAGATTCCGTCTCCGTGTGTTTTTGATCTTTTTTTTTTTACACCTTTACCTTTGTATTCAATCATTTCATGATTATCATTAAAAGGCGGTGGATTCCATAATTCCCATTCCTTTAATGCTGTACCATCTACAGGCTCTTTTACAATAGGCTGTTGTTGGTTTTGTGGTATTGGTATTTTCTTAGGATGTGTTTTATAACTTTGCATATCAAACGGCCGGTTATGGATACCATACCCCGTTAGAGCCTTTATAACGAGCGGTAACCCTATACTTGCGAGAAGGGTCCCGAGAAACCCTCCTGTCTGACCGTTTTGTCCGTTTCCAGTCATCATGATTTCATCAAATTTACTTTTTTGTGGTTTACTTAATTTTCTGACTTCATTCTCAATAACAGCGAGTGCTTTTATAAGATCTGATGTTTTCCCATCAATCCCTTTTCCACTGAACAGGCTGTCTATTCCCAACGATCCTAACGCGCTTGCAACGCCTGTAGCGAGTCCTGGTAGAACTGTTTTAGTTAAAGCAGGTGCTACTTTAGTTGCGAGTTTTGTTATTGGCCCTATTAACGATGATAATAAATTACCTCCGTCTTGTTTCATTGCGCGGAAATGTGAATCATTAAAATTAATAATCACAGGTTTGCCTTTCATTAATTTGTTATATTGCCTATCATTAACATAAATTCTATCTCCATGAGGATTATATATTAATTTCAATCCAATATTTTCACGTTTATTATATGCTCTTCTTAATTTATCTTTTTGATTTTGTGTGAATGTAACATTAATTAATTTCATCTATTATATTATATTGTAGATTAATTGTTTTATTTCATAATCTCGCTCTTTCCGTTAATCAACGAGATCTTATATTGATCTTCATGAAGCATCAATGAATATATTGTATATTCACTCGCCATTTCATCCTTTAATATATATTTGAATTCTATTTTACAATAACTGTTTCGTAACGTATCTGAAATATTATTCTTAAGATCGAAATACAAAATCATGTATTTTGTCTTAAATAATTCATAATCAATAAACGTACTTTCGCGTTTGTTTTTATCCGTCATATATTTAAGCAATTCATTATAAGCTTGTATACTTCGCGTGGAACAATTATATGGAGTCATTGGTACATGAATATTATCATTTACCACTATGGTTGCATTCACTATTGCCATTGAATTTGTATCTATTTGGAACGAATCATTGGCCTGTCGACCAGTTCTATTTTCCGTATAAGTGAACCAAACAAAAAGCTCTCTTGGTTTATTTATTGTTTCATATAGAATGATGTTTTTCTCACGATTTTTCAAGCTTGTTTGGAAGACAATAGATTCTCTATAAAAATTAATAATTTGTTGACTCGATAAGAATTTTGTATACAGTAATCGATTTGCTGCTGATAAAGTCAATTTTTCATAACATAAAAATATATCCTTGATAACTATTTTAGCATCATCGCCGCCATTATGGTAAAGTAGAATATCGTCCTGTTCGATATCAACTGTGATTTCGACTTTAGTAGGCGGGATGAGGGTGTTTTTCATGCTTTGAAAGAACTCCATGGTGTTTAATGGAATTATCATATCTATTGTTGATTTTGTTAAAATCATTCTCTTATGATAATTAGCATTGTATGCTGCATTGTCTGATTTTACTGTATTTGTCGTAGCATCCATTGTGTATTTGGTAATTGTTGTACCATTTTTAAGGCTTGGATACATAAACATACGTTTTCCTGCAGTATTTATATATTCATTACTCATTTCCATAAGATTTTTAGTCGTCATTGCATAATTAATGTCCGTGGCATAATAAATCTGTCTGCTATCTGACTCAAATTTAAAACTATTAATTAAAGAACAACTATCACTGGCAAGCGCTATTACAGCACCGTCAGTAAGAGCTGTACCGTCTGATTTTTTTTTAACATCTAATGTAACATGTAAATAAGACTTGTACCAATCAATCGGCAAATAATCCTGTGAACTACCGATTCTGAAGATATATTTTTTTGGTTGTGAAGAATCAATAGGTGGCTGAATTACTAAATCGCATTTTTCAGTGTCTTTACGAAAATCAAAATTCATCTCTTATATTATATATTATAATAATTCATTGAATTTCTTTGAAATGTCACTTTTATTATTAATATCATCTTCTGTCTTATATATCTTCTTTAATTCTTTTTCTATAATTGGGCCTTTATTTGGTATTACATCATCATTTATTTGCGATTGATCAATTACCGGTTGAGTCTTTTTATTGTCTGTATTATTAAATATTTTATTTGCTATATGTTCAGCGCCCCTTTTCCCTAATACATCTGCAGATGATTTAGCAGCACTTTCAACAGCGCTTTTAGCTATTTTTTTTGTAGATTCGCTCGCTATATTTTTAGCTGCAGAATTAAACATACTTTTAAACACGTCAGAAATGCCATAACCATAAGTATCTCGTATTTTCTCATCTCGAAAACTTCTATTCATCTTATATTATATGATATAATTAATATTTTCGTATAAATAACAACATTGTAATTGGATCGCGTAAATCAACAGGTCTATCTAACGAATCTTTAATTTGAATACGCATTCTTTTTACTATATAATTATTCATCTTATGAAAAGTTAATACATTTTGCTCTTTTATTGGTATTGTATAACCTATACGGTATTCGCTGACGCCAAATGTATATAAAATATCAGATCTCGCACCATTGTAAATTACATCGGACAATAAACTACAATGAACATTTATATTGTCTAAAGAATTCGTAATATCCGGTGTATCGTTACTATAACCACTTGTTACTATTATAGCATTTGAATTCTCAAAACCTAATAATTTTGCGAAGCTCTTATTGGATCGAAAATCGATTTTATAATTAGACTCTAATTCAATGAATATTTTCTTTAAACTACTAACGTAATACAATTGTATCCCTGTTTTTGAGTCACCTTGACTTTCAAGATAATTAGATATATAATTACTTAAATCTGAGTAGCTATAATTACCATCAGCGAATGTAATCGTTTTAAACGTAGAACCGTTATCCGAGCTATATCTAACAGTATTATTATTATATTTAGTAGAATCGATGTTATTCCATGTATAATTAAGATTAAAAGTAACTAATGCAAGATAATTTTCGTTAGTATTAGGGAACTCTAAGCCATCGCCTTCCATTACAACATAAAAATCGTTATGTGTACCGTATAAATTAGGGGTTTCGTTAATTTTTGTTGTATCGATATATATAGGGTAATCCATTTTATATTATATTACATTAAATGTTTTTTTATATATTTATGATATTGATCGCGTGATATATGTCGATTCGTTCTGAGATAATCAATAATATTATAAACTTGATTATGAACATTTTCGTCTCCTTGACTCGTTTTTAATATCGGTGTTAATGTTTTAAGATCATTATATAAATCATCGATCGATTTATTTTGTACCACGTCTTTTTGACTACTAAGACTTGCTAATTCCTGTTGTATTTTCTTGTTATCGTTACCAGCAATAACAGAACCTCTTAATAAAGCGATCCTTTTTTTTAAGTCATTCTCGTTTAAAATAATATTACTTGTGCCTAATAATTTATTTTTACCATTTCTTTTTTTAACCATTCCTGATAATATAACCATATCATTGAAAATTTGCTGACTTAATTTACTATATTTTTTCTTCTTATTAATTCTGCCTTTTGTTAGTAAATCATAAGTATCCTTATCTCCCTGGTTCTCGTAAATAACATGATCACCATACCATGCTTCGACATAGTAATTGTTAAATAATTTGTCCATGTTTATTTTAATCTTTTCTCCATATTTTTCATTTTTTATCTTATATCCGTTTCTTCGTTTAATACCTTCGCCTTCAATCTCTGTAATTTTGTTCTCATTATTTTTATTCTCTACTTTATCATCCGCTTTATCGTCTGGTTTATCGTCTGGTTTATCGTCTGCTTTATCATCTGGTTTTTTATCGTCTTTTTTTACAAAATCACTACTATTTATATAAGCCGATATTGCTTTTTTATATTTATTTAGAGCTTCAATTTTCATATCAAATCCATCATGATATTTTTTTGCCCCACTTAACTGTTTTGTAAAACTTTCAAGATCGTTTGATTTTAAATATTCTGATAATTCGTCGTTTGAATAATTATTTAATTTTCTCAAATCTAATAATTTTATTTTTGTATATATATCGGTATTATCTGATTTTCTAGTGTACAAATAAACTCGTTTATTGTGTATTAAGTCATCAATAAACTTATATTCTTCTTTATTAAAAATATTCATGGGACCTAATTGTCTTGTCCGGTCGTCCTTAGTTTCTTGTGATGATTTTTCTTGTTCATTATTTTCATTACCATCATCATAAGTTAATGGTTCTTGTTGTATTTGTTGATTATATAATGGCAAAGCTTGTGTTATTTGTTTTATTAATTCATCACTTTGATCTGTTTTTTTTTCAATACGATCAATTAATTCTTTATTACTATCTGTAATTGGCTTAAACAATTTTGCATTATTAAAATCTTTATTGATTTCATTGTTTTGATACGCCTTATTAGCTTCAAGTATATTTTGCAACCCTGATTCAGTCAATAATTGTAACTCAATAAGTTTTTGATATTCTTCTAATTTCATTATAATATATATTATAATAATTACATGATATGTAATTATCTCATCAGATAAATACATATGTTGTAATTAATTAACGAGATAAGTGTATTAACTGTACTTATATTATAAGATAAATGCATAATTTTTATATCATATTTTCATAATTATTATCAATCATGTAATGACCATAAGCATATGACATAACAGGATTATATAAATAACGTTTATCTGTATATGACATTAATAATTTTTGATCTGTATATGAAAATATTTTATGATCTTTAGCTTTTATTGTATAAAATTCACTTTTAATTGTTTCATTATCAAATATAGCATCTTTTAATGATTGAAAATCTAATTCATTTTTTATACCTTTAAAATTAACTTTTTCATTCTCTTTTCTATATCCATATAATTTACTTTTCAAAGCACATGCCTCAACAATTTGTGAATTATACACAGAATTTTCATCTTTACTAGATGCATTTTCATCTTTTAATAGACCCATTTCATAAACTCCTTGTTTATAGTATTTAAAATCAGATTTATAACTTGACATGTCAAAAATATTCATTTCACTCATATCTTTGTAAACATCATCAGTTTTAATATGACATAAATACGAGTCAGTATCATAATACATTAATGAAATATTATTACCATATCTTTTTTTCAATTTATAGAAATTATCATAGAAAATTATTTTCGACAAGTCTAAAATACATGAGCCAATGTACGCTGGCGAGTCTAATTTTATACATTGTTTTTCAATATTTAATAGAGCATTATTCTCATCGATTATTTCATAATCTTTAAATCGATCGCTAGATATTATTTTTAAAACTTTTTCATAATTGTCGTCGTTAAACATCTTTATATTCGTTGAGTATTTAATTTTATTTAAAAGCGATCTACCAAAGCATGAATTTATCATAAGTTTGTACATTAATTTATCATTATTATTGTCAGCCTCAATTCTATTTTTATGATTGTATTCGATATAATCTTTCATAAATTTTGCTTGTTTGAATTTAATGATATAATTTATATCTTTAATTTTAAAACCAGGCATTTTTAAATAAAATTGCAAAGTAAGATAATGTATGGTGTAATTTTCTTTTTTATTTAAATCACATATTAATTTTTCGGTAGAAATGAATGATTTGTCTTTTAATATTGTTTTTTGATAATCGCTTATATTTTTTTTCAATATTTTAGTTTTCATAGGAAATAACGGTAAATCGTTATAATAATCATGGTATTTTATATCGATTTCACTAATGTCAATATTAAGAATATAACCATATTCGCTATTTATATCATGATCCCATATATTAAATTGTTGTATCTCTTCGTTTGTTAAATAAGAAAAATCATCATATGGTAACGGATAAGATCTCATAACGTGTCCATACATCGAGTTTATATCAAAATGCATTATAAATGAAGATTCTGTGGTTGGATCATAATTTTTCATAAATTTATTATTTGCACATGCATATCTCGTTGTTGAAATATCACATAATCCTCCTCTTACCATCGATTCAAACGCGCTATAAATTTTGTAATTGTCTAAAATCTTTATTTGTACCGGACACCATTTTTTCATGACTTCCCAAGTCAAAGAATTAATACTATAATGCGAAAATATTTCAGTACCGTATTTATCCATAAACAACCCTCTATAAGATTCCATTACATCAGATAATAATTTCACATCCTTGCTTAAATAATAATCGGAATATTCACCCAAGCTATTAAACATAGAATAATAAAATTTTCTGTATTTATTATATATATCTTTATCTATGTTGTCAAAATATTCAATGTCGGGAAACGTATTTTCATTATATTTTGAAAAATCATCGACATATCGAAATGGGAAAATATCTTTAATTAAATATTCACGGCCGTATTTATCAACTAATTCACGTGTGTGAATTATATCTTTAACTTTCAAGTTTTCTGATAAAGTTTTTAACGATCCTTTGATATATTCATGTGAATCAATGATCTTAATATTATTTTGTATTCCAACATGGAAAATACTTGAGCTATTATGCCCTAAAAGATTAATATTAGAATCCTTAAAATAATCATTTATTTTAGTTATGATATAGTGTATGTCATAGCCTCTTAGATAGTGAAATACGATATATAAAGTACAATCAACACGAATCTTAGAGTTACATGATTGGCATATTGTAGCAATAAAATCGCCCGAAATATGGTTATGGTGTTGCACTTTTTTAATTTCAGTATCGAATTTTACATTACAGAATTCACATTTTTTTATTTTCTTATGACGTTTCAATTGTTCGTCTGTCAAAACAGGTAAAGCATAGAATTTCTTTTTGCATTGTTTTATGTGCTCTAAAACGTTTGTTTTAACTTCATTCAAAAAATCATCAATTACAGAATCTACGCCATTGCCTCGATATAATTTAAATCGATTAAAAACAGGTCTTTCACGACAGACTAAATTATAACAATAACTTGATAATTCATGTTGTCTTTTATCAGGATGTTTTTCATCTACTGTTTTTTTTAATATAGACTCGAAATCGCAATACATAACAAACGGTAAATATATCGTATGTTTTTTGTTAAATTCCTTCACATACATATCAATGGGACATTTAACTAATTTATTATCGACGATTGCCATATGACTTGGCAATTCTGATGAATCATACTTGTGATTGCATTTATGATTTATTGAATCAAATGCTTTTTTGTTTGAAAACTGTTTAAAGCAGTCTTGACAAATTTTATTATCAATACGTTTAAAATTTGATCTCAATAATCCATTTAAATTTTTAATATATACATAATGATATTTCTTTTTTGTTTTATCAGTAATAATTAATAAATTCATACAATTTTCATACTCCTTTTTAGAATGATATATCGGCACAACGTCATTTTTCTTATTTTCTTTATACACAAATACGTTAATTCTTATTTGATTCTGTTCTTCAATTTTTTTTATGATATAAAACGTATTATATGGTATTGGAAAATGAATATTTTCATAATTCAAATGAATCATTTCATTATTATAATTAAATGCTTTCTCTCCGTGAAGCCGTTCCGCGCCTTGTATTTTTTTAAATCCGTTTTTTCTGTATCTCTCATGTAACAAATGACAATATAAGAAACATTTTTCGTCATTATTTTTAATATTAATACACGATTTCGTGTGGATTATTCTATCAGGTAGTGTGATATAGGCTGATGCGAAAACATTTTTTATTTTAACAATATTTAACCTCTCAAACTCAATACCCATGTCTGTATAACCAGATGGATGGACTTGTACTGAGTCAGTTGATTCTTTCGTATTCATTTTTTTTGTAAATTTACCAATTCGTGATTTTATATCTAATTCACTTTGACGCAAGAAATAATCTACATCCTCAGCGTTTCTTATTATAGTATATTTTGTTTGAAATATTGGATATATTTTTTTGTTTTTATCATGAACAGAAATCATTATAATTTTAACAACAGTGTTGCATTTAATAATTCCATGTTTTTTTATATATTTTTTTATAAACACACGTTTGTACGGGTTGGAGAACTCTAATTGATCTTCACAGAACCATTGTCCAATTTCGTCGTCTAAATGTGGCTTTAACGTAATATTATAAACGCTCAATAATTTTTGCATTGAAAAATCCTCTAATTTAATGACATCTTCAATATCATAATACAATTTCTGTTTATTCTCATCAAAAATTGTTGATCGTCTAACTTCATTATCTTGTTCATCTAATTCAATATCTACACCTTCTTCGTCTTCGTTTATTTCATCATCTTGATCTATATAATATTGCATAATCAAACCATTAACAACATTTTCTCGATTCTTTGACGGTTTATCGTAATAATTTTTTAATTGATTTATAATTATTTGCTGTTTAGGTTTGAATTTTGTAATATCATAATTTTTAATACTTTGTAAAGCAAAAAATATTATTTTTTTAATATCCCTATTATTTTTTTTATTCAGAATATTTTTATATACAGTAATAAAATTTTCAAATTGGTTATCCATATAATTTATATATATAAAATTTTCTTTAAGTCTTTTTTTAAAATTTTGTTTTTTGTAATTCTTGTTCATAAAAATTTCGTGAAACATATTTATATTTTCCATTTTCTAATATTTCTTTAATTTTATATGTTGGAGGTAGTGTTAAATTTATTTTATAAATTAAATATATTTCATCAGACCATCGTTTGTCATAACCTTTATCAAAATGTTTTTTAGTTCTTTTTATTCTCACATGATCATTTATTTTAAATTTAGGTTTTTTATTTTGTATATATCTTTCTCTTATTCTTTTATTATTAATCGTATAATAAACCAACCCTTCGTTTTCTTTTTTACTTGCCTCAACTGGTGTCATCTTAATAGTACTATGATAAGTATTATTGTATTTTTCCACAATATTATGTATGTCATCAATATAACGATAATTATTACGTTCTGTAAATAACGATGATAATTTATTCATAAGCGTTTGATTAAAACGTTCTATCATTATTGCTTTTAACCAAGTTTTTGTCATATATCTAATAATATTAAGTCGTTTTAAAGTATTCTCAAAATATTTGTTGTAAAACTCACCCCCTCCGTCCGACCATAATCTTACACAAATACGATTGCTTTTTTTGATGATATCCTCAAATGCATCAGATATTGTTTTTTTATCTTTGTTTTTTGTGACTCGTACCCAAGAATATCTGCTAAATGTATCCATAACTGTCAAGATATATTTATACCCATTATTTTGTTTTACATATTCTTTCCTATTTAAAATAATCAAATCTGCTGTCCATATTTCATCAATACCAGGGGTATAAACAAACCGTCTTTGAAACTTATGTATAGCACGTTTATGCATTTCGTGGGCGTACTGTTTTTGATTATTAACTATTTTCGTGTCGTTTTTTTTTTGACTCCTAAACCAAGTTGTTGTTTTTTATTGATTATCGTTCGTGTCAGCATTGCCATTTTATTCATGTCTTTATATGGCATATTATCAATTGACTTTACCATAGTACGATCACAATCCCCCTTATTTTGTGGATTTACTGAATAACAAATATCATGTTTCATCGCGATTTCATCTAATTTATTTTTAGGCTGCGTATGTATCTTTTGTATCTCGCCTGTATTTTCATCAAAAGACACTTGTGATTGAAGCGGATTATAAGGCCCAAGAAACTTGTAATCACCCGGCACCCAACCTTTTGTAGGCCTTGGTAATTTACCGATTAATTTGTGAATATCTATCCCTGATCCTAACGATTTCACAAACATATATTTTTGTGTATTACATATTTTACAATTACCTCGTATCGCCAATCTATTATTCTTAGTTTGTATTTTCTCAGGGTTATTTGTATCAGTCTTCTGTTTACATTTAACACAATAAATTTCCATTATTATACTATATCTTATAATTGTTTCTTAATAAACATATATTTTGTTCTTCCGCAATTTTGACATTTTCCTGTGATAGCATTTCTATTATTTTTTGTTATGACGACCTTTTCATCTACAGTTGGTGTTTTTGTTTTGCATTTCACACAATATATATCACTCATATATATATTATTATATTTCTTCATCAAAATTTTTGAAATATCTGTCATTATCTTTATCGACAAAAATAAAGTCATGTTTATGCTCCATGCCTTTTAAATTATCAAAAGCGTTCTCGTTAATTAAATTTTCTCGCAAAATCATCTTCATACACCTTTTTGTCTTAGGTCTATATAAAATCATATAATTGCTATTTAATCTTATAGCTTGTTCGACGTCTGTGTAACACTGTGATAAGTACACAGATGAGATAGATTTTTGGCGGCCGTAGATAAAATGATCTATGACATTTTTTGAAGCGTTTTTAGCCGTCATAAGATCATCAAAAATAACCAATTTTTTGCAATCATTTTTATACCCATCACAAAATGGTATTTTGCTTATATCATCGATTAATATAAAAAAATCATATCCAATTTTCTCTTTCATCTTATCGCTAATTGATTTTAAATATTGTAATTTATCCTGTTGAATATTTCGACCATAATAATAAATTATATCAGGCCGATCGAAGAACTTGCATGATAAAATCATAAATACGATCAAATTAGTCTTGCCAGAAGATGAGTCACCAACGACCAATAATCGAAATGGCCATTTTAATATATAATTATTATCACATTCTTTTTTATTTAAGTCTAAATTAGGTATCTTCATTCTTATATTTTATATTACAATAAAATATAATATTACGAATACCCACTTAGTGGTTAAATAAAAAAACAATCAATAATTTAATGATCCCATGGTAACCCTTGTTCATGAGCATAAACTAAACAATCTAAATGGCCATATTCAGCAGCCAATTCACAAATGTAATCTTCTAAAGGACATCTATTTTCAACAGCATATTTAAAACATTCTAATTTACCATATTTAGCTGCGCCGACGGATGTTATAGAATCCCATGGACACCCATTTTCATGAGCATATTTTAAACATTCTAAATTACCATAACTAGCAGCCCTTGAGCATGTTTCTTCATCCCATGGACAGCCATTTTCATGAGCATATCTTAAACATTCTAAATGATCATTTATTGCTGCTTGTGTGCAAGTTTCTTTATCCCATGGACATCCGATTTCATGAGCGTATTTTAGACATTCTAAATTACCATCACGCGCTGCAATTTGACATGTCTTTGTTATTTCTTGTGATAAATTATAAATCGTTTTAAGGCTTTCAAAATCACAATTTGAAACACATAATTCAATATTATCACAAATTTTTTTCATTTCTTATATATATATAAATATATTTTTATATATAAATATAAAACGCGCCCCATTTTAATCTCACAACCCATGTTACCAATCAATAAATCCAATCAACCAATAACAAATGAATTAAAACCGCACGAAAATGCTGCAAATACATAATACTATTCTTTGTGACTAAGCTAAAATGCCAATAAAATGGGTTAATTGGTATTGAAATTAAAATTGAAATTAAAATTGATGCCAAATAATAACCCCATTTAGTAAGGTTATTTAGTAAGGCCAATGGAAAATTGCTAGTTTATAAAACAATTGACTGATTGAATGGCCACATTATTTTAGCTAAAGCTAAAATAATCTGGCCGGGTGATTCCATTATTCACGCCCGTTTAAGACTAAATTGTCTAAAACCAATAAATAACAAATAATCCATGCCCCATTAAGTAACCCTATAAGTAAGGTTTATTTATTAACGCCAATGATAAATGGGTTAATTAGTAAAGTCAGTGGAAAATGGCTAGTTTATAAAACAATAAAATGTTTACCAATAAAATTATGTTATAGAATAATACTTATTTTATATAAGCTAGTGACTGAAACCAGTATCACACGACGATACATAAAGCTAACGCTTTATGTAGTATTAGCTGCGCTAATACTAATGCGTCGCGTGGTCTTGCTCGCCACTAAACCAGGTTTAACTTTGTCAAAAACCTAACGGTTTTTAACTTCGTTAAACCTAGCTTAGTGGCTCGCGGGCAGTGTCTGTAACCAATAAAAGTAATTATTTCTATAAAATCATAAATAAGAATTCCATAACATAAATGGAAATATGTTTATAATAAATGTTTCTTATGAAAACAAGGACATCATAATCCTTGATTATTTTCAATACCCAATTTAAGAAACCAAGATTAGAGTTGCCGCCCCAATTGAAAATGAAAATAAAAGAGAACAATCCATGAAACCATAAAATATGTTCCATTAATAACGAAGTGGTTTGTATACCATAGGAAGATTTTTTTTAAATTATATTAATAATTTTTACCATTGTATTTAATCCATTTATTCTAAATTAATATCATTACATTTATATCATATTATTTATTCCATTTTATTTATACTAGTCCTTTGTAATCCATCTCATAAATCTATTTTATAAATCCATTTTATAAATCTATTTTTATAAATTCATTTTATAACACCATTTTATAAATCTATTTTATAAATCCATTTTATAACACCATTTTTATAAATCCATTTTATAACACCATTTTAATAAATCCATTTTATAACACCATTTTTATAAATCTAGTTTATAATTTCATTTTTATAAATCTAGTTTATAATTTCATTTTATAAATCTAGTTTATAATTTCATTTTATAAATCTAATTTTATAAATCTATTTCATAAAACTATTTCATTTACACCATTCATTCATTCACATTCAATTCTTGCCAATCATTTCATAAACCAGTCTATTATATTATTTTAATTTACTATTTTAATTTACTATTTTAATAATCCATTCTTATACCTAATTTTATAATTCTGTTATTTTACATTTATTAAATTATACCATTATAATTTATTATAAATTATTCCATTTTAATTTACTATTTTAATAATCCATTCTTATACCTAATTTTATAATTCTGTTATTTTACATTTATTAAATTATACCATTATAATTTATTATAAATTATTCCATTTTTAATTTACACGCCTCTCTACCCCACTTTTACCCCATTTTTGTTCCAGCTCATGCTACTATCATTATATATAACAAGGACTTCAAGTCGTTGTCCGCCATCTCGAATTTCTAGAAACTATATCATAGATACGAGCATAGCTGTGATGTTTGAGAACATTTCCCGCCATGTTTCAAAAAACTTTTGCCGTGATGTTTCAACAAACTTTTGCCGTGATGTTTCAAAAAACTTTTGCTGTCATGTTTCAACAAACTTTTGCCGTGATGTTTCAAAAAACTTTTGCCGTGATGTTTCAAAAAACTTTTGCCGAGATGTTTCAACAAACTTTTGCCGTGATGTTTCAAAAAACTTTTGCCGTGATGTTTCAACAAACTTTTGCCGTGATGTTTCCACAAACTTTTGCCGTGATACTTGTGGGCCACCGTAAATTATGCTTGTGTACATACCAACTACACGATAAACAGTGTTTAATACTATCAACTTCCTGGAACCCATGGTGATTCTGTTAACACATTACCCATTGGTCACTGAGGCTAAAAGGAAGCAAACAACAACAAAGAGGTCCTTATCCAACACCGGATTTAATTTACGTACCGTGCAGTTATGTCGAACCAAATCAAGTCGCAGACTTTTGGCTTTTCAGATACAGTACAAGTAATTGATTCGACTCAAGTAAGTCTACAAGCAAGTACGTATAGACTAGTCATGAGAGTCTCTCACTGCCAACCACAAGATGCAAACAGGGTCCTACAGATCCAAGCGGTTCTCAAGTCATCCTGCCTTAGCGCAGACACAATAGCTCCTAACTCACAATAGCTCCTAACTAAGGCTCTAACCTAAATACGAACCAGAAGCCCACGTATCAAAATTAACAATATATGAAAGTGCAATATTTATATAGGTATTCCACCTCATACATTCGTTTAAAGCTAGGTATGGCGCTACGTACGCACGGCTCACCCGGGCTCACCACTCTTGTAGTCTGAGCACGTAATTCCTGTTACCAATATTCGCTTACCTTTAACGCTTTCTTCACCAATAATGCGCTCGTCTGTCTTCACACGTTAATCCAAAAGCATCTAAGGATCATTTCGAAATAGAAACTTGGCACTGATTTCAGTAAACAACTCGTATTTGAAGTACTCGCATTAAATCTCCTGTGTGTGGTTCTGGTTCTAGATGCCTGTTAGCAAATTTTTATCATTGTGTGCATTTTACTGGCTGGAATGCACCCAAAGACGCACTGGATATTCAATAAAATCATGATTTAAAGACAAAAGACATTCCGAGCCCCCTTGGTCTGAAGAATACTCGATTTCAAAGAGGCTCAAAGCATCCATGAGCAATTTACCGGCTGCACGTGACTACAGAAATCGTTTAGTATCCAATCATCTGTTAGCATCTTGATCACAAAACAATCAATATTCCGAGCCCCCTCGCCCGTAGAATACACTGTTAAAACACATTTCATTTTACCAACCAGGGGGGCTCGGAATATTTATTGTCTTGTGATCAAGATACTTGCAAACGATTGGAGACTGGACGACTTGCTGCGTCACGTGCAGTCAGTAAATTTCCCGACGACGCTTTGAGCCCCCTTCATATCGAGTATTCTATAGACCACGGGGGCTTGGAATATCCATTGTCTCTTGATGGAGATCCTGGCGAAAGATTGGACACCTAATATATATTTTGGTCAATGGTAATCAGCAAAATACATAAAGACGCTCTGTTGACATTTTGTTTTCTACATTTTGCCACTTTTGTGGACCTAAAAGAGCTACGATACTTGCAAAGTGTTCTCTGTAGTATCAATATGTAGGAAGCTTTAATAAAGTGAAAGAATGTTGTATTCGTAAACCTGAAAATATGACAGGGGCTCAAGCACCCCCGAGCCCCCGTCTGGATCCGCCCCTGTCGTAGTACTGCACAATAGTGTTCTGACAGGTCACATTTCACACACAATATGGCATGAGCCAAATACGGAATGCTCGATTCGTTCTCGGCACGAAAGTGAAGGCAAGACCAGGTACGGGGGTACACAAAGATCCTCTCCTAACTGCACCTAACGACGGGGGTACTTTCTAAGAGTTTTCTCAAACTTTGGCCTCAGTTACACGGTACCGGATAGCTTTTTGTATCGGATACCAATCTGCTATCTGATACAACTTTTGCTCCGAATTCATTGCGGTTACACTGTGCCGGATAGCTTTGTGTACCTGTTACGTTT
Organism: Mastigias papua; assembly: GCA_964019165.1. NCBI lineage: Eukaryota > Metazoa > Cnidaria > Scyphozoa > Rhizostomeae > Mastigiidae > Mastigias > Mastigias papua. The sequence continues at coordinate 3,414,093 of OZ025282.1, read as the reverse complement.
CCAGTTACATGGTACCAGATCCACTCCGCACTGCGAGGCCTTTTCTATTGTTTTTTTGCTCTTCTGCGGAGATAACCATAGCAACTAGCTTTAAGGCTGCCAAAGTTTGGCGCCAAATGTTAGCTTCCATCACTTTGCAAGCATGGCCCACAAAGAAGATCGTGACGATGCATTTGGATGGACAGATGCTGAGGTTGAGCTTTTACTGGAAGCTGTTAAAGTATTTGCCAACCAGTGTCAATTTGAGGGTAAAGACTGGGAGAGTATAAAGTCGAAATATGAGAGGATTAAAGAGATTTTCACAGAGCGATACCCAAAGGATGCAGGTACTGTTGACTGTGATTACCCGAAATCGTCGGCACTGTCAACATTTACAAAAGAGCGCATTGCATCGAAGCTGAAATACATCAAAAGAAAATATAGAAGAGCTGTTGATTCAGGCAGAAAGAGTGGCGGAGGAAAAAGTGTAATGAGCTTTTTCCATCTCTGTAAAGATATATGGGCAGGATCACCCTCAACGAATAGTATTGAAGGTTTGTAATTATATTCTTAGAGTACTTAGTTAAATTCAGGAGAATGCCCTAGAATATATCAATCTGCACTTTGTTTTGAGTTTTACCAGCAATTAACTAATTACACTTATGTTAGTTTGGACAAAAGCCATAAGATGTATATCCTCTTCTACAGGAAATCTAAAGTCTTAAACTGTGTCTTTTTGTTCAAGCATCCAGACCAATATCCAAAAAGCATTGCTATAACACCATCATCATGATTTATCATGAATAGATTTATATAAGACTTAAAGTTTTACAGCTGTTCTGGTTTGCTGAGATCTGCAATAAGAGGGTATTTTGTTCAGTGCAGACAGTTTCAAAAATGGTGCAAATAATTTACTTTCAAATTACAATTGATTGTACTCTTTTTTAGGTGGAATAGAGTCAAGTGAGAAGACTGAAGACATCAGTCTAGGACAATCACCCCCAAGCACCCCATCAGAATCACATGGTATAGATAGTGACCAAGAAGGCCAAGTAACAAATAAAAACAGAGAAGCACCATCAGATTCCTCAAGTAGAAGGGAAAAAATAAAAAAATAACAAAATTTTTGAAAGAAAGAAGGGAAGAGAAAATGATCTCAAGAGATTCAATACCAAGACAACAGCTTCAAATCATCAAAGAAGACCTGCATTTAAAAAGAAAGCTGATTGAGCAAGCAGAATCTGTCGACAAGGAGTTTTTGCAGCATGCTCAGAAAATGGCCAAGACAATGGATACATTAACTGGGGCAATGACTGGTTGTTTTCAGATGATGCAGTCAATGTTTGAGCTTCAAATGCAACAGAGCAGGCAATCCATGCAACAATGTTATCAAGACCCAAGGGAGGAAGATATCATTATGGTCACAGCAATTACCAGCCCTCTAACTATGAGATTGCTCAAAGCAATAGTGATAACCATGATGAACTTAACAAAAATTTTTACCAACTTTAAGGAGCAAAAAGAAACATTGCAGGTCTTCTTATTATTTTCTACTGGAAAAACAGCCTTTGATAGCAGATACATATAGTTAACATTTGATACCCTATATATAAAAATATATTGAATGATAATGATCACTGAAAAAATTTCATAAATATTTGTCTGTTCTCTCTTCCATTTCTTTCACAACTATTAGTTTCTGATATGCACTGCCTATTTGGAGGCTGGAATTCTTTCTCATACATCATAATCTGCTTCTCCAATGTTTCATTGACTTTCTCACCATTCTTCTCACAAAAATTGTGGAGAATAAAACAAGACATTATTGTGTCTGATATGTTAGCCATACAGAGATCCATAGGTGCCCTAAGGATACCAAACCTAGCCTTTAATCTACCAAAGCTGCATTCAACAATCATGCGTGCTGATGACAACTTATATCCAAAAAACTGTTCTTCCTCTGTATTTCCACCTTTTGCAAACTCTTTCATAAGGTAAGGAAGTAAGGGATATGCAGGATCTCCTATTATGCACACCGGAACAGGTTTTTCTCCCTCTACTACCAACTTAGGACAAGGTGGAATGATGCCATTTCGAAATAATTTGTTAAGGCTAGAGTTAGCAAAGACTCGGGCGTCGTGTACACTGCCTGGCCACTTAATATTTACATCAATAAAACAATAATTTGCATCTACACATGCCTGTACATTTAAGCTGTAGAAACCCTTTCTGTTAATGTAGTCAGTGGAACAATTCAATGGCTTTTTGACTGGGATATTGGTCCCGTCAATTGCGCCAATGCACTGTGGAAAATCACGCTCTGCATAGAATTTTGAAACTAGCTCTTCAACCGTTTCAACAGTTGTTGGAACTGTAATGTATTCCGTAACTAAGTTTCTTGAGATGGCTTTTGTGACTCGCTCAACTATACGTGAAACTGTGCATGAGGCCAGTCCAAATGAATTGGCTGTTTTCCTCATTCTGCCTCCGTCTGATAAATAATACAGTGTTACAGCCACTTGGGTAGGTACGTCTACTGGCTTTCTCATGTTTGTAACTTGTCTGGTTACAAAAGGCCTAAGCTGATCACAGAGCATGTAAAAGCTTTGCATCGACATTCGGAAATTGTCTTTCCATTCACTGTCAGGTGCTTTACCAGCTCTTAAATTTGACCACCATATTCCACAACGACCAGGTGCCTTCCAGTACTTTCGTTTCGCTCTAACTTTCCTCACTTTTCCATAAGCAGGGGTAGAAACATTTGCCAATAACCTCGTGATGCGTCTTTTTCTCGCCAAATAAATAGTCAAACTCCTTTGAAAAATCAAACTAGTTAGCTGGACTGCACCGGCTAATGCCGTAAATAAGAATGCAATGTCAAGAAGCTTATTGATTTCCACCATATTGTCATCTTTTACGAAGCATCAAATTTGGCGCCCTTTTCCTCCCTCACTCTGAAAATGAGGTTACGGAGCAAAAAGCGTATCGGATAGCCCTTTACGGCATGGTTACACGGAACCTGAGTGTATCGGATACATTCTTGTGTCACTTACAAATCAGATCACTTTTTGTACCGGATAGCCAATGGAATGTGTATCGGATAGCAAGGCACCGTGTAACTGACAGGCGTATCTGGTATAAAAAGCTATCCGATACAAAAGGTATCCGGTACCGTGTAACTGAGGCCTGTGTAAGGCTTGTGTAGTATCTTGGATCCGCCCCTGGAAATGGCGGAGGCAGTGACCTGGGAGACTGATATGGTATATAAATTATGTAGAAATTTCACTTCCTAGGCAGGAAACGGCGGATGTGGAGTTTAGGGTAACTGCCAAATCGCGTTAAATTCTATACGAAATTATTCCTTACGATGAGGACAGTCGAAACAAAGCATAAAACGTGCGGTTCTACCATAGAATAGGAGGACTAGAATGCGCAGTAGGTCACGTGGAGCGTAATGCCAATGGGGAGTCAAAATGGTAGCACCACGTTGGCAAAAAGACAGAAGCGGCACTCTGAGCTATACGTAAACAACATAGGCTAAATGTCGTTTGACGCGTAGTTTTGCTACATGATACTTCCTAGCAATAAATACGGATATAATAAGTGATGCACACTTTAGATAATCTAACTTCTGGGCGAAATAACCTGTTTTCTGATCCGTAAGTATACGCGTATGAGGGGTTTTTCCTTGTGACTTGTAGGCCTTTTCACTTTCTATTCAACGCTAATTCAGCTAATGATTTATATTGACCTTATTTACAAATACTGTGGGCATATCTTACTAAAATTGCTGCAAGAATATTTATTGGTGTTGCTAGATCCCTGCATATTTAGATAGGAATAGCAACTTTCTGCAACTGGTTGCAAATATGAGAAACAGTTTCTCTCAGGTCACTATCAATACCCCCTAAGATGTCAATTGCTCAGAGACCTTCTGGAAACCAATATTCAAAAAACATTAACTTTTTAGCTTTGTATTAACATAACAGCAATATAAGGTTTAATCAAATAAATAAGTATAATCATTTAGTCATACAATAAGTGCAGTAAATAAAACTGGAGGAACAAATGTTGGACAAGCAACTGGATGTGAGCTAACAGAAGAGGCCTTAGAGTGTACAAAACTCTTCACTTTTGCAGTAGAAGAGCCTATCTATTACAAAAAAGGATCCTATCATTCTCAGTCTTGCACCATCAGATCCTGATATCTGAATAACAAATGTGACATATGCTTTCTTCAATAGCAATTTGATAAAGTTTGCAATAAGATGAAGGGTAGGATATCATAGGGTAACTTTGAAGGGCCTTTTAGTCAAATCTTGAAGCAAGACAGTAAAATTCATGTTTTATTGGCCATACTTCAAAGCATTAAGCATGCCAGGAATGCAGTGATACATGTGGGAACATTCTACCATTCCTCCATAGAAAAGACATCAAAAGAATACAAAAATCCTGTGACTAAGCATTGTTCCATTCTATTTCTTCTCTGCTTGCATTTCTATTAAATCTGAGAATATAAAAATTCAAAGACAGCCAGGCTGCTAATGATATTACACTTCTCATGAATGATATATCCACCAAATTCTATGTTATCATGACATGTTGTTTGGCAACTATGTTCTGAATCATAACCTTTTCAAAATCATATTGAAATACTACATTTGTCAAAAATTGTATTCTCAAAAATAACACATTTTTAGGAATGTCATTTATTCCTTAAAGATATCATATATGGTTTATATACATAATATACTTGTCAAAAACATAATATATTTCTCAGCAAGCACAAGCAAATTGGGTTGGTACAACAATCACACAGCTGTGCAGCTAAAGTATGGAGCAAAACTACCCCTATGAAGCTAAATGGACTCTTGATTAACAGCTACTGAGGGGCCAGTCGTCAACTCTTTCAGGGGAGGGGGTGGAAGATGTCCAGGAGGGGGGCCAAAATTCTGTACACTCAGAGGGAGAGGGAATGAAAATTAAAGAGCATTTTACAACAAGGAGTATGGAGTTTCTTCTGAGATCCTGGAGTAGGGACCAAACCTTTTACATAAAACTAAGAGGGGGGACGAAAATTCCATCAAACATATGAGAATGTCTTCCATCAGCCCCCACAAGAAAGTAATGATCCGTCCCTTATGTCCATGTCTTTGATTAGGATACAGCCAAGTTGCCTAGGTGCACTCCGTGTAATGCTCACGCCGGAGATTCACTAAGTTACTTTGCACTCATGCAAATATGACACACATATAGGTCATGTTGTTATCGTTTCCTTGTATTGCAGCACTAACATCAATAATTTTTACGCCAGTACTCGTAGAAAAAGATGTACTCAGTAGGCCGCATGGCATGCACACTAGCCTAGACGTATACAATTGATACGGATACCACCGTTATGTCTGCAGGTGACACACAACTACCTAATAGTTGATAACTATTTGAAATCCTGAGTCTTGAACTGTATGGAATGGTACAATGCTAAAATATACATAGATTCTTATTATCTACATTCGCTCTACTCCCCTAGAAAGTACTTGGCCTATCCTGTCAAAGATCGATGCTTCGCTTAAAGGTACTTTTCTTAAGTGGTTCAACTAGCTATGAAACAAAGTAACTTGACTTACGTTGTGGATATTTGATCTTTAGTTAATCTGTCACTGTTTGGATCTCTCGGGACATTAAATAACAGGATACAAACCCTAAGGCCCGCATAGCAAACTTTTGAAAAACGATAGAATCGCAACATAAAAGGTAATTTTCAAACTCTGAAGGCACTTACCGATAATCTTATTCCTTCGCCACACCAAATATTTCATTTTACAGTCCAAATAGGTTCAAAATTAGTCCAAATAGATTGAAAACACAATTTGACGGCATAGCCCGTAACATTCTTTTGCCAACGTGTTGCTACCATCTTTGCTCCTCATGGGTATTACATACCAGACAAAAACGAAACAATAGAGCACGCATTCTAGTCCTCCTATTTCTATGGGTTCTACTTACTAATTACTTATTTACTCTTATTTTTCCCTCGATCAACATTCAAAACCCTTTGCCCATTAAGAAACTTCCCCCATTCTACAACTGACGCTAACCCTAACCCTGACCATTACCCTACACAATACCCTAACCCTGACCCTAACACTAACCCTAAGTACTTGGTGTGTAGTACCGCGCTTTTACTCCTTTGTTTCGACTGTCTTCATCGTAAGGAATAATTTCGTATAGAATTTAACGCGATTTGGCGGCTACCCTAAACTGCACATCCGCCATTTTCAACCTTCCCGGAAACGTGCGCTAGGCCCTACGTTGACAAAGGTCATAACTTCTCAATTACGCAGTATTCCGCAAGCATTATTGCAGATTCTTACTCGGGAGGGTGAGACCTATCGATTGATATATAATCTATCAATATCTGGTGGGGTCCGTTCTCTTAAGATCCGCCCCCAGCCCACTTCAACTATACCATGCACACCTCTTACAGAGAAAGGTAGTTTGCCAATCGTGCAAGATGGCACTGAATGTACCAACAAGCCCAGAGGATATCCAAATGCATTAGCAATGCACCTAAGTGAAATTTTGGTGAAAATGTAAAACCTGGAGTAAGACAATATTTGAAACCAACGAGATTCCACAAGTACACATAAAACTGCACTCTTCCTTCTGTTAAACAACTCGGATTGTGAACACAGATTTCGAAAAGGCAAATGCTAAATTCACTAATTGCAAACATAAGTGCAGAAGCTAAAGATGCAATTCCCAACTAGTTAAACAGACAGACTAAAAACAAAGAATGACATACCCCGGATGGTACTGCTGATCCATTCTGAGCATCAAATCTTAGTTTTGAAATTGGTCCAGCTCCACAGCACACTATCTCCTTCGATGCAGAGGCAGTAAAAGGACTTCACGGTAACTGCAGTCAGGCTTCCTCGAATGTTATTCCATCTACGTAAGCGGAAGTGATGCTTATTGGCTAATGCATTGAGTCCTTAGTTACGTAATAGCAACTTTCGCCGGAAAAGCAAACCTTTCTCCGCCCCAACTGTTATTTTAACAAAAGATGCATACCATGACATTCCTATAATAGCCCCCCCCGTTTAGTAAGTTTAAACAAAGAGGACATTAGAGAGTTTCCGAAACACTACGCAGTGACCTACTACGCCTCAGGGGAGACTAGGTCCCAGCGCGTTTTCGGGGATTCCCCCGATTGCTGTGGTGTAGTGGGTAGTTTCACTACTTGCGACTGGCCTATTTCAAGTCGTAGTGATATACAAGATTTCAAGGTACGTAATATACATTATTTCTTATCATACTGATATCATTATTCCATTCTGTCACCTATTATGCTAACAAGTTGTAACTAACTGTTGATATTTGTCGTCTTGTCTTAAAAGAGCACCGTCAACAAGGCGAATAGAGAAGATGGCCTCGACCAGCACCTCCGAAGCAACAGTTGAAGCCCACAAAAGAATACAGACGTTTGTATTTTAGTGACATTACCAGACAAAATTAACATGTACTTATTTGGATATTTTGGATGAACCCAATCGACCTTGAGGAGTGCTGAGAGTATCAAAGTCGGCTTCGGCATATTCGTATGAAGGGGCAAAGTTTTGTTTCATTTATATGTAATATCCTCATGAAAATACCAGTTTTGCTAACCACAGAGTCGTATTTACTTCTATAAATTCTTCATCACGGATTTGCCATCATGGTAAATCGAGGTAGGTATATTTTAACTCCATCCTCGTGTTTATTTACTTCGGCGCCATTGCTGAGGTGTCTTCGTGCTTCGGAAAGTAGTTTTTGCTCCTGAGCTGCTACACCTCAGACCAAGTAGTACTCAGTCTCCCACTGAGGCGTAGTAGCTCGCCGCGTAGTGTTTCGGAAACTCTCTATTGTCCCAATCAGACCCACAATTGCCAGGCGACTGTTAATGATCAGACATTCTGCCTAGACTAATGATATATCAGGGGCCGCGCAACAGGGGGGCCGGGGGCTATGCCCCCCAATTTTTTCAGATATAAATTTTTCAGTTGGAAAGATATATGATGCTTAGTAGCTTTGTATCAGTGACGTTTCTACAACCCGTAGTAATGATTTTAGTTAAGAATTAGGAGCATAAAGGAAAGACATTTACTCCAGAGTTGGTGCATTGGCTTTATCTAAGCCAAATTCCAGAAATTTGACTTTTTCTGAACTTGTTTGGCCAAGAAAATTTAGTTTGGTTTAGACGATTTATTTGGCTTTCTGGCTTTTATGGCTCTTTTCATTTCTATAAAAGATTATTAATAATAATAATTCAATTATTTACAGTAGGCAGGGGTACATAAGTATGTGGATAGCTAATGTATAAGCTAATTAAAGCCTACTACTTATAAAAACTATACTTAATACAATTATAGCAATTTATTTATACAAAAAGAAAAGCTAGAATATATATGAGTAAGAGTATAAGATATAAAAAAGTACAATAAATTAAGCTACGTTATGAACCCGACCTAGCTCCGATAAAAGTTATCATCAGCAGTAGGTTGATTATAATAAGCCTGTGACCATTGATTTTCGTTGGCTTACATTCCCTGACCTCCTGTGTGGTGACAAGAGAAAACATTCAGGGGCCGCGCAACAGGGGGGCCGGAGGGCTATGCCCCCCCCCCCACTTTTTTCAGATATAAATTTTTCAGTTGGAAAGATATATGATGCTTAGTAGCTTTGTATGAATGACATTTCTGCAACCCGTAGTAATGATTTTAGTTAAGAATTAGGAGCATAAAGGAAAGACATTTACTCCAGAGTTGGTGCATTGGCTTTATCTAAGCCAAATTCCAGAAATTTGACTTTTTCTGAACTTGTTTGGCCAAGAAAATTTAGTTTGGATTAGACAATTTATTTGGCTTTCTGGCTTTTATCGCTCTTTTCATTTCTATTAAAGATTAGTTCCGATATTAAAAAGTCATCATCAGCAGTAGGTTGACTATAATAAGCCTGTGACCATTGATTTTCGTTGGCTTACATTCCCTGACCTTCTGTGTGGTGACAGGAGACAACATTACGTTGTTTGTTGACTTTCGATATCATGCTTTCCTGTATATTTTAACTAGCCTTCAAGCCATTTCTACAACCGAAAGATCACTAATACCAAATATCGGGGGCCTATTATAGGGGGTCTGAAAGCCGCAAAGCCGTGCGAAAATCAGCCAAAAGCCGCAATCCGCAATAAAACTTAGCACAAAGCCGCGGCCGCGATGGTAAACCGCGATGTGTCACAAAACGTAGCCAACTAAGTGCTTATAAGACAAGGGAAATATTGCTAGAAAAAACTACATGACAGTTACCATGGTTTTCACTTGGTTTCATAGAGCAAGATATTCTATTGATCTAAACCCTAGTTGAAATCTATGGACGCATATTTTCGTGGAAACGCGTGTAAAATTCTGTAAAGGCAGCGTGTTTTTCACGCAACCTGAATCAATTGAAAATGCTGAACCTCTCATCTATCAATAGGCCAAAGCTCGAAAAACAAAAACTACAGCTCACAGTTTAGCTCTATTGCACAAATCGGTTATTGAACCTCACTGCACGACCAAATCGTGATTTCGAGCCAACAAGGAACATAGCCTCTCTTGTTACTTCATCTGTCATTGTATCCTCTGCTTCGCGTGAATAATTGCTAGCTGCACCCGACATTGTCATTGTCACTATTTTCACATTCACGTACACATTATATACACAGTGTATGTGAAAATAGTGGTTTTTCATAGGCTGTGTGAGGGAAAATAGGGGTCTGGGGGCATGCCCCCAGAAAAAATTTTTCAAATTAATGCCCTGTGAAACGTCGGAAAACATCCTTTTGCAGAATAGAATGTAGCAGTTTCTATCATTGCTCTTTATGCTAAGATGAAGAAACTAGCCCCTTTGCATTCCTTTTTTATAAGAACCAGTAAAAGTGAGGTCCAGACTGGCTGTTCTTAACTTTTTCTAATTTTTGAGGCTGAATTGTTCTTAATTTGTTCTTAAATTTGTGGGGTGTACACATAGACAATTTAGACATTAGACAATGCAAGACAAAATCAGATGCCTATGCAACAGGCATTATTTTTACGAGGGAATGACATTTCATGTTAATATATTATAGGACAGTATATGCATCTTTGTGCAAAAATACATTTTACGATAGTACTTCAGCCTCAATTTGTTCTTAATTTGTTCATCTCATTATCGCTATTTTCGTTGATTTGTTCGTTGTGTTCACAGTCAGCGGTTCTTGGTCGCAACGCAGGTCACTCTGAGACTGATATAGTAGTTATGATAGGACTCTTTATTTTTAAGTAAAGGAATATTTTTGAACTTGAAGTTCTAAAATATCCCATGCTCCCTAAAACAATTTCATACGTTCCCTTGATTCCTATTAAAAATACGAGATGTTCCCATGTTCCCAATAACAAAAACGGCAAGTTCCCTTGTTCCCCATAACCCCTGGGAGGGCCCCCTTAAAGCTGCTACTTTCTTTTGCAAACGATAATCGCTAAAATAGGGTAGCAGGACCAGTGATACTGGTCCAAGGGTATGGTCGACCCTTCCCTTTTGCGAGCCCCAGGTCTAGCTGACCCGGCTGGTAGTACCTGGAAGGGTCCCTTGCTCAGGGTTACGAGCGATGGCCAATGGCGGATCCGGCAGGACACTGGTGGTGAAGGCAGATGAGCTACGACCTCAGAGGGCAATGGCTGTTTACAGGCAGATGACTCTCTGAGAAGAGAGGTGGTGATCTCCGTAAACTCACCCGACAGAAGGCAAAGGCAAACCACTGTCGTATTCTGCCTCGTATAATCATGGTAATGCTTGTGAACAGTATGAAAGTTAACAACGTGAAGGGTCCTAAAGGTAGGGTCTCGTTCGGTAGGGACCATCATGTGCTACAGGTGATACCCGACCGTTATCCTGCGACTGTATGCAGAAATAGTAAATTTAATAGTAGGATTGCAACATGGAATGTTAGAACTATGTACCAAAGTGGAAAGATGGATAATATAATAATGGAAAAGAATGAAAATAAGTATATTAGGCGTGTGTGAGGTAAGATGAAAAAATCTGGAAAAGTAACATCTGAAGGAACTACATTTATATATTCAGGAGGAATGGAGCACAAACACGGCGTTGGAATATTTTTTGATGAAAGTACTGCAAAATGTGTGTCTGGTTTCTGGTGTCTTTCAGAAAGGGTTATGGTGGTGAGGCTGAAAGGAAGACCATTTGACATCTCTTTGATTCAGTGCTATGCACCTACAGCTGATAACAATGATGATGAAATAGACAAGTTTTATGAAAAATTAGATGAAGCAATAAAACAATGTAGATCACAAGACATTAGAATAATTATGGGTGATTTTAATGCAAAAGTAGGTGGCCAGAGGGATGGTAGAGCAGTTGGCCCCTTTGGCTTAGGTCAGAGGAATGAAAGAGGTAGTAGGTTAGTAGAATGGTGCACCGCAAACAGATTTGTAATTACGAACACGTGGTTTCAACATCACATGAAGAATTTGTATACTTGGAGGAGCCCTGGAGACACTTGCAGAAATCAAATAGATTATATAATGATTAATGAACGTTTTCGAAACGCTATCAAAGGAGTAAGGACATATCCAGGAGCAGACTGTGACAGTGACCATAATCTGTTGATGAGTAAACTATGTATAAATCTGAGAAAACTGAAGCGTAGTAAAGTGAAACCTAAGATGAAATGGAATGCACTATTAGAGGATACAGAATTGAAGGCCATATTCTGTCAGAAAGTTGAAGAGCGGAAAACTTTACAAAAAGCCTTGATGAATAGTGCTCAAGAGTGTATCCCAAAATATGGGATGACAGCCAAGAAGAAGTGGATGACATCAGAGATCTTAGATCAGATGGAAATGAGACGCAGAGTAAAAAAAGACACAGATGAGTACAGAAGGGTAAATATGAGGATTCGAAATATGTGTAGGGCAGCAAAGGAAGAGTATCTAAATCAGCAGTGTGAGGAGATTGAAGAACTAGAAAATAGAAATATTCAAATAATGCATGAGAAAGTGAAAGCTGTAGTTAATAAGAAAATATGGCATATATCTAGTTGTATAAAGGATGAGGATGGCAATGTAATAATGGAACAGGACCAGATTAAGGGGAGGTGGACAGAGTACATCAATAGTCTATATTCAGATACTGAAAGAAAAGACAAACCAGTAATAGGGAAACAGATGAATGGGAATCCAACAACGAGAGAAGAAGTAAGAGATGCAATGAAACAGATGAAGAAGAACAAAGCAGTGGGAAACGATGAGATAGCGTTTGAAATGATAGAGGCTTTAGGAAATTTTGGGCATGATAAGATCACTGATATTGCTAATTTTGTATATGAATCTGAAAATGTACCTGATGAAATGATTGAGTCAATATTCATTGCTCTGCCAAAGAAGCCGGGAACAACTGATTGCAAAGCGCATAGAACAATTAGCCTTATGAGCCATGTCACAAAGATTATCTTACATGTAATACTTAATAGGAATAAGACTACCATTAGAGAAAAGTTATCAGATGAACAGTTTGGATACAAGCCTGGAAAGGGTACAAGAAATGCCACTCTTTGTCTAAGAGCAATCATAGAAAAGTGCATTGAGAAGCAAAAGGACTTGTATATATGCTTCATAGACTATGTAAAAGCATTTGATTGTGTGAAGCATGACAAGCTACTGGAATTCTTGGAAAGGTTGGATATAGATGGGAAAGATATTAGACTGATCAGAAATCTGTATTATGGCCAGAAAGCTGCAATCAGAATTACCGGAGAAATAGGTGAATGGGTAGATATACAAAAGGGAGTACGACAGGGATGCATCCTCTCACCAGACTTATTTAATTTGTATAGTGAAGAAGCCCTAAGGAAAATAAAGACATGTGATGGAGTCCATCTGGGAGGAGCAAATTAGAATAATCTTCGATACGCAGATGATACGGCATTAATTGCTGATAGTGAGGAAAAGCTACAGAGGTTGTTGAATGTTGTTACAAAGGAAAGTGAGAGGCTTGGTTTGAAGATAAATTGTGAAAAAACGTATGTGATGGCTGCCAGTAAAAAGGTACAGGCTCCGGTTTGTAGCATGACAGTAAACAGTGTACAGATTAAGAAAGTGGATTATTTCAAATACCTAGGACGTTGGATAACTTCAGATGGGAGATCTGATAGGGATATTAGGTGTAGAATCAGTCAGGCAAAGCAAGCGTTTATGGATATGAGAAATCTATTATGTGCAAAAAACATAGGATTGGGAGTTAGAAAGCGTCTGTTAAAGTGCTACATCTGGTCAGTGCTATTGTATGGATCTGAGTCATGGACAATTAGTAAAGGTATGGAGCAAAAGCTTGCTTATGGCGGCAGAGATGTGGTTTTGGAGAAGGATGATGAGGATATCATGGACAGACAAACTGAATAATGAAGCAGTGCTGGAAAAAGTGGGAGTAGAAAGACAACTTTTGAACACTATCAGAAGGAGACAATGGAACTTTGTTGGGCATGTGCTGAGAAGAGAAGGAGGGATAGAGAAGAACATCTTGGAAGCTGAAATGGGAGGGAAAAGAGCAAGAGGAAGACAGAGATTGAAGATGCTAGATTGGATGATGGAGAGATTGCGAATTAAAGATGGACAACAGTTAGGTAATGTTGCAATGAATAGAAAAAGATGGAGAGACAAAGAACCGCCATGATCCGTCTACGGTAAATAATGCCAAGACACCAGAAGAAGAAGAATCGCTAAAAATAAAATATAACTTATAAGCTCAAGGGAATATTTTTTGATACATCAAAGAAAAAAACAAGAACCCAAGATGATAGGGGCCGATAGGTGGCCTGGCTGCACCAGTCAAGAAAATGTAAAGGAAATCACTCACAATATCAGTTCTATCACATCTTTCAGCTTAATTTCGCCACCATCTTCATCTTTTGAGCATTCAACTCTAAATTTTTCTTTTCTCGAAAAATCTTTGCCACCTTTACCAGCGTTGTAAAAGAGCGCAACAAAAGATATTACGCTCAACGTTTCGTCAACGTAGCTCAATGATAAATGCACTGGTCAGATGGCACTGATCTATGGATACAAGTGACTTGCACCTCTCAGGATATCTCACGTGACCTAATCCCCAAATCTGTCACACTAATTCTTCTCTACAATCAGCTACGTCACTACGGAATCCCATGAGAAGCGAGCGCACGCGCTACTGGTCATTGCGAACAACCACTACTGGCGTTCGGCAGCGTGTGATATGCGTCTGACAAGATTCGTAAGTACTGTAATTTATTTATTGATAATGATCCGTATTCTTTGTTATAGTTATATAAAACCACTTGATTGATCAAATTGTATAGTTTGCTATCGATTGTGCCTTTACGCTAGAGGGCTTGTTGCTTTGTTTACAGATTTCCACAAACATTGAGCCTAATCGATTTATTCCTGAGTTTCTAGGCGAGGAATGGTTTACAAAAACTCTGGATACAGGCAATATTGACCTATTGCCACTATTGCTAACGAATGAATGTTATTTTCATCCATAGAATTGAACCAGTTGTTGAAACACTGCTCCACCGGAGAACAAAAGTTTGCCCAACGGGCATAATGAGAAACGTCCAGCGGACATGCACATTTGCTAGTAATCTGCAATTGGCATTTGCATCCCACGAACTAACCGTTGTGTATTAAGCTAGGTTCATTACTTACACCAGCTCTACCAGGGACCTTAGCAGTTTTGCCAGTGAGGTAGATTTATTGCTTATATTAATTCTACCAGAGACCCTGAAAGTTTACCTTATGGGCACAGTGACCGTAGCCACATGGCAGAATGATCTCTCGTCCACCGGACATGCACATCTGTGGGTAATCTACCATTGACATTTTCATACAACGAACTAAAGATTTTATCGAGCTAAGTTTATACCTTATACGAGCTTTACCAGGGAATTCAGCAGTTTGCCTATTAGATAGATCTATTGGTATACCAGCTCTACCAGCGAACCTAAAAGTTTTCCTAACTGGCACTGAAAGTAGCCACGTGGCAGAATGACCTCTCGTCCACCGACCATGCACATTTGCGAGTAGTCTGCCATTGACCTTTTCCTCCAAAGAACTAGACATATTTTCAATCTAGGTTTGTTGTTTATACGAGCTCTGCCAGGGAACTTAGCAGTTTGCCTACGAGCACTGCCTACGAGGTAGATTTATTGCTTATACCAGATCTACCAGAGAGCCTACACATGTGCCTAACAGGCGTATTGAAAGTAACCACATGTCAGAATGATCTCTCGTCCACCGGACATGCACATTTGCGAGTAATCTGCAAGTGACATTTTCATTCAAAGAACTAGACATTTTATCTAGCTAGGTTTATTGCTTATGTCAGCTCTATCAGAGAACTTATAAAGTTTGCCTACCAGGCATGATGAGATGACAACAGGCCAGAATGGCCTTTTGCCCACCGGGCATGATTACCTTTGCAGGGTATGTAGTTTTCGTCCTAGCCCACAGACTGAAATCGTGTTCTAATGAATATATGGCAGACCTCTCCCGGAGAAGCTGAAAATTTAAAAGTGATGCATGATGAGATGGATGATACTAAGCAGAACGATTTTAGTCATTTGTATGTAGGTAGAAATTACATGACTCGGGAAAAGGGCCCATGTGTTGTATATTGTTTGTTAGTTTACGTAACTCTAAGTATCTTAGATTGATACAGCATTACTGTAACATTAAACAGACGGGCTAGCTGCAAGTATTAAGTAATGTCTCTCCCCTCTCTTTGTGACACACTGATCGCATTTCACATTCAAAAACGGGATGACAGCTTAACAGGACGGGGGTACATGATAGCAGCTGTTTTACTGTGAGAGAAGCAAGTTATTTAGTCGATTGCGTGTCTTGGTTCAATCACTTCATATGACTTCATAATGTAGCTTCATACTTCCGGCTTAGCGACATCTCAGGAACTTGTCAGTCCTCCATGCAGAACATCCGTCTACTATAGTGCACAGTGGGTAATGTTTGGCTTGCATACTCTCTAGTAGGGTAGCAACAATTCTCTCACACTGTGATTTATAACGACTAGTCATCGACAGTCACTACTCCGAAATCCTAGCTCCCAGCACCATAGAGGAAACTATGCGGAATAATGTAGAAAGTGTGCAGAATTCCCGATAGCAAATTCAATGATATTCACCCAAATTATAAACTATTATGTGCATGCCAGTGTGGCTTTATTGCTGCCAAGGTTATTTACATCTGCCATGTTGCAATAAGAGCCAGCGAATGATGAGAAGATACCATCTTATTGTTAAGATTATTGAAAAGCATGAACACACATGTCGCAGCGAATAAAACGATGTAACTATTGAAATCCATAAAAGCGGAACTTAACATAATGTTACGTAATTAAACAATAAGAGTCTATAGCGTTGACAGGTTCTTCCTGTTTTTCGCAAGTCCATTATAAGTCCATTATTTTAATACTCCCACTCGAAAAGCATAACGAAGAACAAAACTTTGATATTGTAATAAGAAAAATATTAATAGAATGTCTTCAAATGTCATTGAAGAGTCCCATAAGTTCTCTTAGTTTCTGAAAACGTATCTTTGCTAACGGCTTAGTCATAACGTCTGCAACCATTTCCTCAGTAGGACAATAGCTGAGCACAATCTCCGACTTTTCAACTTTATCACGTAGAAAGTGATGGCGTATATCAATATGCTTGGTTCTCGAGTGGTACTTCGGATTCTTAGATAACGCAATTGTCCCTTGATTGTCCTCGTTAATCACAGTGGCCTCTGTTTGTTCAAAATTCAAATCACGAAGTAAGGCTCGTAACCAAAGTGCTTCTTGTGTGGAAAGACTAGCTGCTATGTACTCCGCTTCTGTGGACGAAAGAGCTACAGTTGTCTGCTTTTTACTCGTCCAACTCACGATGCCGCCACATAAGAAGAATGCATAACCGGACTGTGATTTTCTGCCATTTGGGTTGGCTCCCCAATCTGCATCAGTATAGCCCATAAGTTTGACATCTTTTTCTTTCGATCCATCATAGACTATACCATAATTTAGAGATCCTTTTATATATCTCAAAATTCTCTTTGCAGCTACCCAATGTTCTGTTCCAGGATTTGAGCAAAATTGACTCAATGACCCTAGCGCTTGTGCAAGATCAGGTCTGGTTCCTGTTACAGCATACGGTATGCTACCAATAAGCGCTTCATACTTAGCTTTATCATGTGCTTCTCCTTCATTTGGCAGAAGTTTAACGTTTTGATCTTGTGGAGTCATGACTGGTCTACAGTCTTTCATTCCAAATTTCTCAAGTAATTGCATGAGATACTTTGATTGATGCAGCATTGTAAGCTTCTTGCTCCTGTCGCGTTTTATTTGGATTCCCAGGATATAGTGAGCTTCTCCAAGATCCTTCATTTCAAATTTACCACTTAATAATCGCTTTTCATTCTGCAACAGTTGCATGTTGTTTGAAGCGATCAGCAGGTCATCTACGAATAAAGCTATTATCACAAAGTTTGCTCCCACTTGCTTTGTGTACAAACATGTATCAGAACTGCATTGTTTGTAATTGAGTTCTTTCAAGAAATTATGCATGGTATTATACCAGCACCTGGATGCTTGTTTTAAGCCGTAAATGCTTTTTTGCAATTTACAAACGAGATTTTCTTTGTTCTTTTTTGCATACCCCTCTGGCTGTTTCATGAATATTTCTTCCTTTAAGGTTCCATTCAAAAAGGCAGTTACTACATCCATTTGATGGAGTTCTAAGTCCAACTAGTTTGCTATAGCAATAATTGATCTAATAGTGGTGTAGCGTGCCACAGGTGAGAATGTCTCTTCGTAGTCAATACCCTCTTGTTGGGAGTACCCTTTTGCTACAAGGCGCGCTTTATATCTTTCTACTGAGCCATCTGCATTGTGCTTTATCTTGTACACCCAACGACAATCAATTGCTTTTCGTCCTGTAGGGAGCTCCTCAAGAGTCCAAGTTTCGTTTTTCTTATGAGATTCAATTTCATTGTTCATTGCTTGCTGCCACTCAAGGCTTGAAGTCGATTCTAATGCTTCCTTGAATGTTTTAGGCTCTTCAAGAATTTCACTTGAGTATGTATACAAAGCGTCCTCGCATTCCCACCAATTTCCACTTATCATTCCGAGCTTATCTGGTGCTTTCGTTACTCTGCATGAACGTCGAAGTGGAGGCTGATCTTCTTCAATTACTTCTTCTTCATTTCGCTCTAACTGTACATCTTGATTTTTATCAATGGATGCTTCTTCATCAGACATGTCTTCTTCACAAACTGGTCTTGCTTTGCAGTTAGATTCTTGTACTGATCTTTCAGCAACAGTACGATTATCAAAGTCTTTTTCCATAAATATCACATCTCTCGATTCATGTACTGTCTTTGTATCTGGATTCCATAGTCTGTATGCCTTGCGACAAATGCTATATCCAATAAATATGCATTTTGTTGATTCATAATCCCACTTGTGTCTCCTTTCTTTTGGTATGTGCATGTATACAGTACACCCAAAAACTCTCAGATTGCTTACATCTGGTATGTCTCCAGTGAATTCCTCATAAGGTGTTGCATCTTTTACAGCTATTGTAGGGCTCCTATTCTTCAGAATGACTGCAGTCAAAACTGCTTCAGCCCAGAAACTGTCAGGCAATTTTGCAGCACATAGCATGGATCTTGCTGTTTCTTGAATTGTATGATTTGCACGTTCAGCAACTCCATTCTGTTGTGGTGTTCCTGGCAAGGTCAGCTGTCGTTTGATGCCTTTCTTCTTCAAATGATCATTAAATGCTTTAGACAAATATTCACCACCGTTGTCAGTGCGTAGACATTTGATCCTCTCACCAGTAAGATTCTCAACCATTGCTTCATACTCCAAGAACTTATCAAACACTTGATCTTTTCTTTCCATGAAATAAATTGCTGTATACCGAGATTTATCATCGATGAATGTTACAAAATAGTTGCTTCCACCAAGACTTTTGGTTCTCATTTGGCCGCAGACATCGCTGTGAACAATTTCCAAGGTTTTTGTTGCTCGAGTAGCATTTTCCTTAGAAAATGGAGCTTTTGTTTGTTTGCCTTTTACACAGCTGTCACATGTCTCTTGTTCTTCAACAGGTACAAAGTTCATTCCCTTAACAAGATTTCTTTCTTGCAACAGTCGTAAATTGTTCTTTCCTAAATGACCAAATCTTTGGTGCCATAATTCCTCTGAATTGTTTGCAACAGCACTTTTCACATCATGAATATTTCTCTGAATCTCCACAGCATCAAGAACATATAACTTTCCTTGCATTTTACCACTCCCCAAAATTGTTCCAGAATTATCCGCAATTTTGCAAGTATTGTTGTCAAATGAAATTGTCAATCCTTTTCTTGTAGCAGCACTCACTGAAAATAGATTTTTAGCCAAACTTGGTATGTATAGCACATCGGTTAAGGTTGCATTGTTCCATTTTCCTTGGGCGTTGACTTTAAGCATAATAGTGCCTTTACCATAAGCTTTAACCTCTCTGTTATCTCCCAAACGAACAATTTCAGGTGTTGAAAATTTAACATAATTTTCCATCATTTCCATGCTAACAGTCATGTGTTGTGATGCACCGGAATCTATGTACCACGTGGACACAAAAGGCTTTTCTCCAGAAATCCCGGATGTTGTTAAAAACAAAATGTGCTGATTTTCTTCATTTTCTGTAGTATAGCTTGTATTTGCATGCTCATTTTTTCTTTGAAAAGATTTCCCTTTCGTTGGTTTTCTAAAATCTCTGGCAAAATGGCCTACTATACCACAATTATAGCATTTTCCTTTGACTTTTGGCACTGGTGACGTAACCCTCTGATCTCGTGACACTGCTTTCCTTCTAACCGAAAACATCGCCTTTTCAAGACTCTCCGTAGCTAATGATTCATTTCTTTTGCTTTCTTCGTGTAGTAGCCTGGCTGTTACGAATTCCATGTTTAAATCTTCAATTCTTGATTCTAATGCCACAATTAAATTACTGTAGGACTCGGGAAGACTACACAGTAATGTTGCTACTTGGTCGTCCTCAGATACAGGAGCACCGACAGATTCTAGTTGCTCTGCAAGCGATCTCAGTTTATTCATATGCTCCATCATATTATCAGTTGGGGACATTGATGATGAAAAAGATTTTTTTTTCAAAAATAATTTATTTGCTAATGATTTTACCTGGTAATGGTTTTCCAATTTTTCCCATACTTCCTTTGCTGTTTTTTGCTGAGCGGACTAGTGACAGTTGCTCATCCCCAAAGATAAACAAATCGTAGCGAAGGCCTTTCTCTCGCGTTTTCTGAATCTCTGTATCTGCATTTCGTTTGAATTACCTTCCTCTTCAGGCTCAACTTCCTCTCCAGATACGATATCCCATAGATTCTTTTCTTCCAATACCATCTGCATTTTGAATTTCCAAAGGTGGAAATTCACCCCTTTGAATTTCTCAATTCGCAGTGATGCAGAATCATCAATTGTCGAAGCCATCCTTCAGTTTCCCAGAAACTAACTTCAACAATTTATTATTTCGTTTTATTCCTAAATATTAGCCTATTCTGGGCCCATAACCTGTTAAGATTATTGAAAAGCATGGACACACATGTCGCAACGAATAAAACGATGTAACTATTGAAATCCATGAAAGCGGAACTTAACATAATGTTACGTAATTAAACAATAAGAGTCTATAGCGTTGACAGGTTCTTCCTGTTTTTCGCAAGTCCATTATAAGTCCATTATTTTAATACTTATGTCGCAAGGGCCAAGATCAAGTTCTATGCTACCATTATTCGATATGTGTATAAATAGATACAAATATCATACTGAAGACAGTATAGATGTATTACTACAGGACGTCATGGTGTTATTGACCTTACATATTCGTATTATGGCATTCTACTTGTCAATCTGCTATGCAATCACTTGACTACTGTATTTGTTAGGTTCATTGTGTCATTCTGAGGAAATAATTGAGCACTCTACTGAGAGATAGCCATGACGCCATGCTAATACTAAGTAATAACTGGAGGAACAGAAGTCTCCTTTCAGATGACTTACATAGCCTATTGGATAGAAGCCACCCCTCTTTCTCGGTAGTTTTGAGCTTTTGCATTATCGACAGATACCATAAAAAATTTATTTTTACTAAAAATGAGTTCATTTGAATTTATTACAAAGTTGTCGCTATGGTCAACTAAAGTGGCAATTCTCCTTTTACTATGCTCAAGAATGCTCAATTCTATTCAATTTTGCCGCTGCTACTGCTATTGCTTTTACGCTGCTACTGCTATTGCTTTTACGCAATTATTATTAAACAAGTTACTTAAAATTAGAGAAAATGCCACTTTTCAACAGCAATATATTGTAGTCGATAATAATAGTAATCATTGTAGACATATGTGTGGAGCATCATAAGTGTTAGTATCAGAGGCCAAAGTCGTATTGATTTTCATTTGCTGATTAGACCCTTTGCCGCCTACAGCCTATTTTAGGCAGGCTGGATTACTTCATTAGCTATTGCTACATGAAATGCCTCCCTGAGAGCATGGGAAGCTGTTTTTTGATCACACTTAATCAGATGCTCATTTGGTTTTTTGAGTGTGAAAGAACCTGGCAATTAGCAGGGAATGCGGAAAGAAGTCATTTGAGACTAAGCATTTAACCGCTTACCAAGCCTATGTTCCTACAACTATGAGCAATGACAAATACTATTTCTACTACCAGCCATATGCATGTATTATCTGTCAATTTATAAGTGGCATAGAAATGGCTGATATTTCCATCAATTGGCCGGTTTCCATAGAAAATTAGCATCTACGCTGAATGTGAACCTTCTTGTAAGATAAATCTTCCGCAGAATGGATGATGTCCAGCGCATGTTCCCTTTCTGGGAAAAAATTTCAGCCATATACTGTATATATAAATTTTACTTTTCTTGAGTCTTAGACTCAGTTTGATAGAGGGAGCAGCCAGATTGGCTATTCCTTTTGTCATTGTCCCTATTTTAGCATTTAAGAATATTGCCAGAATTCTGGTTTGGTTCTTATTTAAGTTTAGCCTATTAGGACTATTAAGTAATGAAACACCCTTTCTATTTCTCATATAGTTTTACACAACTAATCGAGACCTATGGCAACTACTGTATATCTCACCAGATCTTCAATTAAATCTCTCTGTCCTACGAAGCTGTTGGTTAGCTTTCTCGGTCAGGTGCCAGTCTCAACACATGATTGCACCTTGCTTCACATCAAAGAACTAAAACCTCATAACAGGCTATTTAGCATTATCCACAAAACTCTACTACCAGGGAGAAAGAATCTTTGTGAAATGGGTCAGTACACTGATAACGCCAGTTGGCATATATGCTGGTGCACTTCTACCACATACGTGTTAGGGTACTGTAACCTCTGCAGTGGAAGATCCAATTTTGCTTTGTGTAATGTTGCACATGATTAGCAATGGACTTATACATCCTGTAGTTGAGGTACAATGACAATAGTTGCTTTACGGTTATATACCATCACCCAACTGGCAACAAGGGTTAAAGAAAGAAGTATATGTTGTGCTTTCTGATTTATAATAGTCGTAATGTCCGGATGGGATTCCCAGAACACAATATGTTTTGTTAAACTCAGACTTTAAATGTCGATTATTTCGATTATCTCTTAGAATAAATTTGGATAATCAGTCGTATTGCAATGCGTTAGATGCATTTACTTGATGTTACTTGATGTTTGAATCTCAAGTGGAATGCTAAATGCGCAAGGTAACAATACCATAGCGCCCCTTAAATTACCAAATTACCTCAAAATTCCCACTAGTTATCGCATATGGAGACTAGGTCGGAGACGCTGTTTTAAGCGTTACTCATGTTGATTTGAATTAGTAGTGTTAAAATTACTTAAAAAATTATAACGTTCCGCTTAATTTGATTGATTGGATTTATTATACGTTGTTTGTGTAGATGTGTAATAATCTGGTACACGTGTTTGTGAGATCCAAGTCTTAGAGATATCTTCAAAAACAAAAAAAGAAAAGAAAGAAAGAAAAAGATACATCACTGTGTAAGTTTAGCAGTTGTCCTTTCTAATTTGACTTCTCTCCTGGGATACTTATATCAGTCCGTGAACTAGAGAATAAGGAGTCGTAACTGTCATTACACTTGGTTTTTATATGTAACAAAATATGTTGAATTAGATATTATGCCTTCGCCCTCATTTATGTAAACTTCGATTTGCACAGTAATGTTCATAACTGGTGCACACTGGTGGCTATTACTAGCTCTGCGAACTCCCCGATGCTCCTGCTTTTATTGTGTAACTATGCGTTACATATTTCTTTCGCCTGTAATGGGTTCGTGATCACAGGGCTTTAAAGTCTCATGGGATTCCGTAGTGACGTAGCTGATTGTAGAGAAGAATTTAAAAATTAAACGAGACTTACCTGTAAGTTGATGTTTGATTGTAATTCTTCTCTACCATCAGCAGGAACGGAGGAATCACATGCCCTCCCATAAACAATTTTAATACCATTCCCACCCAGTATTCCTCCGTCCTGCTGATGACGAGCAATGTTTCATTTTCATTCATTTTCATTTCAGTCATTTAATAATTATTTATCTATTTTACTATCTTCCTGTGATCACTCACGCTTTAAAGAATGACCAATAGCGCGTGCGCTCGCTTCTCATGTGATTCCTCCGTTCCTGCTGATGGTAGAAAAGAATTACAATCAAACATCAACTTACAGGTAAGTCTCGTTTAATTTTTAAATTATTGGCTCATTTTACAGCTATTGCTCAAATTTAACCGCTCTCTTTTGTGTTGACAAAAAAACAATAGATTGTCGACAGGCACAGCTTGTCGACAGTTGTCGACTAACATTGCTCCAGTTCTCAGATTAATCCTATCACATTTGCAGGAGGCCTGCAGCTCTTTTCAACCCCACTTTGCGGGCAGTTATGTTAAAGTGGAGAGCCTGGCCACAGGCCGTTATTTCGCCTAGAAACCGCATCCGCATCCTAGACGCCGTAAACCGTTACCAATTTTCACCGAAAGACGCAAGACGCATCTCACTTCGAAGCCGCAATCCGTAGGAAAATCATTGCCTAAATCGTAGGCCGCGCTTAAAAATAGGGTCGAATCTGTGAAGCCGCAAACCTATAATAGGCCCCCAATATCGTTTCCAATATGAAAGTTGTATTGGTCAGTGGTGCTACGACTGCGACACCTGAAAGATCTTTTTCTATGGCTAGAAGAATTAAAACATGGCTACGGTCAAAAATGAAACAACGGAGATTCAACTCACTTTCTATTTTGAATTCAAGAAAACCTCTTGTAGATAAGCTACCACTGGTTAAAGTTGCTAATGAATGTGTTGAAAAGCGTCCAAATCGCAGAAACGAATTTTGTTTGTTTACAGAGAGCGATTTAAAGACCCAATAGCTTCAACAGCTGGACAGAGACCTTAAAATTTAGACTTCTATACTTTTTGTCTAAAGCAGTGTCTCCCAACCACTGTGCCGTGGCACACTAGTGTACTGTAAGAGATCATCAGGTGTTCTGTGAAAAACTGCCAAATCTCGCTTCATTTGTCAAACATTACTGATTCCACGCAGATAATGAATCGTCCTATGTTTGTCTTAATGAACTGGCTGCAGTTGCTTTAGTTGGTAATCAGTGATGCTTTGAGAGACAGCGGCAGTGATAAACGATTGATAAATATACTAGGAAATAAGGAATCAACCAGGGGCTGTACTTCACTAGCTGTGTATTTTCACATATTTATTTGGTGGTATCCCGCGTGATTTTTTTATGTAGAACAGGTGCCGTATCATAAAAATGGTTGGGAAACACTGGTCTAAAGCACAATGATAATCGGCAATATAACCATACATAACTCATATATATATATATATATATATATATATATATATATATATATATATATATATATATATATATATATATATATATATATATATATATATATATATATATATATATATATATATATATACGAGAATTACAAAAATATATTACGAGATATATTTATAAGCTTGCCCCCCCCCCACTTTTGAAATCACTGCGCGGCCCCTGTATATATTCATATCGATCTCAGGCAATATCATTTACCTAAGGAAAATATAATACAAGACGGCAGTTCTAAGAGCATGGAAATACATTGCAACCCAGCATCTAATACAGATACACTATATATACTACCTAAATTACATTGACTACACGCAAAAAGTAGACCATCACAGTGACCACTCCAAACAGCGAATATAATATTGAAGGAGTCAACGGTTCATCTAATCGAAAAGAATCTACTGAGTCTCTGAGATCTCTGACGATTCTATTGAGCAGTTTACAATGATTATTTTACGGCTAAGCCTCTTCTAAGGAATGGGTATCTCATCAATCACATTGGTAATACGACAATTACTGTTATGTGTTCCTAGGTCTGAAGTGTTACAAGAGTATATGACCCTGAAAAGTCGTACAAATAGAATGTATACAATCGTGTGCACTAATGTCTTATCAGCATAACCGCTATCAACATAACTAGGGTAAAATTGGAGGAAAATTGAGCAGCTTGCCGATGGTCTACTGATCACTTTTTGGCCAAACATGGCTCATTTTCATCATTTTTCAATCTGTAAATTTCAATTTTGGTCTATTTGTGCTAAAATACCAAGGTTGTAGCCGTACTTCTCGGCCAAAAATGGCTCATATTCATCACTTTTCACTCTGAAATCAAAATTAATGAATCTCAATTTTGGTCATTTGTCGCCACCATGCCAATGTTATAGCGTTACTTTTTTCGCCAAAAAGTGCCTATCCTCCTCTGTCTTACGTCTCCAATGACAATGAATGACTTTTAATTTTGGTCATTTTTGGCAAAATAACAAGGGTATAGCCTTTCTTCTCGACCAAACATGGCTCATTTTCATCACTATTCAATCTGCAATTAAAATGAATGAATTTCAATTTTGGTCATTTTTTCTGCAAAATACGAAGGGTATATCCTTACCTGTTTGGCCGATAATGGGTCAGTTTTATCATCTTTGAATCTGCAATGAAAATGTGTCACTTTCAATTGTTGTCATTTTTTGCCAAAATAGCAAGGTAAACGCCTTACTCTGTTTCCAAATATGGCTCAGTTTCATCACTTTTCAATCGGCAATAAAAATTATTGAATATTATGCTTGGTCATTCTTCGCCAAAATACCAAGGTTATAGCATTACCGTTTGGCCAAAAATGGCTCATTTTTCAATCTGCAATTAAAATGAATGAATTTCAATTCTGTTCATTTTTCTGGAAATACTAAGGCTATAGCCTTACTTTCAGCCAAGAAAGGTCGAGTTTCATCACTATTAAATTCGCAATCAATCTGAATGAGTTTCCATTCTTGCCAGTTTTCGGCAAAAGACCAGGCCTATATCTGTACTTTTTTGTCTAAAATTACTAATTTCCATCTGTTTTCAGTCCATAATCAACTTGAATGAATATGAATGTCGGTCCTTTGTGCGTAAAATACCAAGGCTATAGCCTTACTTTTTGGCCAACACTGGTTCATTTTCATCACTTTTAATTCTGTAATCAAAATGAACAAAGTTCAAGCTTGGTCATTTTTCGCCAACATACCAAGGCTATAGTCTTACTTTTTGGCCAAAAATGGCTCATTTTCATCACTTTTCAATCTGCAAACAAAATCAATCAATTTCAAATTTGGTCATTTTTGAGCAAAATGCCAAGGCTATAGCCTTACTTTTTGGCCAAATTTGGCTCATGTTCATCACTTCAATCTGCAATCAAAATCAATCAATTTCAAATTTGGTCATTGTTGAGCAAAATGCCAAGGCTATAGCCTTACCTTTTGGCCAAAAATGCCTCATTTTCATCACTTTTCAATCTGCAATCAAAATGAATGAATTTCAATTTCGGTTAGTTGTGGCAAAAGTCAAAGGCTACAGCGGTTCCTTTTGGGCGAAAATGGCTCATTTTTTCATCTAGCTTCATGCTGGAATCAAAATGAGTGAATTTTAAGTATAATCATTTTTGGGAAAATACCAAGGCTATAGCCTTACTTTCTGGCCAAAAATGTCTCGGATTCATCAATTCTCAACCTACAATCTACAAGTTAAGTTCAATTCTGATGATTTGTTGGTAACATAACAAGCCTGTAGCCGTACTTTTTGGTCAAACATGGCTCAGTTTAATTGTTTTGATTTCGCAATCATAGTGAATGAATTTGAAATTTGTTCAGTTGTAGGCAAAATGCTAAGGTTATAGCCTCACCGTTTGGCCAAAAACAGGTCATTTTCATCACTTTTGTTGTTATCACTTTTAAGAGCATAAGAATGAGGAACCCTTTAATAGCAGCTTAGACTAAATGATCTAACCTCCTAAAAAACATGGTATCAGCAATGAAACTTTTATTTCATCAAGCAAACTGAGCCTATGCATCCATTCAAGCAGTGCCCTTGCTTCGGATATCCCCAGATTTCCTACGCTAGAATCGCCCCTTGGGACATCTCAAAAAGTAGTTCAGAGGCAAGTCGCCAAACACCAGTCACCAACTTTCGTTCGCCGCTCAACTCCCTAACCAGCACTTGTCTGTGTTGACAAAATTGTAAACAACTGCTTATATAACAACACAAATGTTCTGTTTCTAACTTACTTTTCATCTACTAATTGCCTTACAAAAGAACTGTACTAGTGAAGGTTCACTTGCCTACTATGTCTTGGCAATAAGCATTAAGGGGCCATTCAAAAAGTACACAACGGAAAAATTTGTCATTCTGACCCCACCTCCCCCTTGTAACGGCTTGTCACAATAGAGTTGATAACCCATCATTGTTGCATAGCATGTTTGCAAAGAGACCCCCTACACGAGACAAGTCTATACCACTGCTTAGAGGGTAAAAACTGATATTAAGTAATAATTAACCTATTTGCATGTCTGTCAAAATCAAGTTCTGACTCAGATTTTGAATATCATACGCTATCCCAACATAGTGTGTTCAAATTGCTTCCTTATATGAGGAGTATCTCAAACATTAAACAATAAATGTATATTATTGCCCTCAACTGGCACTATTGCAAGTGTCTATGTTTTCGATTTCTCGACTGTGCTTCCTTGCCTACTCAGCTTGCATTGTGGCTTTCTCTCTTTTGGCATTGAATCAATGAACCGAATTCCTCTAGCGTTCGGACCACTCAGTGTGAAGCATACTACAAAACTAACTCTTGAATCAGGCTGGTAGTCATAGTGCGCTGTGCCAATAGCACACTTACTTTTTGGCACATTTATTTTTATATTGCCTGGTTCCATCATTATGTATGGGATCTTCTTGCCTCTGGAGGACCTTTGCATGCATTCAATGCGGCCAGTACATTCAAGGAGGAAATCTCTGCTATGTTTGTCCCAAAAATTTTGATCCAAGATATCTTCTTTAGTCCGCCCATGACCGCTTGTCTCTCGCTGCCCATATCGTGACTCAAGTTTTGAACGAGTGGTAATAGTAAGAATACTTTCTCCATTTCCATCTTTTCCAAGAAAATATTGCTGCACGTACTTTCGCAGGTTCCCTTGGCTCTTCTGTCTACATGCCTCAATTGCTGATTCATACGTTGGGCGATAGTCATATACAGATCCTCTACATACTTTCAAAAAGCAGAACATACTTTGGAACAAGTAACTGAACGGATCATTTGGGAGATGATTTTGCCAATGCCCCACAATCTTAAGTGCTTCATCAACACTAAAAGGCGGTTTTATTAGCTCTGCAGCTGACTCCATCAAATCACGCGTATGAATGAACATATTGAAGTCAATTACTAGTTTATGAAGCCATGTAAATAGATTATTTCTATCGCCAATATCCAAACGATGTATCTGTTTTTTGGCTTTACTCAGCAACCAAAGGACTTGAAGCCGAGTTAAATCTTTCTCAGAGACCTTCTTATTGTATTTCGAAATAATTTCTCCGCACAAACGATCGACATTTCTCTCCTGCATCCCTCTTCTTTTTGTCTTGCTTCTTCCTCTCCCAATTGCCTCCATAAGTAGTCGCCTTCTTTCGTTTGCAATTGCTTGCGTATGATCACGGTCGTTCAATAACACTGTGTCTACTATCCGATCAACTTCATCTAGCAAATAAATGCATTCACTTATTGCACAGGAAAAGAAGGTATCTCTCAGGATGGATTTAATCGCTTCTTCCACATTTCCATTTTTCCTTTCTATGAACCACTCAAAGCAAAACTGCCATACCATCACTTCACCTATTAATGGGTTGGGAAATGTCCATGGCGGATTATCTCTAGCTTTTCTAAAAAGATCAAGAGCTTCTTCTGAAAACCTTTTAATGCTCTCGATATCTCTACGTTCTGCGTTCAATTGCTTCATCTCCATCAATACAATATAACCTTCAGTGCTGAAGACACCTCTTTTCTTTTCCATTGGGACATTTCTTGCAGTCTTAAAGCCTTCCTTTATTAGGTCTCTTGCTTTCTCAAAGTTACCATCTTTGTATGCAAAAAACCTTGCTACATGAGAAAAGAACGTCACATCCTGTGTTTGTTTAGCAGCATCTTCAAAAATTCGACCACCACTCTCTCCTTTAGCCAATTCAATGACAAGTTTGGAAAAATGTGCCCCGGTACTCTCTTTGTTATACAGAAACATATCATCTATTAACGGGCGGATCTCATCATCTTTCCTATAATTCTCAAGAATTTTACTTTGTATAAATTCTTGAGTAATTTGATCCAGGCTTCTTCCAGAATGGTCAAGCACTAGTTTGGCAACTTCTAGATGTTGGAAGGAATATGAGTGCAGAACAGAACCTCCCATTGATGATGAGCTTCCATCAGAGTTGTACTCATCATCACCTTCATCATCATTATCATCACTGTAATCTTCACCCACTGAAGCACCAATAAACTTCTCCTTCGAAGGGGCCTTTCCAGGGATCATCAGATTCATTAATGTCTCGGAAAAGTGCTTTGTCACGTCTTTATAAGTTTTGCTGTTGCTTTTTACGAACTTTTTTATAAGACTGGCTGGTGTGGGAAATTTTGAGTACAGCTGCAAAAATGCAATCATAACAGCGATCTCATATTCCACTGGCTCTTCATTCTTAAGAATATTAAGGGATTCAGTTATGATTTCTCCAAGTTTTTCAAATTCATCCAACATCGCCATCATGGGAAAATGAAATACTCTTTCTCTTTTGCGTGATAAGCTCGCATTATCATTTCTAGGGAATAATGAGCAATAGTGATCGTATTTCATTTTAAATTCACAATAATCATTATCATCATCTTTTAGTCTCGGATTCACTCTAAATTCGTCTTCTTTCTTGAAATAAGTGTCATTTCGCCTGCCCGGTACACGTTCGTCTTCAGTTTCAAAGTATACACTCTTCCACATCCTTTTGTCGGCTTGACTTGATTGCATATCATCTTCTTCCCCGTCAGCTTGTTTCTCATAATGTGCACACCGCAAAACCAAGGCTCTTACTTCCAACTTCCGCACAAGGCAATCTGACAGTACGCGTACTTGCTTTGAGTTGCCATCAATTAAAATCGCTGGAGGTCTATCACAATTTTCTTCGAGGTAGGTAATGCACTCGCATAGACTGCTTAAATATTTTTCACCTTCAGAATCCGGTCCAAAATTCTCTGGTGTATTCTTGAGCTTTACAATTGCGCAAGGATGCATTTCGTGCAAATCCCACAATGCTCGTCTAGCAATTGTTGTGCCTCCACTCCCTGGAGCATGAGTGATTTGAACTATTTGTGTCTTAGTACTCTTTAGAAGCAATTCCGAGGCCCTATCACATACTTTCTTTGTTAAGCATCTTGAAGCATCATGTCTATAATGTAAACTCGGGAAGGAAATTGCGTTTCCACATAAAAATTTTTTCAAATGTTCCTGTGTGAATGCCTTCCTTTCATCATCTGCCAATTCTTCTGGAATTTCCTCACATCCAAGATATAATAGTTCCAAATATCCACTTAAGTAATTATATTGCATTTGAGTGAGATTAATTGGTAGCTGTTTCTGACTAGAAGGTAGCTTGTACTTTTCTTCAGCAATGCCAAGAAGGCTAGTAAGACCAGCCAAAAACAACTTTTGGGACAAGTTTGTAAATGTTGCATCAGAAACATCATTTAAGTCAAGCTCAGGTGAAAATGAGAGGTAGCTGATTGAGAATTTTCTTAGTGTAAACTTACAGTGTATTTCTTCTAGAAGTTCTTGAGCTATTTGGATGCTGATACCACTTCTTATCCCAAAAAATATGCAAAAAATTGGCTTCATTTGATCAAGTTTTTGACAACATGTGCGAATAAGTTCTTGCACAGGGCCTTTGAAGTTCATTTTCCAATCACGAATAGTGTTCTTCTGCCTGTCTTCATTATCTTCTTGATCATCGCCTTCATGTATGAGCACACGGTTTCGACCATTTGCAAAAAGCCACAGCATTCTTCTAGGATTAATCTGACTATCAACATTGGCGTCTCTGATTTTGCTTGGGGTAAATGTCTCAATACCACCTCCCCTAGTTTTGCCTGGGCTGAATTTTGTTAAAAACCCATCTATGTCAGAATCTGGATCTAAATCAATAACAAGCTTCCATGGAACATCTGCCAGGATCTTTGCCCCTTCTGAGTTGATTTCCTCAAATCTGTCAGCTATCAAGATGTACTGATTGTTTTCAACGTCAAGATGTTTTAACTTTCTTCTTACTTTAAGCCACTCATGAAAATCTGGCTGCGATTTTAAGCTTTGCTTAATCTGGCTCTGATTTAATGATTTTTGTTCAATTCCATGGAACAAATGCATGGATACATCTTCTACGAGCTTATCCACTTTCTGTATGATTATCTCCTGATTTCCGAGACTTTCTTGGTTCACTTTCCTTTGCTCTTCACGGATTCTTCCTAGCTCCTCACGGAACAACTGATAGCTAAGCATGTCTTTACTAAGATCAGCACCTTCGGGAACAAACATAGGGTTCAAAGTGAAAACAAAGCGAAACATGCTCAGCATTCAAAAGTAAGAACACTCCCCTCTAAACATATATATTTGTATATTTATTTAGATATGAATTTTCGCATATATAAGCAAAATACATTTGATGCTATCATTATGATCGATAAGTATTGAGTCGAAAGGTGAAAAAGAGAGAATGAGATATATATCAGAATGAACAAATACCTTTCAGAGTTTCTTCAAATATTCCACCATCAAAGCCAATCTGTATCAGTGATCTTTTAAGATCTCCGATTGATTTTTGATATTCCTGTTTCGCTATTTTGTTGGCTTTGTTGTGTGAAAGCATGCTATTCTTAATGCTTCGTATCGTTATGATCGCACCTTCATAGCCTCTAAAACTCGCATCGTTTTTCAGTGTTTGCATTGACAATGCGCTGTAGAGTAGAACTTTGCAAATCAAAGTAATATCCCATTCATATATGTTTCCTGAATTAAACTTTGAAACTTCATGGCAATCAGGCTTGAATTTCCCTTTTTTAAATGTTTTTATATCATCTTCATCGTTGTTCCAAGATGGATGAATCCTTAGAAAGAGTTCTCGTAATGCTTTTAGTCCACACTTATAAAGAACTTTTGCCAACTGCATAAAATTATGCCTGAAAAAGATTAGCAATATGCAGATTGCATTAAGTGAATCAAAGATAATACATGTCCGTAGGAAAATTACATTAAATCGCATTACATTACATATTCAACAAACCAATGCTCATTTTGATATGAGTATGACTGGCATTTGCATTAAACTACCTGAGATCCAATCTTCCATAATACCAGATGAGGAGTTTTCTGATTTTTACAGTCCATCCTGCAATCTAGCGGGCAAGCATTTTCAAAAACAGCAGATCCAAGAGGAATTTGACAATTTATATGATAATAACCCCCAAGCTAGCTCTTATTAGAATAGTATATTGCATTCATGGAAAATATTATGTTAGTTATAATTTAGAGATTTTTCCTTTACTAATAAAGCACCAACACTTTTGATGACCCCAAACAAAAAGGTGAACCACAGATATTTTTATAGACTCTTTAGAGCAAGGGTTCCCAAACTTCTGAGTGGCGGTGCCCTACTGTATACTTTTTCGAATCATGGTCTCCCTGGAGGGATAAATAGATGCTATGATTGATATACTTCCACGGAAAACAAACATCGACAGTGATCTATGATAATAGAACAATGAGTCGAACAAGAGAAAAGCAGCCTCTCAAGGTCCCTGAAATCCTTCGCGAACCCCTAGGAACGCTTCGTAGTCCCCAAGGGATAGCGGATTCTAGTTTGGGAGCAACTGATCTAGAAATTATTGCACATATTAACATGCTACAAAAACGAAGTATAGGACTTAAATCTTGATTGCCTGTGAGTAGTATCCCATTTCAAGAATCATTTTCGGAAAAACGACTTCAGCTCTTCAGCTCAGCTCTTCAGCTCAGACAGATTTCAGCTCTCATGGTACATCATAGTAGCCTTATCAATACAAAGTATGCATTGCCTTTAAGAAATTGCATATTTATATGAACGCAATTATTGGTACGACTGGCATCTTTAATTATTCTCAAATTACCTAACAATGAATAACATAGAATACGGGGACCAAAGCCTCTCTCTTCCTATCTTTTCCCCTATTCGATACCTGGCATTAGAAAGTGGCCCCAGGGTCGAACATTCTAGGAGCAATATTTGATATACTAATCAAATGACAGCAAAAAGTCGCTCCGCCGACAATAGTGGTCATCTATTAAGTACCTACGCAGGTCTAAACCAGATATGACCCCTCCCTCCTTTTTGTTCACAAGAGTAAGGTGATGACGACCCATTCGTACTTTTTACTACGCACTCTCTTGGTTTTTACCAACCAACTCCACTTACTGAATTTGCCCAGAAATCAATCCAAGAAGACTCTTTAGGTATGTTCATAAACATATTGACTATATTTCGAATTCAATTATTTAATTCTAAAACAAAATTTGCGAGACATCTCTAGCCACTTTTTTACTAATATGCCCAAACTAAGGAACAATGAATGAAAGCATATACCATTTAAGAAAATACATACGTCTACGTACGTATGTGGTACGATACCGCCCCCTGCACACAGAATTTCATATACAAGGAGCCCCCTCTTCCTCCGCGCCTACATACTGGATGGCCCCAATCATGTATACATTTGATAAAGTGCTGGTGTTACGGTATCTCATGGTATGATAAGGGGATGGTACGTGGACCTTAGCTAATAATTAATGGCTCCACTGCTATACAAGGTAGAGACAGGATGGTACAAAATATTTATTGGGTTCATAAACAGCTGTTAAGAAAAGGCAAACCCTCTCACAGGAACCAGGTATGTACAAGGCAATTCTGCATGCTTCCTCGTGAATTCCTGCAAGATAGCATCTAAGGCGCAAAATCTTTGTTACACATAAAAGTAACGAAATCCTAAACTTCCCGTACGACTTCTTTCGCTTTTAAATCTGAAAAAAACTTTATTTCAAGATGCATTCTCGTTAGAAAGTGTTTAGTGTGCCCTTTTTGCTAATTAGATTTCTACCCTAAAAATTCTTAGTTGCGCGCTTGCATCTTGATGGCCCTTGGTAAGAAAAGCGCATCGAACCTGTTCCCAAATGCATGAGGATGTAGACATAAAGGATGAGGGATCACCTCGTTTGTCTAAAGGTCTAAAGTGTCCTTTATCCGGAAATAAGAAAGGGTTTCATTGGACCTTATACACGCTGCCTCCCATAATTCACTAGACGACATTTTGCAACATTTTTTCTGTTTTCTTCACAGTATATGTTCATATTGCATATTTTGACTGTGCTGACTCCGAATCTGTAGTCAAAATTCACCTACCACGTCACACATTTTTGCAAAATGAAAATTAAATCTTCGCATGAACACATCTATTAAGGGGTCAGTCATTTGTAACTCTGGGTACCAGGGCGGGCTAGAATTGGGGAGTGTATTAAAACTTTTCTAAGAACACTTGGGGGTATGAAACTTTCTGGAGAAGTTTAGAGGGGTATGAAATCCATTAACGGCAAAATCTGAAGAAAATGAGCTGACTGTAGAAGTATATTGATCACTGTATTTATACGTATCTAGTAGTGAGAGTTTCTCCAACACTGTGCGATCTTAGTGCTCTTATTAGCATTCATCACAGCTGCTTGTGTTCAAATGAGGTTTCAAGCATAGATCAACTTCTTCATGAAAGCTTGTCTATGCTTTACGCAAAGAAATCTCACAACGAAAAATATTTACAATATTTTGTACCAGTGACTGTTTTGTACAAAGGTTTTTGTTAATATTTCCCAACAAGTAATTTTGCAGAGCGTATTTTCCATATATATGCAGAGTATGCATATGTAAATATGCAGACTATGCATTGTAAATATGCAGAATATGCATTGTAAATATGCAGAATATGCATTGTAAATATGCAGAATATGCATTGTAAATATGCAGAATATGCATTGTAAATATGCAGAATATGCATTGTAAATATGCAGAATATACATTGTAAATATGCAGAATATTGAAGAACATGATCTTTTCAAATAGATGAAAGTTGCAAATGCTCCATTAAAAGTAGTAATGAAGAAATCTATCCTGAACTCCTTGCGGGGTAGATAGCAACTTGGGTGTGAAACTTATTACTTATGTCTCAATGGGGTACGAAACTTCCTGGACAAAAATTGAAGGGGTAAAACACTTTTGTCCATTTTGTAAATTCTAACCCGCCCTGGTACCCAGATTTATAAATAACTGACCCTTAAGCCAAATCAGCACACGTTTTTGTTCATTTGCTGAATAGAATCTTATCCAAACGACTATTTTGTCCTTGAATGAGTGTGACATGAATTTTTTCTATCAGATTCTCTTACAACCTAACTATTTTCAAACTTACGTCTCAGGTACCAGCAGTAGTCCGCCATCATGGCTACTTCCCATCTCTCTAGATGCAGTGCTTCTATAGCTTTCATTTTCTGGTGAGAATGTTCACCATTTTCTTCATTTAAGTCACCAAGACTTTCCAGAAAACAATCTACATGTGTATGTAAAAATGAACCTTCAAACTTATGTGGCAATCGAGTGCTTGAAAACAAGTCAGCATGTTTTCCACAATGCTTTGATAGTAGGAATCTTTAGTATTGCCAACAAACTTTGATATCACTTTTGATAAAGAAATTCGTGTACTTTTTCAACATCCACCATGATAGGAAACTAGGGATTGGCGAGTTCTCTGATTTGAGGTCTAATAAATGCACCCTCATTAACCTTCTCAGCGTTCGCTTTGTGGAGCTTCTCTTTAACGTACTTAAGACAGACACCTTCGTTATTTAGAGCTTTCACATACTGCTTCATGAGACCCAGTTTAATATGAAGGGGTGGAAGTATCACTTTGGATGTGTCCAAATAATTGTCCATTCGGCTCCCTCCAAACCATTGGAACACCAAATGCTAACGATTCCACTTCCAAATGCTCCACTGCCTCAATGACGAAGCACAGGTACGACAAACCAAATATGGGGCCTACCCTCTATCTTGGTCTACCAAGTTACCACCAAAATAAGTTTACGTGATAGAAGAAAAACAACTTCATATTGCCTTAGAAGTCACAATATTAGCCAGAAAATAAAATCATGTCGATATAATTATTGAGTGCAATCATCATCGAGTGCAATTATCATCGAGTGCAACTATGGCTTGCAGGAAAATAAAGAATACATCAGATACTTACTCCTCTTCCGACGAGTCTTCGTCTCTCACTTCTGTCTGAGTTGTAGCTGTAGAAGGCCGGTCACATCTACTGGCAGGGCATTGAAGCAGAGGTGGTGAGAAGCACTGGACAGTTTCAGTACTAGACAGTAACACTTCATTTGCATTTTTATCAGTGCTAACTGTATCAATGAAAGTCTCCGGAGCAACAGCAGGTGTAACGCTGTCTCCTTTCTGTGGAGCATTGCAACAAAGTGTCTTATTACTGTCATTCTTCATACAGTATAAATGCTGGGGACCTTCAGTGCTCTCATAGGCGTTTCCATTTGCAAGATATTGCATTTCTCTTTGAACATCGTTTAACGAAATTTTAAAGAAATCAGGCCCTGCACGACCTGTCTGTGGGCGAAAATTCAGTCTTGTAGAAAGGAATGATTTGAAACTGCCAAAGCCGTTCTGTTTAAACTTCATATTATGATGCTTCTGCGCCCAGGCTGTACTAAGTTCGTTTAAGGTAAAACATCCACGTCTGTTTCGCCTTTGTAAATTCTGATTCTGAAGAAGATCTTGGATCAATGTTAGAACTTCCTTCTTTAATTCTTGAAGCTCTATATTACAAAGATTGTCGCCTTCTTCGGGCTTAGGCCGGACTAGTTCATTTCCTTGCGAAGCGGCAGAAGTCGATTTGACACCCAAGTCGGGAAGACTTTCATGCTGCGAAGAAGGCTTTGCCGCTCCTTCTTCCATGTGGGCTCTGTTGTTGTCAATGATCTTTATCCGATACTTGTCATCTGACCCTTCAGCTCCCAATTCACTACGAAGGAACTTCAACATAGTGCCATAGCCGTACTGTTTGAATTTCCCTACATAATCTGCTTCCCATCTTTGAGAAAAGTCCCTTATATCAAACATGATGTAGTCATTTTCATGTGTTCCAATTCTTTCTAGGATTTCTTGAAGTTTAGCTTTTACCTCAGCTTTACTTGTACCCATTTTGTAGAAGTTGTCGTAAGATACTTCGAGCGTAATACACAAGGGAATTCCCCTGATGTGGAAGAATTCAAACCCACCTGCATTTCTTAGTATCAAACAAAGACTTGTTGGCACTAAAACACGGAACGCACCGTCAAATTCTTTCTCTTGCTCTTTCAGATTTCTTCTGTGAAACTGTGACCTTTCAAATGCAATCACTCTCGATACTTCCTATGTTCTAAACCCAATTCTTGGTGCCCATATATGGCTCTGCACCGTTGTTACCCTGGATTTTCGATAGTCTTCCGGCTATGATTTTTGAAAACTGAGAGGTTAGGTGTTACTGATACTTGCAGAATTTCTTTCAGTTTATAAACGACATTACAAACAATTGTACGAAGCACTAGTTTCCAAACGTCTTCTACTTTTCTCTACTAAATCCTACTGCTATGTAGTTAACTAGGCCTATTCCAATTGAAACCAACGCAGTCTTGAAACATGTTGCATTTCCCCTTTCATAACATGCTTATTAACTCTTAGGATTACAAAACACATTCAACAAAAGTAGTTTAGGTTTTGTAGCTGCCATGGTATCCAACAGCGATGTTGTTCAATCTATTTTCCTGAACAAGCACTATTTAAAGTCTACCACGGCCTAGCGTGCGTGCGTGTGTGCGTGCGTGCGTGTATGTGTGCGTGCGCGTGTTTGTGTCTGGCAAACCAGGATGGCGAGAGGGAGCAAGCAAAGCAAAGTTAAAGTTTAGAAATTGGGCCAGAGAACAATAAACCCGTGACCCCTTTAAAAGTCTAGAGCATCTTTTCTGCCTTTGATACATTCTGAAAAGACTTTACCGCACAAGGCTGTTTGCGCTCCCGAGTGTTACAATAAAAGGGCTGAAGCCAAAAGTACTAATCAATCTGGGTTCCGTAGTCATCATTTTTTAATCTATAGCTGTTACTGGCATTAAATTGAACATTGTTCACTTAAAACTACGATTACTTGCAGCTTTCTCAGACACTAG
Organism: Mastigias papua; assembly: GCA_964019165.1. Taxonomy (NCBI): domain Eukaryota; kingdom Metazoa; phylum Cnidaria; class Scyphozoa; order Rhizostomeae; family Mastigiidae; genus Mastigias; species Mastigias papua. Next base: position 3,375,227 of record OZ025282.1, on the reverse strand, counting down.
TACTAATTCGCATATTTCATAATTTTTTGATTGAAGGTCATTTTCAATCATCATCATCATCATCATCATCATCTTGAATCTAGGCCATTTCAGCCCCCTGAGGGGTTTGCCTATCCACCACTCTCTCGTCTTGCTTCTTCTTGCAAACAATTTCATGCTTCTTAATATAGCCTTCTGCTAGATCTTTCTCGCAATATTGACACCTCTTTCTCTTTCTCATAACTTGTACACCGCATGTTCCTCTATGCCTTCCCATATTCTTCTTTAGTAGCTCACTACCACACCTGTCACATGTCCCTGTCCTTCTTCCTCCTTGTCTTGTTGCCGAAGTATTCCCTCCACAATCCTTGTCCTGCCGCTCCTCTAGAGTCATGCTATACTTTTCTTTACATCTTCTTTTGTGTCTTGCCATGTTGGCAATACTCCTCAGTTGGTTACATACTGGGCATCGTCCTCTTTCCTTTCCTTCACACTCTCTCTCATGGTTCGTCTTTGTTGCTCTATCCTTAAATTCTTCCCCGCACTTACTACAATTGTCTCTTTCTTCTCTATCTGACTTATGTATTCTACCATAATGTATCTTCATCCCCTTTGTTGTTTCAAACCTCTTCCCACACTTTCTACAAACCTTCCTGTCCTCCTTCGTCTTATTTCGTTCGTTTCGACTTGATTTTTTCTCAGCCATCTGATGCTCCCATTAATTTATTTCCTTTTCTCTTTCTTTCACTATATTTCTCCACTTCTTCCTGTCCAGCACCAAGTCCTCAATACACTCATAATCCAGTCCTGCTCTTTCTATTGTTTTTCTGTAATAATCAGTCGTTGTTTGACGGTGTTTTCTTTGATCTTCCAAAATCACTGGCCACCCTAATGTTATTTGTTTAACTATTCTGTCATTCTTCATCCTCAACACATGTCCTATCCTTTCTAATGTCCTTTTCTCAATTTTCATCTCAAGACTTCCTACTCCCAAGGTCTTCCTTACATGAAACATGTTTACTCCTTTCTCTTGCATTTCTTTCAGTGGTTGCTTTTCCTTATCGCTCCAAACATATCTGTAGAGTTTATCAACATAGCTCTGCAACTTTCTTATCTCTGCTGAATGCCATGGTCTTATGCTACAGTTAAAAAGACCAGTAGATTCTACACATAATTTCACAATCTTTGCTTGGTGCCTCTTTGATAGTTTTGAGCTCTTCAATCTCTTCCTTAAAATGAAGCTACTTTTCCTCATTCTTTTTAGCCTTTCTTCTACATCTACTCCACTCCCTATAAATACTCTTAGCATTCTTATTCTCTCAGCACTTTCCTCTCCAAATTTCAATTCTTCCTCTTTTTCCGGGTGGCATTTCTCTTCAAAGCACTCCATGACTCTCACCATTTCTGCTTTCCCTGTTTTCATCTCTCTCATATTTCCACATATTGTCGTATCATCTGCAAATAATGATTCCGTCAATGTAGTAGTTTTGCTAGCTGACCCTTGAGTTGCTCTCCGCCTGTCCCTTGGCGGTAACGAGTGTCCAGGTACCCAATTCCATGGTATTCCACAGTCTGGTTCCATCCTTTTCCTTTCCTCTCTAGCAATTCTAACAACATTTGAGTGGTAAACATTAAACAGTACTGGAGATGTAGCACAGCCTTCTCTTAGTCCTCTTCTTGGTATCCATTCTGAGCTATTTCCATCTCTCCCCCTGACTCGGTATTCAGTTCCCTCATGGATTCCCCTTAGAACCCTTTTCATCTTGTCTTTCATACCCCACAAATCTAGCATATGCCAAAGCATAACTCTGTTTACTCTAGGATATGCTTTTGTGATGTCTGTTAGAATAGCTACTGGGTCATCTATCTCTTCTCTATCTCTTCCCAAGCTTACTCTGTTTCTCTTGATATTATCCATCTCTTCATTTATCCTTGTAAAAATCTGTGCAGCATCTGCAGTGGATCTTCCTCTTCTGAATCCTTGCTGATTTTCCTCCAATACTCCAATATGTTCTGTCCAGTCCCTTAATCTACTGGCAAGCACTTTAGCTAATATTCTAGACCCCATAGTTAAAAGGCACACACCTCTGTAATTATTGATGTTATTCCTTTCTCCTTTCTTAAACAATGGCACTACCAATCCTACTTTAATGCAATCTTCCCAGTCTGTTGATGGACTTTCATACATGTCTTTTATTAATTGTATTATTCCTTCTTTACATGTCTCATCAGCAAATTTGATCATTTTGATGCTCACTCCATCTATTCCAGGTGCTCCATCCTTTATTTCCCTAATTGCTTTTTCAATCTCTTCTCTTTCTAGACTCTTCTCTAGCTCTTCACCTGCTTCTCTTATCCTCTCATCATTTCTCATGTCCTCCACTCTGTCAAGTACCCAGCTCATCACTTGGTCTGTCACTTCCTGTCTTTCCTGTGATACTTTCTCAAAGTGACTCTTATACTCTTCCACAGAGAAGTGCTCACTTGGTCTTGTTCTCTTACCATCTCTCATCCCTAGCTTTCTTAGTAATTTGAACATTTTCCCCATATCATTCTTGTCTCTTGCCTCTGCTGCCTCCTCTAAAATTTTATCCCAGTATTCCTTTTCCCATTGTTTCTTTGTCTTTTTGTATATTCTCCTAGCTATTCTCAATTCTTTTCTAGCTTCCTCTACATTTCCTCTTTGTTTTTCTGTTTCTCTCATTTTCTGGGTTTTTTCTGATATTGTCCCTCTTAGTCTTACTGCTTCTTCTTCCTTTCCTCTCATCCACGGTGAATCCACCTGTCTCTTAGCTTTTCCACATGCTCCTTCTGTCAACTCAATTAGTCCTCTGTTCATCTGATTCCAATTGACCCCCTCTTCTATCCTCTGACTTGCCCATTCTCTTGTTTTTTTCTGGTAAAATTTCCTTATCTCCTCATTATCAACTTTGTCTAAATCAAGCTTCTTTGTCTTTGTTGCTCCTCTCCTTTTTATTTCTTTGATTTGACATTTCAAAATAATTGCTATTGGTCTATGATCTGAAAAGCTGTCTTCTTTTATAACTGTCATTTGTTCCATCTTTCTCCTTTGATTTTGTTTGACTATGAAGCCATCCAGTTCATACCATTTCTTCCATTTTTTGCCATACCATGTCCCCCTCTTTAAAGTTTTTAAAAGAATCTATCCACCTCAAGCCATTTAATTGACACCAATTCAACAGATCTTTTCCTGCTTCATTTGTCGTTCCCAAGCCATAATTTCCACATACTCCTGGTCGCCAATTCTCTCCTTCCCTTGGACCAACACTAGAATTGTGGTCCCCTCCAATAACTATTATACCATCTCTTCTTGTTCTCTGTAGCTTTTCTTCCAACTCATGTCTATATTGTTCTATCTGTATATTTCCATACTTCCATAGTGGCTGGTATGCTGCCATCAATACTAAGTCTCCTATTCTTACACTTACTACCCTGTCTCCCCATTCTTTGATTTCCCCTTCTTTTTGCCATCCTATTGCCCATTCTCTACTTAACATAATTGCTGCTTTTTTCCCGTGGACTATAATTGTTTGCCGTTTCCCTTCTCCCAAATGGATTATTCCTTCATTATCTGCTATTATCTCACTTATCAATACAATTCTCCACTTCTTTATCATGCACCAGTTTGCTACTTCTCTCAGTCTCCTTCTATTATTCGGTCTCATGCTTAGCTTTTGTTGATTCCAAGTGATAATCCTCACTTCCTTTTCCGCTTTTGCTTCCGTAAGTAATTCCGCTTGCTTCCACTCTCTCCGTCTGACCCGTCTCCTTTTCCTGTCCTCCTTCCTTTTTTCTGAGGTCCATACTGTTCTTCCTCTCCTTGTCTTCACCGGACCCCTTCTATTTCCAAGCTGCGTTCGTTGTGTTTTTTCCTCCTCCCTGATTCCGGGTTCTCGGTGACATTCTTGAACATCATCCCAATTTAGGCCGTCTCGTCACTGTGATGGATATTTTGTTATTGATATGTCCCCACCTCCTTATCCAAAGACCATAATGGTAACGTGTTCTCTTTCCTCTGAAGAGTGAGGGGAATTGGTTTGGCCAGTTTGTATTTGCACAACCTGTGCTGGTGTGCAGTCTTTCCTTGCCGCCCCTTAAAGGCCGCCATACCATGGGCAAGGCATCATCATCATCATCATCATCATCATCATCATCATCATCATCATCATCATCATCATCATCATCATCATCATCATCATCATCATCATCAATTTATTTACAGTTGGCGTTTAATGTTTATCTTAAAAATAAGCTACCTAAGGCCAAGTAATGCTAAAGTTAAAGAAAAACAAAACTAAGAACAATATAATTACAAGTAATTGTTAAATACAACTAATTCAAAAACCTAAATCCCTAATAAAAACTTTACACAATCTGCAGTTGCAACAAATTCCATCCCACTGCTCTATTCTTCTCTTAAATTCTTGCAAAGTGTCACTGTCTTTCAGACTATTGGGCAATGAGGACCATAAGGAGCAGCCTCTAAACTGAATATTTTCTGTGCCATATATTGTTGTGCTTACTTTCGGCTGTTGCAAATGATTTGGATTTCGAAGGCTATAATAGCTATTTTTTTCTGTAAAGATATCCTTCATAAAAGTTGGATTAAGGTTATTCTTTGTCTTGAATATTTCTATCATAAGCAACTGCACATTGCGTTGATGAATAGTCAGGGATTTATTTGGATTACAATAATTATTTACAGAATTATTTTCAGAATTATTCTCAGAATTATTCCCACTATCATTGCATGCAATTCGCAAAGCTCTCTCAAAGACCTTATTTAACTAGGCATTAGCCCTTCTGTCGTCGAGCATCCACACAAGTGGACAGTAGTTGAAATGTGATTTGAAGTTGAACTTTCAAGCAGGATTTCCAAATTTTTCCTTTATCATTATCACTGCAAAAACATAAATTCCCACATACTATTAATGTACAAACACAAATCTGTCCACTATTAGGTAAGTTGTATTTTTAAAATTAGGTACAATAGGATGAGACCTACATTGTAAATATTATATCCCTTTTCAGAATATATGTATATGTATGTATGTATGCATGTATATATATATATATATATATATATATATATATATATATATATATATATATATATATATATATATATATATATATATATATATATATATATATATATATATATATATATATATATATATATATATATATATATATATATGTCCTGGGTATGACGTTAAACTGCATCCGGTGGTGAGGCTTCAGCTCGGAAGTGCTGAGGTTTTGAGGACCTTGCAGCTACCTCTTAGTCACCATTGTTGCCTGGTTCATCCTGACCCGGGGTGATGGCACCAGCTAGGGTCCCAATTATGGGTAAATAATCATGGGCAGAAGGCGCTCTTTAGCTTTGGTAAGCAAGTCTTCTAGAGATGGTGTCTCGATAAAAACACCGTCAGGAAAGGCAACGGGAAGCCATCCTGACTATTATCCCTTGTTAATTCTATGGCAGACAGTTTAATTGATGGCCCTCAGTCCCGTGTAAATGAGGGTGCTAATAATCTCACGGGGTTGGTTGGACTGATCCCACCAAAGAGTGCAGACTTAGTGGGAAACAGTATTGGCTCTGCACAGACCTTAGGACTAAGTGGAAGATATGGAAAAGGGCATATGAGAATTGGTACTTGGAATGTGAGGACAATGCAAAAGAGAGGAATACTTGAAAACATCAAAAGAGAAATGAGTCGAAATAGGTTAAACATTCTTCGACTTAAAGATGTGCGGTGGAAAGAAAGTAGAGATATTACAAGCGATGGACTAAGGATGATTTGCACTGCAGCAAAACAGGGTCAAGGTGGTGTTGCAATTTTACTAGAGAGGGAAACATCAATGAGAGTGACGAAAATAGTATTACAGAATGATCGCCTATTGTTGGTGAAGATACAGGCAGAGCCTGCGGATTTAGTCATTATTCAAGTGTATATGCCAACATCAACACATGAAGATAATGAAGTGGAAGAAATGTATGAACAATTGGATTATCTCATTAAGGCAGAGAAGGGCAATACTAATCTTATAGTTATGGGAGACTGGAATTGTATCATAGGAGAGGGGCAAGATGAGAAAGAAGTAGGAGCTTTTGGGCTTGGAACCAGAAATGAAAGAGGAGAAAGACTTGTAGAGTTCTGCCGGCAAAGGAAGCTGGTTGTTACCAACACCTGCTTTGAGCATGAAAAAAGGCGCAGGTATACATGGAGGCAACTGGGAGACACCCGAAGGCATCAATTGGATTATATTCTGGTGAGACAAAGGTTCCGAAATAGTGTAAAAAATGCATGTAGTTATCCAGGTGCAGACGCTGATTCTGACCACAACTTAGTTGTCATGAAACAGTCCGTCAAATTGAAGAAACTGAAAAGGAGAAGGAAGAAGTTACAATGGGACCTGCAGAAATTAGAGGCGAAAGTTGAGAGTTTTCAAAACAAAGTGAATGAAAAGATAAGAGACACTAAGCAAGATGATGTAAGCATTGAAGGTAGATGGATAATGTTGAAGAATGCTGTTTTAGAGGCTGCAAAGACTGAAGTTGGTTATAAGATGGGCATGGAAGCAAGGAAGCCATGGGTCACTGATGAGATGATAAGGAAAATGGATGAAAGAAGGAAGTGGAAAAATGTGTCAACAGACGATGGAGTAAAGAAATATAAGCAACTAAATAATGAGCTAAGAAGGGAAACAGACAAGGCAAGAGAGGATTGGTGGATGGACCAATGTCAGACTCTTGATGAGCTAGATAGCAGGGGTAGGTCAGATGTATTTTATCGAAAGGTACGTCAGCTTACAGGACAGAACGTAATGAGAAAGAGCAGCAAAGCAATTAAGGACATGGACGGTAGGCTCTTAACAGATAAAAGTGATATCAAAGAGAGGTGGAGAGAATATATTGAGACACTTTATGATGCTGAAAGAAAACCAGGGAAAGATAGTCTTGATTTAGAACTGGAAGATGAAGTAGACAAGGACTGTAAAGGACCAGATCTGTTAGTCAGTGAGATCAGAGCAGCAATAAAAGAGTTGAAGGACAGAAAGGCTGTAGGCCTAGATGAAATACCCGCAGAATTTTGGAAGAGTTTAGGTAAGGAAGCGACAACAGGATTAATAAAATTATGTGAAAGAATTTATAAAGAAGGAATATGGCCAGAAGATTTCACAAAGGCAGTTTTGATACCCTTGCCAAAGAAAATGAATGCAATGGCATGTGAGGACCATCGAACCATCAGCCTTATACCACACGCATCAAAGATTATGCTAAGAATACTAACAAAAAGACTGGAAGGAAAAGTTAGAGATTTTATCAGTAAGACACAGTTTGGTTTCAAGAAAGGATGTGGAACCAGAGAAGCAATTGGGGTTATGCGAATGTTATGTGAGAAGGTTTTAGATCATGGAAAAGAGGTGTTTATTTGTTTTGTTGACTATGAGAAGGCATTTGACAGAGTGAATTGGGTAAAGATGATGGATACATTGAAACAGATAGGAGTTGACTGGCGAGACAGGAGATTGATTTGGGAGCTATATACGCAGCAGGCAGTAGTCAGGGTTGCAGATGAGTACACAAATACATGTAGCATTGGCAGAGGTGTGAGACAAGGTTGTAGCTTATCCCCCTTGCTATTCTCAATTTATGCAGAAAATATTATGGTAGAAGCATTAGATGGTGTTGATGAGGGTGTAAAAGTGGGAGGGAGTTTGCTGAAAGATATAAGATTTGCAGATGACCAGGGCATGGTAGCAGAGACAGAACAAGGACTTCAGAATATAATGAATAGATTAAATGATGTGTCAAAAGAATATGGTATGAAGATTAATATAAAGAAAACCAAAGTTATGAGAGTTTCCAAACAAGGTGGTGGCAATGTAAATATAGTTTTAAATGGAGAAAGAATTAAGCAGGTAGCACAGTTTTGTTATATGGGGTCGTTGATAACAGATAATGGTAGCTGTAGTAAAAATACAAAGCAAGATTAGCAATAGCAAAAACAGCTTTTAACAGACGGAAAGAACTGCTCACCAGAGGTATTAGGCGGGAAGTGAAAAAGAGGATTATTAAAACTGTTGTTTGGAGTGCTCTGTTGTATGGATCGGAAACATGGTCATTAAAAACGGAAGATATTAGAAGGATAGAGGCATTCGAAATGTGGGTCTTGAGAAGGATGGAAAAAGTAAGCTGGGTAGAACGGAAAACAAATGAAGATGTGTTGATAATGGTAGCTGAAAAAAGAGAACTGTTGGATAGAATAACTAAAACTAAAAAGAGATGGATTGGGCACATTGTCCGTGGTAATGGCTTGTTGAAGGAAGTAATAGAGGGTAGAATAGATGGAAGAAGATCTAAAGGAAGAAAACGGATTGGAATGATAAGTGAATTAAAAGAGGATGGATATACTAACATGAAAAGAAAGGCTGACAACAGAGAGATCTGGCGAAGCTGGATGCCAAGAAGGACCTGTCGGCAGACAGAACACTAGAGATAGATATATATATATATATATATATATATATATATATATATATATATATATATATATATATATATATATATATATATATATATATATATATATATATATATATATATATATATATATATATATATATATATATATATATATATATATATATATATATATATATACTGTATATATATATATAGACTTTTATAATAAAAACAACTGTTTAACGTTTCGCGTATAGCTTTATCAGAAAATTCTTTTTTCATGAAGAATTTTCTGATGAAGCTATACGCGAAACGTTAAACAGTTGTTTTTATTACGAAAGTCTATATAAATTTTTGAAAACTTTTAATGGAAAGGCTATTGAATTATATACATATATAAATATATATATATATCTATTTATTTATTTATACCTTTATATATAGATTATATATATCATAACTATATAGATCATAATCTTTCTATCAACAGATGGTGTATACTTGACTGTCATCATATTGGCAGTTGGAAAAGTTAGGAAAATCTTGCTGGCCAAATGTTACAGCATGCTAAAAAGAGCAAATCATTCACCTTTAATTCAGGAGCACTTGTTTCAACATATACATTATGACGTAATTAGATTATGCGTGCAATGAATCGTGGGAGTAGCAGGATAGAGTATTCCCTTTGTTAACTACGTTGTAAGACAAGGAAGAAATTTGACAATATTTACATAAACGTGAACGGGAAATCGAGGAAGTAGATGTTTAGATCGTCACAAAAGAAAACTTTAGATCTATTCAAACCACTGATGAACAAGACGAAATGTTGTTTTGCCGTGTCGAGGCAACCCTGAGTCGCTTTGAAGAAGACAAAACAGAGACAGATTCTTTGCATATGAACCCCTTATCACCAATGCTGATCACGCTTTATAATGACACCGAGGCACAATGTGCCAAAAATGAGAACAAGGCTAGAACATGCTCAGCCCTAGTTCAGCCTCAGATGAGCATTAAAAGATCACATGCACTCCAATGCTGATGTTGTCAATAAACGTTTCTGTACTTTCAAAAGTTGCCCGGTCGAATGCTTCAAAAACTGTATATTCCGTGTAATTTCCTCAAATATCTGTAAAACATCATTACTGAGATAATCCTGAACTATCACAAAATTAAGAACATGGGAGCCATGATCATCGCGAAGATTATGCTTCTAGGGAGTGTGAAATAAAAATTTGCTGACGACATGGGCATGGCACCCAAGGACTGGATCTGAATTGTGACAGCAAAGCTGACATTTCTCAATACGCTTGTAATATTGCTGACAGAACGCTAGATACCTGTTTTGGGGTGTATATGAAAAAATTCAATACCTATCGACGAGCTAGACTATTTAGCGAAAAATCATAGTTTTGCCAACAAAGTTTTTTCTAGGGGGTGTGACGCTCCTCACGTCCCCCCTAGCGACGGGCATACATAGAGCCTTGGCAAAAAAATTACCTGGCTCCTATGGGAAAACGAGTCTAGCTCAGCTCAAAAGATTGGCACGTGGCCTAATTCAAAAACCGAAAGCGATCGTGCACTTGACAATCGAATAAGCTATCACTTCTATAGCGATGAAACTGAAAGGGGTCTTGCTTTAAATCTAGAAAGAATCGCATGAATTGCCCTGTATTGGCTAAGGTAATTATAAAAACAAAAGTAATGATTCACTTAGTTGTTTTTCAATACCACTCACATGTCATTAATTTTGATAAAACGGCAGTCAGCCGAATTCCCCCCTTGTTTCAAAGACCGAAAACATGTCACATCTTTTCTAAAATCGATGAAAAGAGGTTGCAGCAGGGCGAGGGGGAGATAAGCTACGCTGCTTTGCTATTCCCCGTCCTCTATGACAGTCTCAATGAGAACTTAGTCATTCTATTTGCCAATAACTAGTTACAGAAAATGTCCCAAAAGTCATAAGAATGTAGCATTATTATTTTTCCTATCAAAAACCAGTTGGTTGTTGAAAACCTCAGCTATGTAGCACCTAGACAGCCAGGGGAGGTGTCAGGCATCACAGACTGGGAAGATTGTAGCAAATCATTCCCAGTTGGGAACTACGCCCTTCAGTACAGAATACAACAAAATGTGCAACTAAAGAATGACAAATTGCAATGATATGACGTAACCATTAAGCATACCATGCTGGACATCTCCAACCTTTTTAAATCTTCTCGCCTCGACGAATTGCAAAATTGATCCTAGAGGAAATGAGTAGATGTGTCAACTGCGAAGAGCATATTGTGTTAAAGTATTCTGTTAGTGATAAAGCTTATCTTCAAATCTAACATCAACAAACTGGATCTCATCTCCCTATCTAATTAACTTTCCTTTCTCTTTCTTCCTTTGTCAGGGCTTTGTTATAGGCTCTATTGGCCTTTCCCTGACATTACATACTAAAAAAACAAAAATCTCTGTCATCTTTGCATTATCACTAGAAAATGAGTGCTTCCAGCATTAGGATGTGGCTTTTAAACAGCTATGGGCAAACTCTCTTATCATTTGCCCACTCTATATGTCTCCGGCTGGTGCCAACCATAGGGATGGTGCCAGTATTCTGTGCAGCAGTACTCCAGGCATCTGATGCAAAGCAATATATCAGAGATATCCTAGAGCTATCAGCAACGAGAATACAAGAGTTGTTTTGACAATGGAAATTTCCACCAGTGAGATCTAGTCATTTGTCCTACAGTACCACATCCTCCTTGAGCATTTGGCCCACCCTTAGTATATAAACGCATTTTATAACAAAGCCTAAAAGCAATGGTTTTGAATATTAATGATGCACTTGAAAATTCAAATTAACTGCTATCTGTTAGATACTGGCCAGCCTCCTTTTGACAATCTGTTGCTGTCGTGCATACATGGGCCATTACCAATTTGCTCAGACATGCGAAGAAGTAAAGACCATCTAAGCACCAAACATTAAAGTACGTATACACGCTGTTTTAAAATAAAGTAGTTTATGGTAGTACTCGACTACTCAAAAAGTTAAGAAAGTTCAGCACTGGATTTTTGTGACCTAAGAAAGCTGATAAATCATATACCTCTAAAAATCTAATATTCATGCAAGACAATCTTCTCTTTTACTTAACGTGTATAGATTTCTTCAGGTAACCTTTTTAGTAGAGTTATGGTTGTGTTGTGCCTGTTTGTTTGTGTAACATTGCAGTGTTACGCAAACGTAGCTATTCTTGGTAAGAAAACCTTAAGAACTCTCAGTGCTAAAATCATGAAAAAGCTACGATTAAATGCTCCTCCCTCCCCTGTTGAGGCGTTGCGTAAAGGGTGAATGATCCCTTATATGTGTAGGCTACAGGGCTGATATCGCATAGCATACTCCCTGCGGTATCGTTTATGTACTTTGAGTTTTTTATTTCCTGTATCTTGTAAGAGCTAGAAGCATATAAAAAATAAAAAAAGTTACGAAAGTGTCAACACTTGGTAAAAAAAACTTTGCTACAAAACAATTTGTACCTATGAAAAACAGTGTATCACAAGCAGAGCCTTAAGAACCTGGGAGGCATTGTGGGTACTTGGTTGCGGCTCTTTAAAAGTTTGGTGTGGCATAAATGTCCTTCATATTGTTTTAGTCCAGCACCTTCTGATGCATTACGTCATCGATTTCGTTTTCAGCGCATTGTTCCTGTTACCAGAGGTAATTCCCCTCAAGAAGAATATATATATACGGGGAATCCGTCTGAGGAAGGGCATTTAGTTGTTTTTTGTGATAATGGATGTACACGGAAGTAACCACATCGGTTATTAAAGACGACGGAACTCAAGACAGGCTCAATTTTGTACGACAAGAGGCAGTTTACATCGAATGCTAATGGCATCGATCGACACTGAAATGGAACCACTTATGGGTATGTTTGAGGAGCAAGGTAATCACAACCACATCATCACTTCTCTCAATAATGTTATCATTTCGCTCAAAGTAAGAAATTTAACGGAGGTTGTTATTTACAGAAGTTCTAGTAAATAAAAGGTGATATATGCAAAGTTGTCTAGGGTATGGTCGCACGAGGCGTGCATTTAGTCGATTTGTAACGATTTACTATTGCTTTATCAGGTGTTTACATTCACGTTTGAAGATCTAAGTCTTCATTTGCTCGTTACTTCGTGAAGTGAACTCAAACTTTGTAACACGCTAACAATGGAGTATCGCTTATCTGGACTATAGACAGCTTTCTGATCGCTTCGCCAAGAAACAAGTTTCATTTTCGGTTACAACTCACTGTCCACTTTCTTTCAGCCGAGCACGCCATATGAAGCATTTGACTTGTGCTGGGCAAAATGTAATAGGAAGTACAAAAGATCTTACGAGATCATTGTTGAGCAATGGGTTCTTTTTATTCGTATCTTCTGAACTGATTCATAAACGTTTGTGGTTTCTACACTTTTCTCTAAACATAGACCCACTTGTATAAGCATTAGAATGTTCTTATCTACATAAAAGCAATTAAAAAGAGAATAGACTGCAGGTATCTCTTCATTTTTTAATTTTATTATAACTTAGTAGGTACTTCGATAATGTGGTGGTAGCCAGATACAACATGGTTGGGAAAGGTAAAAGGGACACTGGGTCAGTGATATTGATATATATGCATATATATACATATACATATACATATACATATACATATACATATACATATACATATACATATACATATACATATACATATACATATATATATATATATATATATATATATATATATATATATATATATATATATATATATATATATATATATATATATATATATATATATATATATATATGAGACAAAATCAAAAATATACTTAACTTAAATGTAGACGTTTCGATAAATATCTTCTCAGTACTGATGAAGACACGTACCGAAGCGTCTACATTTAAGTTAAGTATATTTTTGAGTTTGTCTCTTATATATATTAAGATACTATACGAATGCGGCTCTGATTCAGTAATGTTTATATAAAAATGTATATATGTACGTGTGCGTGATGAATACTCAGTGATGCTACGACGATTGAAAACTTATGTAAATGCACGTCCAATTGCGGAAGAACCTGAAGTCCTTTGTTGCGGTATTAAGGGATAGAATAGATATATCTGATCTGCGGTCATGCCTGGCCTCCTCTACATGACATCATTTCCCATTCCTTGCAAGCTTCCATATCATTGAACAGATCAGGATTGAATAGGACCTATTTTATCATTGAATATACTTACACTTTACGTTAACTATTCAGATTAAATTGAATGAATTGGGATTAAATTTAACGAAATTATGTTATTGGATTGAACATATTGTTGGACTGACTTCAATGATTATAAGGACTGAATACTGCCACAAATGGGCAGCCGTAAGCAAAGCCTTTTAAGGAGATTCCACAACCCACATCTAAAACAATGCAGCGTTATATGAAACTGTTGTCCATGACTGAATTGCTATAGCCGTATTTCAACACGTGGGTATATTCCGTGGACTAAACAAGAAATGATACAACCAGATGCAAACGAGTAAAAATGAAAGTACAACTTGGTCGAGAACGATACTAACCTGTGAAATGATACTTGACGAAGCACTTGACGAAAATTGCCATGTACGACTCCCAAGTGCACTCGTCGTACATATAACGGTGCATTTCCACAACCCGTCGTTTTTCGGAAAAGTCACATGATATGCAATAGTTGCAGTTGTAGTTATTGTTGAAAAATATTGAATTTTGGCGGGAAAGTTAGACCATGACCAGAACTTGTCATGTTACTTTGGTAGCATCTCTCTTCTCTGCTGTATTAATCATGAACATTAAGTAAGTAATGGGACTAAAGCTTCACTACTGCTTATTAGCAGGAAGCATTACTATAATCGGTTGAATGCCACCTGAAAATGACACCATTTTACCAGTAACAAGGAACAAGGAACAGGGAACAGCAAATTCAGCTGGTAAATAAAACAACAAGTCAACAAGAAGCCAAAGCAAAGACAACAAGTAGGGGAACTATTTGGTAGAAAATTCATAATCACTGCCTGTTTGCATTTTCTTCTGCTACGGTGCTTTGTACCCTAATGCAAAATTGAAAAGCTTGAACAAACTGGTCTTGAGACCGTACTCTACTGCTCAAAATTTAAGAAAGTTCAGTACTGGACATCTGAGAAGTTGATAAGTAATACACACTTGAAATTCCTATTTTCGTCAATGTACATCATCTCTTTTACATATTTTCAGGGACCGCAGAGCGTATTTGTGATTGGTGGGGCCACGGAAACTTGTGAACCTAAAGCCAACGAGCCCTGAAAACGCGAGATTTTCTTGAGAGGTCCAGGGGTATGCTCCCCCGGGAATTTTTTAAGAATCTTGTCTTCTGAAATCGCCGGAAGCCAATTTAATTCTACTTATTTTCGGGAATGTTTGGCGTTTTTCCACAGAAAAGAGCATTATAAACATTAGTTGGGATATGGTATCACGTTCAACGATGAAGAACAAAGGTCCAATATTAAGCCAGTCCTGAAATTTCAATTTCTACAGTTTTAAAACTGCGTTCATAAAACTATATTTCATTATCAGTTTTCAATTGTTTGCTTCACCCATTCCAGTCTTTCACTGATCATCTGCTAGTTCACTAGCTGGTTATATAGATGGATGATCGAGGTCAGCCTCAGTAAATGGTAAAGATAACCCAATGTCACGTTAATAGTTGTCATTTCGACTAACGAATTCGTTGGCAACATTAAGTCGCAGAGCATCTGTTCTTGTTTTTTACATATCTAATATTGCAACATGGGTAAATCGTTGTTGAGTTACCTTTGCACGCAGCCTGTTCTTGATCCTCCGTGCAATTGAAAATTATCTTTCACTTGTAGCTGCAGTGGCTGCATTGACGTAAAGTAGTCTGCAGTTCTGCACAATCCCTCTTATCGTTGGAATCTGACTCTGATTCGCGGCAAAGCCCTTCACTTCAGCTAGTATGTCAGAAAAACTGTAGACCTTTTTCTCCTTTCTGAAACTCCCCAGCTGAGAAAGAAGGTACTCATATTTAATATCATCAGCATAATTTCTTTCATAAACTTCATTTAAGAAGAAATATTATCGCCTTTTATAAAGTTCATGAGAAGACTTTCCAAGCTTTTATAAAGTATAAATCTTTGCAGATCGAAACGCTGTAAATAGCAGAAGTAGTTAGGACCAGGATTTTTCTAAATATATCTGTTGACAGTGGTCCTCCAAAGTGTAGAAGGAATAGAGGTAAAAAGTGTGCTCTTGATCCATATCGTAGAACCTATTGTGGCACTGCGCAGCAGCAAGCATGCACGTTTTTATTTGTCGTTCGATTCGTTTAATCATATTACAATCTTGGACTTTGGAAATCGATTCATACTGTAGTAATTCATTTAAAACAAAATCGTATGATATGGGAGGTTACGCAAACTATATTGACTTAGTGTCAACCCTAGAGGATTTCTACACTATTTAGTACAAGTTAACATCAACGCTTAGAAATCAATTCATTTGATTGGACGATATTATTAGACACTGTAGATTCATATATTGTGATTAGACTTTAGATTCACTTAGAGTTCAAGTTAGAATGCTACCAAGTCAGACAATCGAAAAGAAGAAGTGTTTTTTTTTCGAGTAATCTGTGGGGGCAACGAACTAGTGCGTAGAGTTGGGGAAGTCTCAACATAAAATGGTCCACCGAGCCGGATAGATTAGCTGCTCCACAAGTTCGAAAAAAAAAAAAATAGGAGATACAAGGGAATCACAATGGATGAAATCGAGAGATTAAGAAAGAAAAGAAAGATAAGCAGGGCAGTTGTGACGAAATTCATCAACAAGGTAAAAGCAGCGCTTGAGGAGCATGCAAAAACCGCCGATGAAAGAAAACTGAAGCAACTCGAATGCAACTTACAAGACAATTACAAGAGTTTGAGCGTGTTAGATCAAGAGATAATGGACACAATGATTGCGAATGATGTCGATGCAGAGGAATGCATAAAAGAAGCAGAGGGCTGCAGCGATATTCAAGAAAAGGTAACATATTCCTTAGTTTGCTTAAAGGATGTATTGACCAAATGTAAATCAGAGACAGAGGGCAAGACAACTTCCCAAGAAAGAGCTAATTCTGACCTGAATTCCTCAATCGCATCAGAGGGGAGTGTGATAAGAAGACTAAAGGTCAATCTACCAAGGCTAGAATTAAAGAAATTCACGGGAAAAGTGACGGATTGGCAAGAGTTTTGGGATGGGTTCAATAGTGCCATCCATGAAGACACAGAGTTGGCCAATGTAGATAAGTTTAAATATTTGAAAAGCTTTATCGAAGAGCCCGTCAGCAAAGTTATTGCTGGAATCCCATTGACCGATGCAAATTACAGTGTTGCAGTTGATTTGTTAGAGAAAAGATATGCCAAACCTTGCATGCTAAAAAGAGCTCATTTGAATGAATTACTGAATCTGCCACCCGTGTTCAACGAAAAGAGCATAGGAAGGTTAAGAGACTTGCACGATCGTATTGAAACACAGTTCAGAGGACTAGAAGCCTTGAAGGTAGATAAAGACAGCTATTCAAGCGTAGTGGTGCCCGTGCTAATGGAAAAAATTCCAGAGAATATCAGACAAAGCATGATCCGATTTTCCGAGGGTCACCTTGAATGGACCGTCGACAAGATGATAACAGCTCTGGCGAAAGAAATAGAGGTGAGAGAAAGTCACGTTCCTATTTTCAAGCCTACACCGCAACAGCAGATCGTTAACAAGCCTAGTAAAAGATCAGAATTCCCTCCGACGGCCGCAGCATTAACGACAACACTTGGAAAGAAGTGCGTGTTCTGCCAAGAAGACCACAATTCAGAGTATTGCATGAAGACAAAGGACCCTATAGAGCGTAAGAATATTTTGATTAAGTATGGGAAATGTTTTAATTGTCTTGGCACAGGCCATCGCTCGTTTACCTGCAGAAGTAAAGGTATGTGTAAACATTGTAAGGGGGGTAAGCACCACGTTGCCATTTGCAATCAAACGCGTTTATTTAAAGATAGAATCGCAGCCTCGGAAGATAGGGAACCTAAGCAAGCTACTGACGTGGAGTTGAACCCAGCGGCAGCGCCTTTTGTCGGGCAAAATAATGCTATCGATGCTCGCTTAAGACAGCGTGTAGCTCTGCAGACTGCTATCGCAAAGGTAAATGAAGCGAACTGTAGGAAGGTGCGCGTGTTGTTTGACTCAGGTAGTCAAAGAACCTTTGTCACTATTAGGGCTGCAAAGTGTCTTGGTCTAGAGCCGGTGCGAAGGGAGGAGATGAAAATTAAAGCGTTTGGAATGAAGGAAGCTGAAACCAAAGAGAGAGAGATTTATCGATTATCGTTGTCACCTGTATTTAAATCTTCAGTTCAAGTTGTAATTGAAGCAGTTGGCGTGGAAGACATTTCGTCTATTCCAAGCCAACGAGTAGAGAGTATTAAGAAAAGTTATGCTCACTTAAAACATGTGTATTTTTCAGATTTTAGCAGGACAGAAGAGTCTTTAGAGATAGACATTTTGATAGGTTCTGATTTTCTGTGGGAATTTCATGAAGGCGAAATTATACGAGGGGGGCTGAATGAACCGGTTGCGGTGAAAACCTCCTTGGGATGGACTCTTTCTGGGCCATTGAAAGGTAAGAAACTTGAGCTTGAAGTATGCTCTGATGTTATTGTTAACCTTTTGTCTGAACCTAGGAAGCAAGAAATTGATACAGAGATACATAGACTTTGGGATCTAGACAGTATTGGTATCCGAGAGACTAATGAAATACATCAGGATGTTATCGATGACATAATCTTTACTGGTAAGCGTTATTCCGTAGGACTGCCCTGGAAAGTTGGTCATAGGCCATTGCCAACTAATTACCAGGGTAGTATGGTTAGACTAGAAGGTCAAATTAGAAAACTAAAGAAAATCCCTCATGTGTTTGGTAAGTATAATGACGTTATTAGAGAGCAGTTTCAGGCAGGTATAATAGAACAGGTGTCAGAATTAGAGCAGACAGATAGTTGCCATTATCTGCCTCACCATGCAGTTTGTCGCGAAGACGCAGAAACTACAAAGGTTCGCGTGGTGTATGATGCTTCAGCTAAAGATCATAAGACAGGGGTATCACTAAATGATTGTTTGCATGCCGGGCCAGCTCTTACTCCGTTGATTTTTGATATTTTGCTACGCTTCAGAGCTGGAAAGGTAGCTTTAGTAGGCGATATTGAGAAAGCATTTCTTAATATCGAGATTCATCCACAAGACAGGAAATATTTGAGATTTCTATGGATTGATAATATTAAGGCTTTAGAGCCTCGAGTAGTGACATACCAATTTAACCGAGTTGTATTTGGAGTAACGAGCTCACCATTTCTCTTAAACGCCGTTTTGAGATATCATTTACAAACCTATAGCAAGAAGGACCAGGAATTTGTTAAGAAAATGGTAGATAGTTTCTTTGTGGATGATCTAGTGACAAGCTGTGATAGTATTCAGGAAGCAGGTGAGCTATATGACAAGGCCAAGACAAGATTAGCAGAGGGAGGGTTTACACTGAGGAAATGGAAGACTAATGATATAAACTTAGCTTCCAAGATTATAGAGAGTGAGAGTAAAGATGGTAATGATAAGGGAGGAGAGAACTCGTATGCTAAGGAGATTTTCGGTATTCCTGTGGAAAAAGGTAGAATAACCAAGGTATTAGGTGTAGCGTGGAACATTGATGAAGATAAAATAGAGGTAGATTTGAGTAAAGTTCTGCAAAATGTAAGTAAGAATCCTACAAAACGTAGAATATTGAGCACATTAGGTGCAGTATTTGATCCCTTAGGATTAATAAGCCCAATCACTGTTGTTGCCAAAATGATGTTCCAAGAGTTATGTGTTGGAAAATACGGTTGGGATGATACATTACCAAAGGATAAAAGTTGTTTATGGGAAAGTTGGTTAAGAGATTTATCGGTTGTAAGCCATATTTCCTTGCCACGGTTTGTTTTTGAGGGAAAAGAAGATAAGGTTATACGCACTTCCTTGCATGGCTTTGGAGACGCCAGTCTAAAGGGCTATTGTGCAATGATCTTTATAGAACGTGAAACGACTGGAGGGGTGCATACAAGTCTGCTTTGCGCAAAAACGAGAGTGGCTCCGCTTAAAAGTCTTTCCATTCCCAGACTAGAATTGATGTCGGCGAGAATTTTAGTAACTCTTATGGAAACAGTAAAAAATGCTATTAGCTCGCACATAAGAATAGATGAATTAAGATATTGGTTGGATAGTAAGACAGCCTTATTTTGGATCAATAATAACGGCGAATGGAAAACATTCGTACAGCACAGGGTAAATGAAATATTGAAGAGGTCACAGAAAGAAAAATGGGGTCATGTTGCAGGAACTGATAACCCAGCTGATTTAGGTTCGAGAGGTGTGACAGCTGGCCAACTAGTAGAAGACAGTAAATGGTGGTTAGGTCCAAGCTGGTTGAGAAAAGGTAAGGGAAACTGGCCAAAGAGCATATTAATTGAAGATTCTGATGATATAGGTAGTGAGAGAAAGAAAACCGCCATAGCCATGATTGTCACAAAATCAGACGTTGAAGTGAGAAACGTCATTGACATTCAGAGATACAGTTCGTTTAATAAGGTGCTAAGAGTGACTGCATACGTGAGAAGATTCATAGTGAATTTAATCAGAAAGAGAGAGAGCAGGGAGTTGTTAAAAGACAGGTTAAGTGTAGAGGAAATAAGAGAAGCTGAAGGAGTCTGGATTAAAGATGCACAGAGTAGTCTTAGACATAACCCAGATTTTAAACAGTGTAAGGAACAACTAGGTGTTGTATCAGAGAATGGAATACTAATATGTAAAGGTCGCTTAGAACATTCAGAATTGGACATTGAAGCAAAATACCCGATTATACTGCCAAGAAATAATAAGATAACAGAGATGATTGTAATGGAATGCCACGAGAGAGTGCATCATTGTAAGGTGAAGGGAACACTAGCGGAAATAAGGTCGCGTTTTTGGATCACGAAAGGCAGACAATATGTTAAGAAAGTTATACGGAATTGCTTTATTTGTAAAAAGTGGGAAGGTAAACCGTATAGTGCACCAGCAGCATCGGCATTACCTGACTTTAGAGTGACGAAGGCACCGCCATTTAGTAAAGTAGGGGTTGACTTCGCAGGCCCACTATACATTAAGGTTTCAAAAAATGTTATGAGCAAGGCCTACATAGTTTTATTTACTTGTTGCGTAACAAGAGCTTTGCATTTGGAATTGGCGACAGATTTGAAGGCAGAAACATTTGTAAATTGTCTGAGGCGGTTTTGTTCTAGGAGAGGCACGCCTACACTGATAGTCTCAGACAATGCCAAAACTTTTAAGGCTACATCGAATCTTCTTAGAACACTTGAGGGTGATGAGAGTGTATCAAACCTGTTAGACAGGAAAAGAATAACCTGGCGATTTAATTTGGAGCGGTCCCCTTGGATGGGGGGGTTTTTCGAAAGAATGGTTCAGAGCGTTAAAAGGTGTTTACGAAAAGTCTTAGGAAATGCGAAACTCAGTTTAGACGAGTTAAGTGCAGTTTTAGCAGAGGTAGAAAGTACTTTGAACAGTAGACCATTAACTTACGAGTATGAGACAGAACAGGTTTTAACACCATCACATTTAATTTTTGGTAGAAGGTTGTCCCCAGTATCGTGGGATATTGGTAGCACCATTGAGCCTGAGCAAAATAACACTGATTCTTTATGCAAGAGATTTTTATATCTTAGCAGGAAATTAGATCATTTCTGGAATAGGTGGAAGAGTGAATATCTGACCGATTTAAGGGAACAACACAAACTGGAAAAGTCAAAACCAATCAGCGTCGCTGAAGGAGAAGTGGTGCTGCTGCATGATGACAATAGTAAACGAGGGCAATGGAAGGTTGGAGTTATTGAGAGGTTAGTAGTTGGGAAGGACGGACAGGTAAGAGGGGCATCAGTAAGAACTACTATGCAAGGTAAAGGTAAGCTGCAATATTTAAACAGGCCTTTACAGAAACTTTTTCCGTTAGAAATTACGAGTGTTGATCAAAAGAGTGAGCAGAAAGTGGAAGAACCAAAAAAGGGAGAAGTAGGTGTGGCAAATGACGAAAGGGGAGGTCGTGCAACCAGAGTAGCAGCGAAAACCGCGCGCATAAAGACCCGACTAATGCTTGATTCCTAATATGAATCAAGGAGGGGGGAATATCGTAGAACCTATTGTGGCACTGCGCAGCAGCAAGCATGCACGTTTTTATTTGTCGTTCGATTCGTTTAATCATATTACAATCTTGGACTTTGGAAATCGATTCATACTGTAGTAATTCATTTAAAACAAAATCGTATGATATGGGAGGTTACGCAAACTATATTGACTTAGTGTCAACCCTAGAGGATTTCTACACTATTTAGTACAAGTTAACATCAACGCTTAGAAATCAATTCATTTGATTGGACGATATTATTAGACACTGTAGATTCATATATTGTGATTAGACTTTAGATTCACTTAGAGTTCAAGTTAGAATGCTACCAAGTCAGACAATCGAAAAGAAGAAGTGTTTTTTTTTCGAGTAATCTGTGGGGGCAACGAACTAGTGCGTAGAGTTGGGGAAGTCTCAACAATCCAATCTAAAACCTATTAAGAGCCTTCTCTTGCGCGGAAATTGTGGATCTGAGTCTTGCGAATGATCAACTCTTCATGGTTAGACAATTAATTTGTGATTTTTATCATTCAAGTTATTGCTGCTGATAAAACAACTAAAAATTATCAATTCCCTTTTTGTTGCTTCAGTCTACTCTTGTAATGTTTGCTTCACTGCTAGCTCCGTTAAAACCCTTGCCAAATTTCACTATAGCACGAAGTTCTGTAGTACCAACAGACTTTTCACGTACCTTGCCAAATTACATATGAATTTCAGCGTTAAGTTTGCGGAGTGTCTATCTTTCTGCGAAATACCCCTAAGTGGTACACAAACTCGAATATTCTCGTTGAGAATGTCCTAAAAACGTTTCAGTACTAAAATCATGACAAATCAGTACTGGTCGAAAAAAACTTTGTTATATAAAATACGTGTACATGTTCTTCAAAAGAGGTGACTGAAAGATCGGGATCGCTAACTTGACAAACAGAATGAAATTCAAAAAGCTTCAACAAGCTTAATAAAGCAATCGAATGGGAAATATAGTTCTTGTAGTAGCTTTTGAAATGTTAATCGATCTTACTGTTAAGTGATATAATTGCACTAAATTTAGACTCTAGTTAACTATGTTTGTTTTTATTTATTTGTTTGCTATGTAATAGTAACGAATTAAATCATATTGACAACAAAAAAACAGCACTTATAACAGTTTACTGACGATACTAACCCTGAAGTTAGCCTTGTTCATGTGAGTCAAATAAATTATCACGTGACTCGAATAAATTATCACTACATCGCAGCCAGTTGTGTTGAAGAGGAGGAGCTCAGAGAGGCACGGCCCCCCTAGCTACACACTGAGAAGGATGCAGTTCCCTCGTCCACGGAAGAATCCTGGAAGTGAAAGACTATGTAAGCAACACAAACATCGTCAGAAAATAGTAAATTTCTTTGTGTTTCCCACGGAGCCATTCCAATTTAACAACTAGAGTTTGAAAAATCTATAGTGCTCAAACCCATTCTTAACTGGACCATGTTTTCAGTTTCTTATTGGAATTTGCGTATGGAATACGTATATCGAATTCTTGGTTTCTTGTAAAAGTACGAGTGCGAATAGGGCCCCCCTAGCTATCAGTTTACCTCTACACCAATAACGCAGCCACGAAAAATATTTGCATGGAGTCTTCATCAGGGGAGTGGAGCATGTTCAAGTGAGAGATATTAATAGGAATAAAACGTAACTTAAACAACTTATTACTGTTAAAGTTATTACTACAACTATTGTCCATGACTGCATTGGAACTGTAGACAATTGAAAATATTTTATTGTTTAAACAATGAGATGTATGCTTTTTGCTCCATTAGGCCTTGATATTTCGACTGATGATGATGGAACTCCATATCAGTTTCGGGTCAATGGTGTAACAATACTATACGAAAATTTGAAGGATGAATATATGAAAGTTCACAAGAAGATCCCAGCACATATGAAGAACTCTGAACAGGGCAATAAAGGTTCATGGATGAGAGTGAAAGATGGACATGTGAAGATTGCTATCGAAATAAACAACGAAAGCTTGTCAGGTGGTACGTTTATTGCAAAAGTTGTTGTGCATAGAGACAGAACAGCATATGAAGAGGTAAAGAAAGTCTATTTCAACTTCAATTTGTCCTTCCGCTAGGAGCTCTTTAGCGATAACTGAACAGTTTCGCTCTGCTTTTGTTTCGGTAGGGCATAAAAGTAGGACCAAACTAAGAAGCAATTAATTTATCTGTGTAGCATTTGCGGCACAGACCTGAGGCTGTTCCAACAACGAAGCCATACTAAAAAAATTTATTGCATCTGCGATCATAGGAAGTGTTTTTCTTGATAGAGTTCTCTTTATAAAAATTCGGTTGAGATTTTATTTGGTTCTATAAAGCTCCGTCTATGGCAATTGCAGGTTTTCATGTGGATAGACATTGTCTTGCAATGAAGCATTAATTAAGGCTTTAAGTTCAACGGCGGCATCTTTTGATGGTACTCATGGGACTTCCTCGTGTGGAGGATAAATATTCATCTTTCTATTACTGAACGTCCAGATTTAAGGGCCATTATTCAATTGGAGGCCATTCTAAACGTACGCTCAGAATTCACGAATTTTGAACCCCTTCCCCCTTGTATGCTTTTGTACGCTTTGGAGGCACCCCCTCCCCCGAGTGTATCTACTTTAAGTCATCACCCTCCGCCTAAATATTTCATTATCTAAAATTAAGGTTTTACATGATTGGAACGATCTTGCATCCATAACTTTTGAAGTATAGTTTTATATGGTTAGGATGCTTTGCGAGTACTTAGAGCCTGAAAATTACATGAATATAAGTACGTTCTTTGAAGAGAGGCCCCTTGTGCGTTTTCGTACGATTTTCCAAGTACCCCCTTTCCCCCTTCAGAGCGTACGTACCTTTTGAATGGCCCCTTGGGATGATGTAAATGCTTGCATAATATGTTTAGTTTGTCAGAATCTAGGAAGGCCAATGTACATGCAGGAATTCTTAATATCAAAATATAGAATTTACCTCCCTTCTAAAATCTATCCAGAGCCAACTAACCACATTAGTGGAGTAATCTTGAGTAATCTTCTAGCCTTCCTATGATACCTAGGTGCTTGTATCGTCTACATACTTAAAAATCATGACATCTGCCACAAACATGAACAAGTCATTGATGTAAATAGTAAAGAAAAGAGATTTCAGAACAGATCCTTGTGGTACCCCACGATGCCCGGTCTAACGGATTAATGAATGTGCCCGTACATGAAGCTTCGATATCTAATAAGTAGACTCAATGCTGTTTATTGCTATAACATATGTGACAGTACGCTCACTAGAAGCTAGGAATTCAATGGGGGGAGGGGGGGTATTTGATCTCCAACGGTATATATTACCGTGAATAGACGTTTGAGCTTGATTTTGAATTTTTTTGTTAAGTACTAATGAACGTCATCAATACCACAAAGTTTGTACTCGTTTGCATCTTTGGCATTATTCACATTTTTGAGGGGCCTTAGTAGAGAGGGGGCTTAATAAATTTTTGCTACTACAACGGGGGGAGCTGATTGGAAAGGAGGGTTTTAATTGAGAGGGGGACTTAAAAGAGAAATTACGGTGTTCCATCCAAAGACTTAAAACTAGCATCGTGATTGCCCATTTCATGAAAGGCGAAGGTATTTAAAGCTAGAGTCGTGGGTTCAACACCCGCTGGAGACATGCATTCCCAGCACTTTCAATTCATAACTTTTCCACTTCCTGTCGTCTTTCTTTGGTGTGTATTATGCCATTTCTAGACATTATACCATATAGTGCGGTGATACTGGCATAACCCATAGTGTTCTTGAAGAGGTACACCACACATTACGGTGGAACTTGAACCATCCATACCTTAAATACAGTAGAATATGTTAAAATTTCTGACCTTGTGTTTTTCCAGGCTCGTCAAATGAATGGAGGTGAGAAGTACGTAGCAGGAGAAGTGAGTATTGGTTATC
This sequence comes from Mastigias papua, assembly GCA_964019165.1. Lineage (NCBI taxonomy): Eukaryota > Metazoa > Cnidaria > Scyphozoa > Rhizostomeae > Mastigiidae > Mastigias > Mastigias papua. The sequence goes on along the minus strand of OZ025282.1, from coordinate 3,349,513 downwards.
AGGGTACAATGGAAAGTGATAAAAGGTGGATTCTAAGTCTTGACCTGGACTCAGTATACAATGCCCAGGAGGACGGTTATTTGAAAGAAGTTTATGGACTGTGTCCGTCAAATATTGATGTTACAAACAAATTTAGACTCATTACGGAGTTATTCGTGCGAAATACAGACCTGTTAGGTAATGAGGCTGATCGGCTTCTTGCAAAGAAAGAATCGAAACCATTTTTGATGCGGACAGAGCCAAGGCGAAATAAATCAACTGTTCCCGAATCTCCAGGTAGGAGAAAATATTATTCTACCCAACAGGCAGGTATATTGTTAATTAAGCTCGGGCACGCACAAGCATTTCATACACAATTTCCTACCACAAATGGTTAGTTTCCAGCTTCACATACTCTACTGGAACATGTGTTCTGAAGCAATACAGAGCGCTATCATTGATTTAAGTAAGGCCCCCACCCCCTCATAGCTAGTAACTGTAAACAGGACCAATCCTGTGGCATATGTGTGATGAAAATGACTGAATTTCTCTCCTATGTAAACACGATTAATTAACTTGTCATTCAATGTTGATTTCTGTATTCTTTGGTCTCCAATAAACGGAGGGGACGTTTATCAATTTTCGGAATATTTCAGATCCCCGGAGCCAATTAGAACCCCTTCCTCCGCTTATTAATTTTGGGAACCAGGGTGTAAAAGACAACAAAGATGATATAGGCAGAAGCATTTTCACGGATTAACTTGATGACGATTTTAAATTATGCTAGGATTTCTTAAGCTAATATGTGCGTTGTGTCGATATTTCTATTTCATTCTCATTTCTCATTTTGCAACTAATCAGACAACATATTTTTGAAAAAATTCCTGTCTCCCCCTCTCCGTTTATTAGAAACCAAGGAGTAGCCCCATTTTGAACGACGTTCTCAGTCTTTGTACAATGGTTGGAGTGAAGTTTGAGTTTACGTGCTATTGTATTTCTGCTAAGTCGATAACACATACTTGATGGTTTTGTCAAATATGAATCTACAGTGGAAGTTCGTAATTGCTTTCTAGCAAGCTCACAAGCAATACCATCACCAAGTGACTCTACACGAGGCTTTCCAGAAGAAGAAAATGGATATACTGATGGTTAGAATGTTCTTCAAACATTTTTATGCCTTTTTAACCCCTTGGGCTTTCATCGCATTCTTTTATGGCCAACTCTTACATTCATTCCTAGTCTTCCTGAAGTTCTTCACTTCAATTCTTATTGTTTGGCGCAGACATCTATTCAGTGTCTCATTGCTTCAGTTTTAATATAGGCATTTGTTGCTTTGAACCGCCCAGTAGCTACGTTTCTGATCGTCCTAGATCTAACATTGTCCCATTTCCTTCTTCAACATTTCCTTCTGTCTTTAGGCTCGTTCAATTATCTCTCCGCAAGAACTGCACACATTGGAACTCTCAACGCAAACAAAATTCAGACAGCTAATAGAGACATTGGCTACCACATACCCTTGAACAATCTAAGCCAAAAGGGTACCCTTGTTGAAGGAGATGTTGTTGGATTCTTCGAAGATGATAATCAGAGATCTGCGATTGAGAGAATAAACAAAGAGAATTATGATCGCGCCAAGCTAGCTGGAGTAATAACCAGGTCTTACTATGTGGAAGGATTGTGTCCTGAAGCCCAGAAGGGTATGTTTTGCCATCCCCCCTCCTTCTTTCCCCTACTCTGTTTCCTGCCTTGTGCGCTAAATAAATCAATACCATTTGCTAAGTTTTTTTGTAAATCGAGATTAATTCTTTTGATATGTTGCTCTATGCAGTGTTATAATTACATGATATAGTTAACTAGCATGACTGTTACATGATTTAATTAAACTATTTCTCAATTCTCAGGTATCAGTGATCTAGTATGTGTGATCGGAATTGTCAAGGTGCGTGTTTTGGGAATGGTTCGCAATGGAGATCTGCTCTACGCTTACAAAAAAGTGCCCGGAGTTGCAGCGACTTCTGCAACACTACGCTTGCATAGCTGGGAAGAAACCGGAAGGCCATTCCTTATAGGTAACTATTTTGATAGAAAATGAGATAGTGCATTGAGATAGGAAAGAGAGATTTGACAAGATTAGCTTTATCAGGTATACAGCATCAGATTTGGTGATTGTTTGGAGATTGTCTGGCGATTGGCTGATGGGTTTTTACTGATTGCTTGGTGATTGCTTAGCGAGAATTTGATGATTGTATAATCATTGCCGTGTGATTGTTAGGTGATGTCTTGGTGGTATTATAATGAGTTTTTGCTTATTGTTTCGTGATTGGCTCGTGACCTTTTCGGTGAGATTTTGCTGAAAAGCTAAAAATTTCTTAAGAACTATTGAATAACGGTAAAGTTCCCAGGCTGTTGTGGACGGGGAAAGGAGAAAATCACTTATGTTTTCTTTCTGAGGCATCTTGATTCTGTCAGCAGATATTTTCTTCAGTTGTGACAACGTACCTGCAAATTTTCTTTGAAATATTCCCCATTTTCTCTGAAGAAGCATTAGACAACTTATAAGAGGAATATTTCGCTTCGAGGCATGTGGTATCCTCCTTTCATATTTTGCAGCGGAACATTGAATAACATGTTTAAATTGTGCTTTCTTCGTCTCCTTAGGCCAAGCACTGGAGTCCAACACTGATGTGGAGCATGATCAAGAGACCCTCGTTTCAGCGTTTGTTTCTGTTGTGAATGGAATTGACAGCCTCGCAATGAATCTACGGGTCGAGCGCCTTAATGATTATTTCAGTGGATTGATTCAAAACCTTGTCGTTGATGCAACAAAGAAAATCAAACGACGTGAGTATTCTTGTTATGCTTTATGTTCCACAAGATAGAATGCTCTTTCAATGTCAGAAACGACAACATAACCCAAGAATCTGCTGTATAGATTCAGCAATATGCTGATGCGACCACAAACTTTTCATTGACAAGTTGGAGCCTTTTTATGAGATAAGTGTGTTGAAGAAACTTAAGTACTGGATGGCATATGAACTTGTTCAGAGCATGACATACAAGCTGATAACGCTGTGATATCTTCTCCCCTATTCTTATATTAAATCTATGTAATTTGGAAGAAACGTTTGATTTCTGTGTTAAAAACATCTTGCTAAAAGAATGAACTAACAAGGTTTTTTTAATAAGAAACAAACTTTCTCCCTTCAGCCCTGATATTTCTTAATATTTTGTCTAATCCAGCCTTAAATGTTCCCTAAATTTTTCTTAAAATTCTTGAAACTTCCTATAACAGCAAGGCAACTTTGAGACGAGAGGCAGAATTTAATGCAAAATTTTCTAGCAAAAAAAGATTTTTGAAGTTTACTTTTGAAACTCTACCTGCCTATGTTTCTTAACTGTTTCTTAATTTTTCCCTGATTGAGCCTCATGTTTCTTATATACTTGTTTCCTACAAAATACGTGCATTTTTCCGCAAGTTAGAATCAAGCAATGCTATATAATAGTTTAGGCTTATAATCGAATAAATACGGAAAGAGAAGGGATTCTAGCTAGCAAGGTAACCTTCACGTTTTTTCTTCCGTTTTCCAAAGCGCTTCCAGTGGTCCATTTCTGTTTTTTGAAATAGGATCCTTTCTGATTCCCAGGCTTTTTCTGGCTGAAGCTGTTACTGATCGCGGTATTGGTCACTATTGGAATAGCGCTCTGGCAAAGGTACGCTCCAAACACGCTATTACGTGCAAGCCTGTGTAAAAGAGGGAACTTCGAGGAGCGTGCTATGACCCTGTCATTCAACACATCCTGGCAGGTTGGTAAAGATACATCATACTCACTTGCAGTCACATTCTGTGGTCATACCTTGTCTCTATTATGCAATAGTCATTTCAAAGTTCTTGTTGTGCAGTTTAATCACTTGCAATCTCATTGTGCTCACTATCACGTGGAATCTAGTCTTGATTACTAGCTAGAGATACAGTCACCATGGCATTTTAACCCTCTGGTCCAGAACGTTTTCTGATTGAGAAGTTGATTTAGTCAAACACCAACTTCCAATATATGTGCTAATTCCAGCATGCTAAGGACCTCAAATACTGTACACTCTGCTGCTTTGACGTCCTTTGTATGCTTGCTGTATGCTCTTGAGCCCCCAATTAACTCCCCCCGCTTATTAATTTTTTGAAAAAATCTACCCCGGACATCCTTATTTCGACTCCCGCTTATTATTCTTGTGTCTGTAATACCGCAGGGTAGATGCCAATTCTACAGGGTAGATGGCACCTCCTCTGGTGTGAGGGGAATAAATTGTGGAGTTCCTCAAGGCTCTTGTCTTGGTCCACTCTTGTTCCTGATTTACATCAATGATTTGCCTTTTTCCTTGCAGAAATGCCATGTCAGCATGTATGCTGATGACACGTCCATTTCCCTCTCTTCAAAAAGTATTGATGACCTGCAAAATGACCTAAACTTAGATCTTTTGAATCTACAGGATTGGTTGCATGCAAACAAACTTTCCCTGAACGTTGTGAAAACGCAATCCCTTATTATAGGCTCTGGTCCAAGCATCCGTATGATCGAAAACCAGCCTGATGCTCCACCATATTTTTCTATTGGTGATCAGGACATTGAAATGATTACCAACACAAGATACCTAGGTGTTCAGATAGACAGTAAGCTCAACTGGGGCAAACATATTGATACTATCAAGACCAAGGCTAATCGAGCTCTTGGACTTATTAAGTATTCTAAGAAATATCTACCATCTGACATACTCAACAAAATGTATAGAGGAATTGTTGAGCCCCATTTGAGCTACTGTTGTTCCGTTTGGGGCTGCTGTAGTGAATCAAAGCTTGATGTCTTGCAAAAAATTCAAAATAGAGCTGCCAGAATTGTAACTAGCAGCCCATATGATGCGTCTGCTGCTCCTATAATTCAGAATCTTGGCTGGCCAACTATCAGTGATCTTATAAGAAAGGAGACAGCCACGCTAACTTACAAATCTTTAAATTTCGCTTGCACCCGAATACTTAAGCAAATTATTCGCAAAATATTCGGATGATAGAGAACGATTTCTGCGTTCATCTGAAACTGATCTCAAGATACCTCTCCTAAAAACGATAAATGGCCAAAAGGCTTTTTCTTATCGAGGTCCAAAACTGTGGAACAGTCTAGAAAGAGCTACTAAATTGGCCCCCTCCTTGAAAACTTTTAAAGAACAGCTCTAGTCGGGAACCATTTTTTATTTAATCTTTACGTTCTCTTTTTATAGCCTTAGTTTTATATATTGTAAATTATGTTAGTTAGTAAATTTATTTTGTTACTACTAGTATTAATTTCTTTTTTAGTTTTAAACAGGTCAGGTTGAAAAACATATTTGTATGAACCTTTAACCTGTATAAATATTATAAAATGAAATGAAATGAATGAAATGTAATTCGATCGAGCGCCTAAGTAAGGTGCTTTTTTATTTTGTTTACAGTTAAAATGAGTTGTGAACTCATCCATAGCTATTATATTTAGAGAAATGTTCCACCCTGTCCGTTTATTCCAGTCCCTTCATTTATAAGGTTTTTAGGAAATTTCCCAACGCTCCCTACTATTCCAGCCCCCCGTCTATTCGGGAGTTAAGAGTACTAGGGACGAACTGGCCAGTTAGGCGATCCTGCGATGGCCCCTTTCAATTTTCCTTCTTTAGGGCCCTTTGTGGCAAAGGTCTGATTTATGATGTAATGTATTTTGAAGTAGAATAAACGACAAATGTATCCTCATTACAATTTCGAATGGAGAAATGATGTTTTATCACATTTTACATTATATAAACTCTCCCAATCCCTGACCTACATATTTACCCTCAGCCTTTAATAAATAGCCAGTTCGCCCCTGTTTTAGGCCGCGAAGCATGTTCACTTTCCCCTATTTATCTGTAGAAATGTATGTTCTCCGTAGCACACTATGGCCAAATGTAGACCTTTGTGTTAGTTGTCGCTGCCTGCACTCTTGACAAATCACCCCAAATCACAATTTGACTCTAATTGATCCGAATCTGATAAACCAACCTAAGTTTCAACCCGTTTAATTGGCAGACTATGGCATTTTGCAGATGCCAGAATTGTTGCTACTGGTTTGTTGGGAAGTTCAGTGCTTCGCCTGAAATCACTACGCTGGGAAACAATATCCAATGACTACAAAATAAATGAAATTGATTATTTTTCAAATTGTACCAAATGTAGAGATTGTACTAAAAATGGACTTGATAGCATTGATGGGCATATGAAAAACTAGAGAAACATAGTTCCTATGGTTTATATCTTTAAGAAGTTTTTGATTCATTTATTACTAGACTCTTTTTTGACTCTGTGTATCTTATCTATATTTTTAAAGCTATTCTAACTGTAAATATAACTTTCCAATAGTATATTTATATTTTAATTATCTATAGACAAGAGGCCCCTTGAAAAGCAGCTTAGGCTGAAGTACCGCCTCTCAGTTTTATTATGAAATGAAGTGAAGTGAAATGAAGTGAAATGAAGTGAAATTAAATAAAATGAAATGAAGTGAAGTGAAATGAAGTGAAATGAAATAAAATGATCTCTCCGCTGCAACTGGGCCTATTTCTGCTTTTGCACAAGTTGAGTGGAACGTGAAATTGCTATATGATACCTGAATTGCTGAGTTTGGTAATTTCATGTTGTGATTTCATGTTGTTTGATAATTCCTTATTTCATAGGAAATAAAAATAACGGCGCTTGAATTCAAGTATGAAAAGCTGAAGCAAAAGATACATAACTCAAACCTTTTGCAAAAAAGACCAGGTATGAATTGTTTGATTTTAATTTATTTGATAACAATTCCTCCTCTCCAATACACAATTCGTATCCAGTATAGTGGCACAGATGGAAGGGTCATGGGGGGTCAAGGGGGGTATTGTAGAGCTAGACTGCAATTTTATGGGAAAATTACTTTTCTTGTCGGAAAAATCACTTTGTCATTTTTCTCCACTAACTCAGTGCTAACTTTTGAAAGGAAGGCTCTCACAAAAAGCGAATACACTTGTCATCTTTTTTTGGATAATCTTCATTTCCTGTCCCTCTTGCCCCTTCCTATAAATTGTCCTACCTACACCTCTGGTCCGGTATATGTACTATGATGAGGGGGCTACAAATTGCTGAAGTCCCACGTTGCAGTTGCAGCAAGCAGTTTATATTGCTATGTCATTTCTACAAAGTTCTGTGTTTCAACTACACTCTATATAATAACTTCAGATTACTATATAATAACTTCTATATAATAACTTCAGATTACTAGCAGATTTTTTTAGCAATAGAACGTACCACGTTTATCTTGATCTTTGTGAGAGGATGTGCTGGAAATCTGTAGAGAAATCATTCAAAGTACAAAATGGCCATTGTGGAAACACTGTGAACATACCAGCTATATTACGTTTGTAGGCAACTTCTCCAGAAAGCAGACTTCACCAATTTAGTCTCTCAGAACATATCATTATAAATTTTGAACTGGCTGGGTGGCTAGGCTGAATTTGCAACTCCCGTTATGATGGGCAGTAGGAATATTTGGCCCATATTTCCAGGTAGGATAGTACAGAGTGTAGGAAAACTTGATTTGTTTGAAAACAATTGAAGATTGGCAGTCTGTCAATTTTATGTACCATGCTCATACCAGAACACTTTGAGGGCAATTTTTCACCATTTGCAAACATCATGAGGGACACATGCCCGTAATGCTCCCAGTTCCTATGTCTCTGCCCACAAATACCTTAGAAGAACTTTTTTCTGAGACCCAATGGTAGGAATTAAAAAATGCTTATCTGATAAACAATTATTGCTCAACATTTGTCACAATTATTAGTATCATGATCCCTGGACTCTTCACTGCCCCCCCCAAGAAGAATATTATGCCTTCTTCCTAAGTCGTTGATCTTAGATTTGGCATATAAACTTAATTTGATTTCCATCAATATCTAACAGATAGAAGTACAAGTTTGTACAAGCTGTTGAACAAACAGCAAATGACTATCAATATGTTAAGTTAGCTTGAATTTGAGTCAATGCACTTGCCAAATAAAACATAAATAATGCAAAAAGCATGACTTAAAATCCAAACTTAAGTGGTCCAAGGAAACTTCTGAAGTTAGTAACTCATAATCATAAAAGACAATAATTGTATGGAATAAAATAAAATTTAGAATATCATAAGCAGGAGAAGTAGATAACTTCTCTATTTTATCAAAAAACAGGCCAACATTATAGGAATCAAATTGAAATCTATCTGCTAGTAGTAGATATAGACATGTGCAAACCTTCTAAATAATTTTATGGTATTCTAAAAGACCTTTTTTGTTTTAGAGAAAAGTATAGACTGTTTTACTGGTCTAAGTAAATGAAGCATTTCTAACTATAAAAGATCCATGTGTGTCAGTAATTGAACAGAAAAAGGACACTGGTCATGTTTTACCAGGAACCATCAATATTGTCAGAATAAAAAATGCACTGAAATGGACATCAATGGGATAAGAAGGCTCTGTGTCTTTTTGACAAGTCCCTGTAGCTTGAATGAAAAATTTGAATCAGTCTTAAAGATTATTTAAAACTTCAAAGGTATAAGGAACCCCCAAGAAAGATAGTTTTAAGAAGTTGATAAGATGAGCATCTGCTTGCAAAATAACTCAATTCAAAATAGGAGTCATGGCCACCAGTACAAGACTCAAGATACAGCCATTTAGAACCAAAGAGTTTGTGCTGTAAGCACAAGCAAGTACTATTTGTTTGTATACTGAGGTTGAACAGAAAATGTCTGCTCAATGTTGATGTCAAAGTATCAGGTCAACATAGTCCTCAAAATGGGTCCTGAAATCATTGCATCATCAAAAACACCTAATATCAAAACAATGTGAAGGACGTGATGATATGTGATCTCAGTTGTTCTCCAAAAGATGTCTGGTATTGCATATAAGCTTTGGTCATTTTATCCAGGCATCACACTCCCCTATCATTACTGATGTAGTGTTGAGTATGTACTGAAAAAAGCAGAAATAATTTCATAGAACGTTTGACTGGGAACCTTTGTGAACAAAACTTTTCTCACAGAGAATTCGCAACCATATTCGAAAGTGTTTAAATACTTGTTTTGAAAGGCAGTGTGGTTTCAACTGGAGCACATACATCGATTGAATAACAACGGCGAAGGATAAACGTTTCCAGATGATAGTCATATTACAGGATAAACATTTCCAGATAATAGTGGTGGTTAAACTGGGTAACCTAACTAAAGACATAGAGGAAATCGAGCTACCCTACCTGGTACCAAAGGCCTAGTTGAAGTTTTGAAATCCAGATGAGGATCATCTTCTTCAGTGTAATAGCAAAAGGATGTATCGTCAGTCAAATGATTGTTCGCCAAAATCAAGCCGAGTTTGCAAATCTTATCCATTTCTGTTACAACAAGTGCCTCAAATGTACTAAACCGTTGCTAAACCTATTAAACCTTTTTATCGAAGCTTGCTTCAAGTCAATCACGTTTGCATTCTTGTCTTTGAACTCTTGCGCATGCTCGAATGCATGATCAATGCGGCTGGGTTAAAAAAGGCCCCTAAGAAGTCTGGTCAAACAGGAATGCGATGTGATTGGCCTCACAAAAGTAGAACAATTAATCTGCAAATTAACCGTTGTGCGGCTATAGAGCGACTGCTGAAAAAACATCCTGCACACAGATACCACTAATCTGACTACATTGGTACCCTGTTAGCTTGTAACAGTACAGGCGAACAGAGTACCAATGTAGTCAGTTGCACGATTTCGTGAAACTGATGCAAGTGGAGTTGGTCTACTCTAGAAATTTTCTTTGGAGAGGCGTAGGACATAAAATTTGCCAGCAAAATTGGCGTCTTTCCCATAACTGAAAAATATCTGCTCACAGTTTTAGGCATTGCGTATTCACCTTGCCTACCGATTGTGTGAATATATAAACTATTAGCTATGCTGCAGTCCTAATTCTTCTTCTTGGGCTCCCAGAACACAAAGTTTGAAAGCAATTTGCCCACAGAAAATGAAACAATTGCTTATTTGCCAACAGAATTCTTGCCTTGGGTGTTACATCTCTCATACCCCACTGGAGGAACAGACACGGGTGCGATTGATTTTCCCTAAGATTTTGTATTGTACCGAACGATGAGTTTATCAAGATAGAGAATTACAGCAAAACTACATAATCATTTTAATGTACTGACAGTTGTCTGTTTCTCGCGCCTGCTCTATAGAAGTGCCATCCACTTCCTTTCAGCGCCCAGCAGTTACCTCTTTTTCAAACTTCCCCTAAATCAGATGTTATGTGACATAAAATTTATTTGTGATCATCCAAGGATAAATCTTGTGTCATGAAGAATTCTTGTGCCGACAGCAGACAGAGCATTTGATAAAATTGTAATTATATGGGGTTGCCCCCCTATAGACCCAATGCTTTCCCTATAGTTAATGGCAAAGTCAAAAATATCTCCAATAGCTTGGGATCTTTTCTGTAAAGTAACAAAAATGGTGACCCATGCCCCCTGTATATCTTTCACCATTTTAGGTCCCTTCTGCATATTCCCCTTTAATCGAAATTTCGTTAAAAAATACTCATCAGTGGATGAATTTTCGAATAAAACCTTACATTCTTATATTTTTCAGGAGAAGGTATGCGCTATTTCGTCAACTTTGAGAGATGCAAAAACAGAGGAGCCAGCTATGGCAATGAGTATGTGGATGATACACCAACTGTGTCTGGTCCTGAGATTTTAAGTAGTGATAAGGGGTGCAATCCGCATTCTGTAAGGTACCTGAATGGTAACAAATGGATGAGACTGATGACGAAAAAAAGGTTAATAAAAATAATCGATTGCCATACATATCTGTAGCAAAAGACTTACTTTGTTTACATAACCATTTGCACTCAGTAATGGCTTATTTCCACTTAAATTCGGATTTCGGATCTCGGATGTACGGTCCAAATTTGTTGTTCCAAGCCCGCACTTGAATGTTCACAAATTGCAGGGCCTCTAACATTGAATTGAAATAATAAGCTTGCATCCGAAATCCGACATCCGCTTTAGATAGAGATTGGCCTTCTGAAATAATATAAGACTGCCATCATGTGCTTACGGGTGTTTCTTGTAACCAGCAGATATTACATTTCAGAACTTTAAAAAGTACTAAGTATTTATTTTTTTCGCTGCTTTGTAGATTGAAGATAAAAACCCTTGTAGTTTGAAAGCAGTTCTAATGTAGATAAAGATGGTATTCTATCCATAATTACTGAATTACCCAGATGTCTATCAACTGATATGCGTTGCCTCCCATCTTGGAAGTAGTTCCAAAATTGGGTATATCGTCTGCATCATTTTCTCTATCTAAGTTAAGGGCAAAAATCTTAATTCATCAAGAAGATGAGCAAAATCATATAGATTTCAAGATTTGCGGTTGGTCCATTCGTCACATTATGATCTGAATTAGTGTACCATCAAAGCCAATCAAGGTTTGAGTACCGTAATGTATAACGATATCCAATAGCGTTACCAAAACATTAAGCGAAATAGCATGCCAAGAAAGCTCGTGCTACAGAAAGCATGTAAAGAAAACACATTGAAATCAGTCATACTGGAGCTATGCTAATGAGTATAATTTCAACTTCACTGTGCCTCTATTAACAACTAGCGTTACATAGCAACTATACGGATTATGAAAAATGTTAAATGTATAAGTGAAATTCGCTCGTGAACATGGGGGCTTGATGATGTTGTGCTTTCTCTACACTGAACGGATAGCTTAGGGGCCTAATTTCGTTCATCATGTTTAATGAAAAATTATGCAACTCAATCAAACCCTTGCGAAACAATGCCAAGGACAGATTGCCGAACCATGAGTTGTGAAAGAAAAATCGACAAACCATTTAGGCATGTCTCTTTTGCCATCCCTATGACCAGCATGAAGATGGGAACTGTAGATCGTGTACCCTGTTTCATCTTAAAACAAATTTGGCTCTTTGCATCAGCTTTAATTCAACCATAGGATGATCGCCCAGTGCTTCCAGTTTAGCATCTAAATCCCTTAGTTCTTTTAAAAAATGATATCTTTTCGTGTAACCCTTTAAGTATATACGTTATGTTGTATATTCATGTAACTATTTACTACTTCGTGTTTAACATTTGAGCCTTTAGAAAAAGAGCTATCCAAGTCTTTATTTAATTATTTGACATCTTATGTCTTACCTTTTCCAATTTGTGTAACTTGCATGTAACTCGTTCCTCGTATGGTTTAGTTTGAGGTAGAATCGATTGGTTGCCTAGGAAGGTAAATACCCCTTGGTTCCAAACATGGACTTCTATATTGGAGGGAGATACATTTATTTACTTACATATAAAACTATGTTAATGCGTTATTTAAAAAAGGAGAGTTTTTCATACGTAGTATACCATTTTGATAATTACTATTCGTATTATTTTTCAGTACTCTTATCTATCATAAAAACAAACTATGCCTGTTGCCAGAGTTGGGATGCGTAGAGTTACGTGTGCTCATGTATACACTACGAATCGCTGCATTTGAACGTAAACTACGCTTGCAAATAGGAGAGTCAATGGCATACTCGACTACAAGAGATGCCAGGTCATATTTTGCCAACAAAAAGGGTGTGGTTACTATTCGAGCATCTACAACAATTGCAATTTGTAACGTTTACTCATAGGGAATGAATTGCCGACAGCCTCTGACGCAACGAGTAACACACCCTTCACACCCCAAATAGCGACATCCCTCCTTACAGAATGGCAAGCAAACAGTTCGTGTGACTTTTCTAACAAGAGAGGCAGAGGGTAGGGACAATGCTATAACACTGTCTCGTCCAGAATGTCCGTTTCGCTTTTCCTTTTTTCACTGGACTGCAGACCATTCTTTGTCTCCATTTTCTGCTTTTTGGATTTTCGTCTCAAACTCCTAATTTTTGCAATATCATTATCAACAATTGATTCCGAATTGTCGAACTCAAACTCGCAGCTACTCGATCGCCTAATGTTTGTTCCTACTGATTCACTAAAGGAGGAAATTCCATTCTCTAGAAGCCTCTCGTGCTCAGTGCAAAATTCTTCGTTGGACCTAGTTTTCCACGACACTTTGCTTGGACCATACAATAGGTTTGGATTCAAGCAGCGTCTGTTCTCCTCTTTACTTTGATAGTTATTGTTATTCAGTGGCGCGAGAGAATCATTTTCACTATCGATATCAGTATTATCTATCATATACATTGCATTTGAAAATGTTTTTGGGCTTGGGTTAGTTAACGTAATGTCAACAACTGTTGCTCGGTTAATGCCACCGGCCGATTTGTCTTCCCGAGCGTCTAGCACCTCCGCCTCATTCAAATTTCCAAGCTCATCGCTGCTATCTTTGTCGGGAATTCTAATGAAACCGGAGCAAATCCCGCTATCTTTCGATCTCAGGCCATCTGGTTCGGTCTTCCTGGCGTCTTTGATACCTCTCTTTGATTTACTGTCCCTAACGGTTAGAAAGGCAGCTGAAACTTCTTCGTCTGTATCATAATTCTCTTTGTATCCGACAGGCATGTATTTTTCTGGATATGCATTAGCATCATCCAAGTCGACCGATTTCTCCCCTTTAATATCAACAACAGATCCTTTTGCCGTCGAATCACTATCCGACTGTTCACTGTGTTGTTCAAATATGCTGGTGTTCTTTCGAAGCCAATCAGCTACTTCCGACCGATCTTCTCCAACATAAGATATGGGTTGTGCTGCTTTGAGTGACGATTTCGTTAAGGCTGGAACTCGTTTTGCCACCTCAGTGCCAAAGTACTCGTTCTCCTCTTCTACTTCATCAATGGAGCCGAGTGGTGTTCGGCATATTGATGAGCGGGACTCTGTTTCAGACTTTTCGGCAAATTTCGGATAACTCACGGGCTCTTCACGCAATGGCATGAGCTTCTTTCTCGAAATTTTCAGCGCGGATACTTTCACTGGCTCTGTCACCGAGGAAGGAAACTTTCGCGGAATACTAGCTAAATCATGACTGTAATCTTCCTGGCGACCATCAGAGGATGATTTCTTTATGATAGAATTTTCCGCAGGAGATTTTAACGACGATATTGGATATTGTGACATAGAATTGCTAGAATATCTACTATTTGCATCTTCTTTATCTGTTGCATTTCTTTCATCCTGAATATCGATTGACTTTTGCGAAAGTAATCGAGGACGCCTCACAAGAATACTCTCTTCGCTTGTGTTGATGTCTGGAACTTTTAATAAATCTGCAGAATCTGTAGATACTCGGGAAGACCCGTCAGAAGCTCGTTGGTGTCTCCTTGCTTCGATTTTCTTTTTCACACCAAGAGCAGCATGTCCTCTCGGTGTGATTTTTCTGTCGTTACAAATCTCATTGAAGAAAGCGAAAGTTTCACCAAATCCAGCAATTTGCAACGTCATGCTTTTGCGACGCTCGGCAAGAATCAACATCGACGCTTGACGCTGAATATGCACACTTCCACTTCGTCTAACATTTTCGGGCAATACTTTCGTCACGCTTCGTTTCCTCGTTCTTTTTGGCCGATTTCCGAAAACCGAGCTGTATACCTCGTGCTGTTTAGGCGTGCTATCGAGATACTTTGATAAGCAAGGCTCAATTTCGCTTTCGGTACGACTTCTCTCCTCATCTGATCTGCCTAAATCCTCGTTTTGATCGATATGATCCACTATTATTGTAGGAGGAATCGATGTGCTTGATGTTTTCGCATATTCTGACGCATCACCTTCGAATGAGTTTTTGCGCTGGTGCCTGGGTGACCTTCCTGTATACGTAAACGAATGCGATCGCACTAGTGGAGCGCCTTTGTCCCAGTCTTTAACTGGAGGCTCCGAGACAGTAAAAGATGAAATTGTGTTTGGCCTGGTTTTCTTTGCAGCTTGTCCTGTCAACATTGAATCAACCCTCACCGGCAGAAGCAATGGTAAATGATCGCTTTCAAGGTCAGTATCAACGCTCCTGTTCTTCACTGCATTGCTACGGAGAACAGGATTGGATGTGTCCACAGATTTCGCATCATGTGATCTAATGCAAGTGCCATTTGCCTCAATGTCTTCTTCTTCATTAATCAACCTTTGCGTCTTTCCAGTTTTTGAGGGTGTACAGCAACTGTTTGCTTCGGATAGCCTAATAGCAAAGAACAAATTCATGCTTAAAATAAAAGAAGGTACATAATCAAATCCCAAGACGCAGCAGTTTCGATGTATGGTTTGAAAATGAAGAAAACAACGCTTGTATTCAAGAACTGTTGGACTGTTACCTTTACACCTAGCACACGATCAAGGAGCCTAACTGTAGCTAAATAAACACCAACACCCTACAAAAATTCTCCACTAATAATGGATGATGACCATTGAAATAATGCATGAAACAGAACAAGGTGAGGTAACACTAGCTCAAATATTAGCCAATTTGCAGGCAATCTCTGGAGATCATACTAGGCCTCGGTCAATTACACTTGCTTAATAATTGATAATACAAAATACTACCAAAACTACGGTAACTGCTAGTTAGATAGCTTGGGAATATTTTCTATGGCAAAATCATCACAAAGAAAAACATTTACATATAGCTTCTAGAGAATACAGTTGACACCCCATAACTCGAGCATTCGATAACTAAAACGAATGTCCCATGAGAGTTTGAGTTGTCGAGAATCAACTGTAGTCTCCTTTGAATCACACGATTCGAAACGGAGGGCTTCTTCTTTCAAATAACCTGACATTGATAAATAACAAACCACAGGAGAATTTTGACAGGATAAACCATTAACAGGCTGCATACCTTTGTCTGCATTGGCTTGCTAAACACTTAGCAGTCCTCCTCCATCGCTTTAGTTTGTCAGTATATCGCAGCTCCACAGCAGTCATCGTAGAAAAGAGAAATATTATGAGCAGAGCAATCAAAATGACCATATTTCGATATGGATTGATTTCGTGAAATCCAAACTGCTGTAAAATTGCTGGGCCCATATTCCCATGACAGTCAATCTTTGATGGGTCTTTACAACCAAATGTCATATCGTGGATGAGTACTTTCATTGTGGAACTGTATGCCCAGTGAGTCGGGTTTATGTAAAAAAGCCAATAGTAGAATATGGGCATTTCCGGCTCTGGAACCAAGAAACCGCCAGCAAAACCGGATACTGCTGAAAGCATAGGGCAAATGAGCGTGGAATAGCGCGGTGCGGCACAGACAGAGAGCATAATGATAGAAATCCACACGTGATTTAACTGTATATGAATGATGGTAGTAACGAAAAATTTCCACAAGTCGAGCTCTGTAACCGTGCAGAGATAAATGATAGCAGCGCAAAGGGACAACGGTAGAACGGTCAACGCGGCAATACGGATGAACGCATGAATAACAAGCTCGTAAGATTTACCAACCCCTTCAGCTTGTTCTAAGGCAAAGACTGGTATGGACTTGCTAAAGTGTGCGTGAATAACAGAAGCCATGAACAACTGGCTTGCACATAAGAAAACCTGATAACAGCTCATAAGAAGAATGCCATTTTTTGTTTGCCAATATACACTACCTGTAAAGAGAAAGATAACTTTTATTGATAAACTTCATGAGCTCTCTATTTTCTAACTAACTCAATGCCAATGCATGCGTCGAAAATAGTTTAACTTCTAAGATGCTGGAATGACAATTTGTGGGTAAGAGGCTCCTTTTAAAATCATTACGGCATAGATGAACAGAAAAGAAATGATTGGCTAGAGAGACAAGGCGGATGCGTTATACACGCTGCTTTTAAATAAAATGCTGTACAATACGACAGGTTCCAATTATGAACCAGCATAGCTTCACTTGCAATAATAATCAAATATTTTGCTACTGAAGAGTCTGTGTAATTTCATATTCATAAAATGCCAACATTGAGGAATCTCCTCAATTACACAAGGCTCTAGAAAAGCTGATTGGTTAAAACGATCAAAAAGGGGCATAGAGAATATAACCAACGTTCAAACACTGTCCCAAGAATCACAGAATTATTAGCACAACTTGAACATTTGGTGACAATACGGAACGCTAAATCAATACCCAATTCTACGTCAGCGCCCTTGTTTGTCACGACGGAGTCTAGACACTAATTAGGGGCGAAAAGTTCCAAACGACCACTTTGTTTATCACAATAATTGCATATACGAAGTGAAACTGATAACATATAACGATAGTTTGAAGTCTTTCCGCTTTCTTCATCATTGCAATAACGCTTTCAAAATGGTGATCTAGGATTTTCACCTCTAATTCGTGTCCAGAATCCGCCGTACCAACAAGGCCGCGGATGTCGCATTAGTGTATTCCTTAATGCACAGTTGCTAGAATCCGCATAAATATTGGTTTGGCATCTGGTAATGTACATACCTAGGGCGAGGCCATACAGCAAGAAAATAACGAACAGATACAACTTCTGGGCCCGTGTCTGACACTTTGATGCCCGGGAATCGAACGACAAAAGCCTGTCGGATAGACTTGATGAGTATCTACAAAGAAAGACTTATGAACTCAACTTTATTCAAAACTGAGAATTTGATTTCGAGGAAAAATCTACCAATAGTCCGTCCGTTAAAGTTGAGGGAGCCTCCTTCTCAATAGTTCACCTACTTACGAGACTCACCCCCAAGAATTATGTTGCTTACGTTAACCATACTCATTACAATCTTGTTGCGTTTGATATCTGATGTGTTTAATTTAGTCGTGCAGTTGTATTTATTGCGGCAGGATTTAGATCAAAATCAAATCAAATCGAACCAAATCAAATCAAATCAAATCAAATCAAGAGTATACTGCAATTGATAGTAAAGGGCAAATACACATATATATTTGAATAAAATGGAGAAGGGCCTAACTACGACATCTCAAATGTACACTCATCATTAAACGAGAACATCTAACGATATCAATGATACCTTTTGACTTTCATGCTCAAAGTTTTGATTGGGTTCTCTCTAGCTCTTGAAACAGCCTTTTTGATGGCCTCGATTTCACCACTTTTCTGATAATGATCAACGATCAGTGCCTGTGATTTCTTGAAGATAAGGACGTCCATGATTGTATCAGCAGGATTTGACGCATCAAGGATCTAGAGCACAAAGAATTCCAATCGAATGAACTTTGAAGAATCCTTTAATTTATCATACAAGATACGGCAACTAGTGCATTTGATTATCTATTGTCTACACAATTGATTGTCCTATTCTTTTCTTTGACTAAAGATATAGGGACACTGGATGGCTATGAGCAGATCTGTCTACTGTACTGAAGGACAAAGATGCTTGGTGTGATAAGCTTCATGCCCAAGCAAACTCGATCGGATGGGGATGATGATCATGATCATGATCATGGTAACGATGGTGATGATGGCTGTGGCAATGATGATGATAAAGACATTACAGATGATGATTTTCCAAATGCTAGAATTTTGAAGAGTTTCAAATATGCTCATTAGACATCAAAGTGGAGAGTAAATCAACTAAGTCCTTCTTGTACTTGATTTAGCATCAATCTGATGCACAAAGATTGATTCAACCACAAACAAGATTTAGTAAACAACTAAATCTACACACTTCCCCAGAGTTCTTGAGAGCTTCAGCAATCATAGTTGGCGCCATAATTGGGGAGCCGAAATATGCAACCTGCAAAAGTTAAAGAGCTCTAGAAAAATCCACCCAATTTCAATTCATCTTCAGTAAGCTCTAGCGTAAATTAAATCAAGTAATATCCTGACAAAACTAAACTTACGTAATGCTTCAAAATTCTCTCTAAAATCTATAAAAATTTCATATTACAAAGCAGTGGTGACATTTACGACAAATGAAGCAGATACAAAACTTAACAAAGCTTCAGATACACATTAAATTATTGGCTGGAAGCTGTTCTAGTTTGGTCGCAAACGTCAAACACAAACATTAACCATAATCTAAGAATATTACTGTTTGAACTGTTAACTACAAATAATGACCTAAAAACCATGAACTACAAATTATGAACTATAAACCTGGACTACAAATTATGGCCAATAAACATTGAACTACAAACTATGACGCATAAACATTGAACTACAAATTATGACCTATAAACCTTGAACTACAAATTATGAACTATGAACCTGAACTACAAACTTGGACTACCAGTTATGGCCTATAAGCCTTGAGCTAAAAAATATGAACTATAAACCTGGACTATTAATTATGACCTATAAACCTTGAACTACAAATTGTGAACTATAAACCTGGATTTCACATTATAGCCTATAAACATTGAACTATAAATTATGACCTATAAACCTTAGAACTACAGGATACACCACCTCTATGTGGTTTTGAGGGTAGGTGTGCCAGACTACGACCTATTTGAAGCAAACCTGCCTTACCTATACATTGCTAGTAATAATTAACCATCAAAATATGGCAACAATGTGTATCTGCAATAATGTATTGGTGGTGGCTGTAATAGACAAGCGCTGCTTTGTGCTGATACTAACATTAAATTGAGGACAAAGGTAGTTATGGCTATTGTGTGTTGGATAGTTCAGGCGCGCCTTATGTTCGCAATGCACGGTAAGCGAACATGAAAATGAATTAGCACTGAAATTGCCATGAAAATGGAGAATTTATTGCATGACTACGCTGAAATTACATACTGCATGGAAAACTGATTCTCAGAAAAATATCCCCCATTGCCTACCAGAAGAAGACAAACAACACAAGGAGCTGTAAACTGATAAAGATTTAAATCCCATCAAATTGACTCACTTGTCCGTTTGAAAGGAATAAAATCCGATCAAACATATGAAAAATTTCAATTCTTGGTTGATGAATTGTGAGAATGACAAGTCGGCCAGACAAAGTTAGTCCATGTAGAGTCTCCAGTAGTTCAAGCGATGATGCTGAGTCGAGCCCTGGCAAACAGAATAATGCAACTTAATCTAGATTTGAAGGCACTGCACAGTAGAGAGCATGATGTCTTGAAGGTAAGGCTTCTGCTTATCCGCACTTAAAAAACACAATTCATACCTGATGTTGGCTCATCAAGAAAGAGGACACTTGGAACCATTAAAAGCTGAATTGCAACGCAAAGACGCCGTTTCTAGAAATGGATGCAGAATGTAACAAAGCAAGTATATAACTCAAGTATAACTCAGGGGAGACATAAAAATGTGCACTCAGATGATAAGTGATACCTATTTTCCAGTACAAGCCAAGACCACAAATGGGTGAGAAGGCAATGAATGTATATAAACATAAATATAAATATATGTGTGTGTGTGTGTGTATATATATATATATATATATATATATATATATATATATATATATATATATATATATATATATATATATATATATATATATATATATATATATATATATATATATATATATATATATATATATATATATATATATATACTAAGTCATGAGTGGGCTACCACAATTGGAAAATTTATTTTGGCCCCAGTGCGGATTCGAACTCACGATGTTTAGATCAGAAGACTCCTGTGCTAATCAATTGCGCCATTCAGGCACAAAAGAATAGCGGTGGAATCTTAAGGTCATTCTACCGTGAGTCCCTCAACCCATCTAGGGCCTTCTCTATGTTTCGGCTATAATGCCTTCTTCAGAGCCAAGCGTACTATATTATATCATATAATATAGTACGCTTGGCTCTGATATAATATAGTACGCTTGGCTCTGAAGAAGGCATTATAGCCGAAACATAGAGAAGGCCCTAGATGGGTTGAGGGACTCACGGTAGAATGACCTTAAGATTCCACCGCTATTCTTTTGTGCCTGAATGGCGCAATTGATTAGCACATGAGTCTTCTGATCTAAACATCGTGAGTTCGAATCCGCACTGGGGCAAAAATAAATTTTCCAATTGTGGTAGCCCACTCATGACTTAGTATTTACCGATGTCAGCCTTAGCCGAATTGATATAATATATATATATATATATATATATATATATATATATATATATATATATATATATATATATTTATATATATATATATATATATATATATATATATATATATATATATATATATATATTTAAATATGCGAAATGAGAGATGAACAAAAGTAGTAAGCATGCTAGAGAATTGATTAAAGTTCCACACAAAGTATTCAAGATATATGACTAGGCCCTCTAAACAAAACAGAATGAGCAAATACAGACCTGTCCACCGCTCAGTCCAGGACCAGTAGACTTCCCAACAACAACATCTGCATAATCATTTAGACCAGTCTACAGTTTCAGGAAAAAAAGAGGTGCAGAGATATATCATATGAACAGAAAATGCATGTTAAACTGCGGGTATAATGCACTCGCTGAACTTTAAGAGTCCGCATACAAGCGACCTGTACAACTAGTTTATATGTCAAAGCAGTATGCTAACAGCTATTTGCTTGGGTCAGTTGAAGTCAATTTACTTGTAAAGAGAGACTTAGTTCATGATGAAAAACAGACACTGGCTGGTAACGATGACCGAACCGACAGGCATTGAAACAACGTTCTTCTAGAGTGAACTGTTCACTATCAAGAAATCAGTGTGAACTACTTTGTAGACAAGGTGAACTGCTTTGTAGACAAGCTGTCTATAAATGTGTGTTAACTTCGATATGCTAAAAGTGTTTCCTGATGGCTTGTTGTAATAATGGACAAATGCCTTAGAAACTGCAAGTGCATCTCCACGTCATAACTGCATATTCGATATCACATTCAGAATGTGGTGAGCACGCTATCTTCTATTGATAATAAAGTATCGATTTCAATGAACCTTAACTACTACTTTACAAACGAATTTATGCAAAGAAACTGGAAGATACTCCATGGCATAGTTCAATATGAAGAGGTTTAATCTCCTATTGACATTGCTAATTGCATTGTTTAACGAAAAATAACAAGGAGTGCCTGACAGAACTATTAAGAAACATTGATAATTTCCACTTGCTGCATTGCGAGCTCATGTACAGCATTGACAAAAAATCGGCTATATGCTATAAGGTTAATTTTAGCAAAATTGATTCTTTTAGCAGACCTGTCCGATGACTTGCTCCACTCTCATTGATTTATTCCTTGTTGACATTGTGTGTGGTAGCCGCATTAGTGCACTGAACGTCAAATTCTCTCGCACAGTGAGCTCCTCGTAATAAGGTGTGCCCAATTGCAACACGTAACCGCTGTGTCTTTTAAACCATTCACGACTGTCATAATTGTCAAGACCATTTATGAAAACCTACAAAATAAAATGAGATGCATGCACACGTTGCAAGCGGTGTTGTCGGGGCACATGGTGACTTCAACAAAGTCTACAACAAAGGGAACTGAACTTCTTTGAGTTGCTTTTAACAAAAATAAGGAATATCGACATGTCACTACAACTTAAGATGCCAACAGATAAACTTAAGCAATCCAAAGGTGGCTGCTATGGGCATAGTATATGAAACATGGAGGGGGTGTTTGTCGATATGCAAGAATATACAGAGCATTTCGTCAGCCGAGTGGTTTAAGTGTACAAGCCAATGCCAAGGCTCATGGGATAGAATTTCGCATTGTTAGAAACCATTCCTCCGAAGCCAATATCCATTAGAAGCTGTTCATCTAATTGTAAGGAGCTAAGTGTTGAGATAAAGATCAACAAGCACAGTCTATAGGCCCACATTAAATAATCTGCCGCCAAAGATTTTCTATGTTCTAACTAGCCAATCTTACTTTTTCCTAGCCAAGGTGATAATAGTCAATAAACATAATGCAAAAAGTCCTTTAACGATGATCTCCCATCTTCTTGCATTCTATAAACAGGGCTCCTGAAATCAATACAATTAAATGAGTATCTGCCATTTTGCATTTGCCTCGCAAATCATTTTTTCTCCTTGGCATGTATCGCACCTCCTATTAGATGAAGTACAACCCCTATCACATGGTTCCCCTCATCACACAACCTCATGCACTCTCCTCCGCAATAACAACCCACAACATAACCAAACTGAATTGCAATCTATAACAAAACCAACCTGTATAACAGAGTACTTTAAACCTAGATGCATTTACCTTAGCATCTCTGGAGTCCTTCCTTCCAGTCAATATGTCCAGTAATGTTGTTTTTCCGCTACCCGATGGACCCATGATAGCAATCAACTGTCCTGGATTGAAATACGCATTCACACCGGTCAAAATCTTTTGCTTCCCTCTTTTGCCGTCCGTGGCACATCTAATCTTATGTCTCCACCGCCGCTGCAAGTTCTTATTATCAACCACTTTTCGCTTGTACGCCTCAACGTTTACAGCGTACTCTACGTCAGTACAGGAAAGCCCGATATAGTTTGATGGAATGCAGCAAGGAAGCCCGACAGCATTGAGAGCATTAGCCCCATCATATAGGGAGTTGATAAATCTATTCTGAATGCTGAACTCTCTTCTACGCTGAACTACCCAAAATACTTTGATCAGCATGCAAGTAAGAGTGAAAGCGAGATAAACACTCAGGACAAGCCACTGGGACCATTTAGGCCAATAGTTTTTACTCGGGTAGAGAACGATGGACTTAGGGCATGTTGGATTGCATTGAATACCGCCACAAGAGTCCTCGACAATCGAGGAAAGCTCTCCAAATATGTGACTCTGATTGCGAGCACGGGGAGATTTGCGATTGACCAGGGCCATATACCACTTCTCAATAATCTTGTTGATCGTTCTGCCATCCACAGCGACATTGTCCCACCTTCCTTTGCGCACAGAGTGGCGAAAAAGAAATGATTGTAAATTGAAGGACACCTGAGATCTTGGACTGAATAGCATGCCAGGGAACCACAATGAGCTTGTAGCAAAATATGCGTGTTGAAAGCAAGACACTAAAATTGAATACACGTTTGTGAATGTCTTTGTCTGGTGGACTGTTTGCGCGATCTCACCGCCATAGGATAGCATATCCGAAACGACTTTGCGCGTTGTATGCAACTTCGTAAAATTCAGGGGCATCACAATGCCACGAGTTAAAGCGAATATGTCATAACGACTAATTATATTGAAAAACACAACATATTTTGGGAAATACTTATTAGTTAGCATACAAAACAGAGACAAACAACATGGGTAATCTGCTCTTGTATCCGTACAGCCAGGCAAAGGCCGCACATTGATTGATGCTAAGAATGTACCTAGGTCAAGCTTTGACAGCATATTTTCATAGTTTACGAACCATGACGAATCAGTTAATACCATGATTTTCAGGTATTTGTATAAATTTCGCACGAATCTTGCATTATTTGCGGCACCTATTCCACCGGCGCTGCTGCCCACAAGCCATAATTCAGTTGCATTTTCTAGGCCCTGCCTTCCCAGATCTTCGAGAACTGCCTGAAATATGCTATGCCCTCTAAATGCGACTTCAAGTTTGTTACCATCCTCATCACGGAGAACTAACGTGCTATTGCCCAGCCACAAGTCGCTGCTACAATAAGGAATTAAAACTTTGTTGTATTCAACATAAAAATTATTTGTCTCGGATGATGACAAGATATCTTCGCCAATAACTGTCTCAGGGTACAAGTGGCTACCAAAGAGGTAAGGCTCTAAAGTTTTTCTTGCCAGGCATGAGCCATAATCAAAACAGCCTCCACCACTTTCAAGGAACACAACCCATTTAGATGAGCCAGTCTCTTCAAGGTAATAGATGGCATCAGAACTATCACTACATACAGCAGATCGGGCAAAGGCGTTAGAAACACTGTTCCGATGCATTGTGGAACCAACAAAAGTTATAGGAACAAACATAGCGAGAAACAGTACATGGGTAAGAACTGCCATGGTGCACAAAAAACGTGTGGTGCCACACATTCTTAATTACAATTCCAAGCGATTTGAATGCAGAGTAATTATTTAAAGATTGTAGGCGACAATTCAGTTACTTCGTTTTCTTTGTACTTTTTATCGTCTTAATTAGACGCATCACATTCCTCAAATGCTTTTATAACTCCTCGGGAATGGCTTTCTCTACTTCGTGTTTGTGTGTGTTTGCATACTAAGGATTTCGCATTAGAACTGAAGAATTTCATTCAGTCACAAACTAGAACATTACAAGACTCCAATCAAAGCATCATATCCATAAAGTAAACCTACTAGGCAAAATAATCTTTTGAGAGACCATTCTGGATCGAAGATGACAGCAGTTCTATATTGGTATGCGATGAGGCACCCTTCATTGCACTTCCCTGCCAATAGGTTGTACACCGATACAGCTATAAGGAAATTGAATTCATCAACTTGCACTTAATCATTACAACCTGGAAACTCGCACCTGCTGGTACGACTTGTACGCAGCAACATCATTTCGTGAAATGATTATACTCCTCCAAGTCAAACTCGATGTCTTTCTTCGACTCTCGTAGGAACCGCAAGTAAAGACGTTACAAGATTTTGAAATATCCCACTGAACACTGCAGCTGTTGCTCTTTATACAAACAAATAGCTACTGGAAAAACACCGTGCCTCCTTGAGCTCTAAATAACAAGTTGATTACAGGCTGATTTTTCCACTAATCGAAACTCCAAGATAACTATTTTAAAATATCCATAAAACTAATCGATGAGATCAACCTATCATTTGAATTCCTTACAATCTCCCTTTTAAATCCTTTCTCTTCTGAGACGAGGCACAAATTGAATCACCATTCAACACAGCTGTTGACTGAGAACCATTGAATTGGCTATTTCAATGATCAGTGTTGCTTGACAGTCTGGAATGCGACTAATCAAAAGGTCATAAACCAACTTCTTTCAAAGTCCATATCCTGTTTGAGAAGACAATAACAGATTTCCAAGGCTCTCTCTCCTGAAGTATGTGTATTTGAATGGCAACGAGGTACATTTTTTAACAAGAGCAAATAGGGGGGAAATCGCCATACAAAGTATGACTTTGCTAATAACCAGGGTTGCTACAGATCAGCATTATGACGGTGGCAATGACGCGGATGATAATGATGCTAATGACAGTGAAAATGATTATCGCTTATATCATTATTATGACGGCGATTACAATCATGGTTACGATTATGTCGATAATTATTATGGTGATAATGATGACAACAAAGACGCTAATAATTATTGCTAAGACCATCCATATCATATACACCATTATAATTAAATAGTATCACTATCGTGTCTAAAATACACTGTTGTTTATAAGAATCACATAATTCTGCACTGAGCCTCGTGATTCTTAAAAAACGCTTTAAATGAACTTCGAATATTGTTAAAGGCGCAGTGAAATGAAAATTATGAAATCTGTAAAAACGGCTTTTATTATTCTTAAATATTTGAGTAATGTTCAGCCTTAATGATGCCTAAAAACATTATTCATAACTTAAAAACGAAAAGATTTATAGTCTTTCATTTGATCCCGATTGAGACATCATATTGCAATATCAAGAAGAATAAACAAATTTATACAGATGTCATAGGTACATAACGTATCAAAGATATTATCTCAAACCCCTATATAACTAGTGATCTTGCTTGAGCCTAGCATGATTCTTACGTAATTACCAATGTTTTGACGGTTTCCAGCCTCGTGACTCTTACAAGAAGAATTCCAATAAAAAATGCATTGAAAGTAGCAATATTGATGATAGCAATACAACAAATGTCGATGCTGATGTTGAAAAAAGCTGATCGTGGTTGTTATGTGCACGATGACGCTGTTAGTGATTATTGACGTGATTAAGATATTGCTGATACTGATCGTCATTATTACGTTAAGAAAAATGGCTACAGAGACAAAAAAAGAGATACTGATAGTGGCAGTGTGACTGAGATGATATTGATTAGTACTTCTTGGGTTCTAACTTGAACAATCCAAGCAATAATGCTTTTCTGCAGCCATAGCAGAAGCAGTTGCAACCAACAGTCTTGCAAAATTAATCTATTCCAAGGAAAAATGCTATGACTTACAAAGCACGGCATTGAAGCTGGCAATACACTGGATAGTTTTTGCGACAAACTACGACAATTTTGCTTAACAAAGAAGCTCAAACAGACATTTGAAATTAGCCAATTACGATACCAGTCTCTTCAAAATTAATATTTATCATCATTATTAGCGTTAATTAAAGTAGCAGAAATACGATAATCATGATAACAAAAAATCCCGGGATCTGATTAAAATTTATTACAATATACGATGAAAATAAAGTATTCTGCATCAATCATATCAATTTTCTAAGAATCTTTAAGACAAATAAAAAGCGGTCAGTTCTACAACTATATGGGACATGAAGTTCGGCGGTGGAAAGCATTGTTCGCTCTTGCAAATATGCTATGCAGGCTTCACAGAAGGATCAACTCCATTTCGTTTCATTTGAACTGCCATTTCGAACAAATAATCCAAACATTCACACCTAAATAAAACAGCGAACAAATTCAAAGAAAACATGCGCATGGGCTTAGATAGCAGAGACCGGAACAATCAAGCCAACCTTACAACTGCACGAACAATCCAACCAGAGACAATAAGTATATTCCTCACATCTCTGAAACTACTAACAAAGCATTCCAGATCACACCTTTCACTATTTATGGTACATTAAAAACCAAGCCTCTTCATGTTCTTCCCTGCCTCTTTTGTCCACAATGAATAGGATCATCTACTTATCAATCCTTATCAGTTCAGTAACAATCAGCCCTATATGCCACCCTGCATTCTGCTATAACAAACCATTATGTCTACTTCTTATTCATCAGTCAAAGCAATCATGAGTTAAAAACAACTACTCTATTGCTTCCTCTCTTATATATGTATATGATTTCTCCTTTTTCATATACGAATATATATATATATATATATATATATATATATTACCAAAGTTTCTCAGCAGTAATATATTAGAAATACACCTTAGGAAAACGACAATTGCTTTCAATTTGTAAAACATGTTTCGATTGCTTCGACAACCATCTTCAGTTACAGAATAAGCATATTACATGGTGCAAACGATATAAAGGCAAGTGATTACTCCCTAGGGGTCTTACAACAAAAACTATTCCATTGAGATAGAATGCGTCGGTGCTTAAAATGAGGGTTATAATATATCCTATGATAATACCAATGGGTGCCAAGTGCTTAGAATGCGGGCTGTAGTATGATAACAAAAGCACTTGAACAAAAGCATTTCTAAGCACTTGGCACCCATTGGTATTATCACAGGATATATTATAACCCTCATTTTAAGCACCGACGCATTCTATCTCAATGGAATAGTTTTTGTTGTAAGACCCCTAGGGAGTAATCACTTGCCTTTATATCGTTTGCACCATGTAATATGCTTATTCTGTAACTGAAGATGGTTGTCGAAGCAATCGAAACATGTTTTACAAATTGAAAGCAATTGTCGTTTTCCTAAGGTGTATTTCTAATATATATATATATATATATATATATATATATATATATATATATATATATATATATATATATATATATATATATATATATATATATATATATATATATATATATATATATATATATATATATATATATATATATATATATATATATATATATATATATACAAACTAAACCTAAGCCGCATCCACAACGTATATAAATTACATAAAGAGAATAAACCACAAATATACTATCCTTTAAGTAAACGTTTCGATCAGAATCTTCATCAGTACTAAACTTACAATGACATTGGGCCTGCTTAAATTACCTACATAACAATGGGACCCATTGTTATGTAGGTAATTTAAGCAGGCCCAATGTCATTGTAAGTTTAGTACTGATGAAGATTCTGATCGAAACGTTTACTTAAAGGATAGTATATTTGTGGTTTATTCTATATATATATATATATATATATATATATATATATATATATATATATATATATATATATATATATATATATATATATATATATATATATATATATATATATATAGAGAGAGAGAGAGAGAGAGAGAGAGAGAGAGATAAAAAATAAATTCTAGTGTTGTAAACGTTTCGATTTATTATCTTCATCAGTACTCTGGTGAAGATAATAAATCGAAATGTTTACAACACAAGAAAGCAAATTTTTGAATTTCTCTATGTTTATATATTCTCTATGTTATATAGTATATATAGTGTTGCTATCTGTAATTAGTTGTAGGGCTGCAATGTATTTTCATGCTCCCTGCACTTTAGTCTTGTAGTGTATTTGTTCCTAATGCTTAGTAAATTTCAACTGCGCGCGTTACCGTTTCCTATTCATTCATCCATACTCAGCTCCTTCGCTCTCATCCTATGATACGCACCGCATCCATTCTACTTTCCTTTCATTTCCCTCTCCTAGGTCTCCGCTGTTTTTTCACTCGCGCATTGCGGAGTAAATGACTATCATCCAGGAGGTTTAACAGCGTTCTGGTGTATAGAACTATAAACACCAATGTGAAAAGAAACAAACATGCGTTCCAAAAACTTCAGAAATTCATCCGAATTTGATATCTACTGAAATTCCATGGCACAGGTGCGCAGACAGAGGTCTTGCATTTGTATCTGGCTATAGAGGCCCCAGATTGACAACAAAACTCAGCATTTAGATCGTACCACTCTGACGTAGCCTCATACCCTGAACCAGATCCTCTTTGGTAGTAGACAATTCCCCTGTCTACTAATTACAAATACCTTTAATTCTTTCGGATTGCCTAACTCCTTCATTTTCCTTCTCTTCAAATTAACAAGAATGCTAACGTTCTCAAAAGATAACGAGTAACAAAAAGACTTAAAATCAAGTCCAAAGTTGAGCGGTTGAGGGATAATCTCTAAGCTTAATAAATATTAAGCCCAGCGTGGGTAATTACCAAAAGCTATATTAGAGATGTTGGCGCCCACAGGTGCTCAATATTCAAAGGGAGGCTTACATTATCTTTGTGCGCTGCCAAGATTCAGCCCAGACATAGATACCATGCCGTCGAACGAGGACACAAGAGGCTTCGGGGTAATTTTTCATGGCCTGTTCTAGTGGCTCCTGCAATAAAAAGCAACAAAAACAGTAAATATGTATATAGATATATACAAATACACACATGTGTATAAATAAATACAATATATAAATACAATTTGAGAAGTAAAAATCATTTGCAATTGCCGAATGTCAAGACAGCAAAATTTGGCATTGAAAATATTCAGTACATAGGTCACCATTTATAGGCCTCATTACTGGAGGAAATTAAGGACTCTGACACATTAACTAATTTCAAACAGAAAATAATAGCATGGAAAGGAAGTATTTGCATCTGCAGATTGTGCAAAGTTTTTATGAATGGATTAGGGCTTTTATAGTTTTATCTTTTTTCTCTTAAAGAAAACTGTGTGATAACGTTTTCTTTTGTTGTTACTCTGTTGGCATTAACTAGCTTGTTAGCTATATTTGTATTTGTTTGCCAACATTAAAGAAATTGTAAATAAATAAATATATATATATATATGTGTGTGTGTGTGTGTGTCTGTGTGTGTCTGTGTGTGTCTGTGTGTGTCTGTGTGTGTGTGGATCGATATGGAAAAGGATACTTATAAAAACATAAATTACATAACGAAGGAGTGATGATTTTATGGTACATTTCTACCATACGAGAATCATATCTATCGTTAACAATAGGCAGTGAAAACAATTGTTTGGCATTGCCGTTCCAATATGCTTCTCAATGACACTCACTATGCAATGAATATAACAGACCAATTCATCATCATTCAGTATTAGAAAAGTGAAAGGTATTGGCATCTTACCAGGAGTAATGCCTC
Source organism: Mastigias papua (assembly GCA_964019165.1). NCBI lineage: Eukaryota > Metazoa > Cnidaria > Scyphozoa > Rhizostomeae > Mastigiidae > Mastigias > Mastigias papua. The sequence continues at coordinate 3,318,656 of OZ025282.1, read as the reverse complement.
AGCAGGTCTGTTTTCAATGATTGGAATTATAAGCTCATCTTCATAACTGCACATGAAAATGATCAATATTACAAAACATATGAGATATTAGCAAAGGGGAGAGAAACCACGTGGGACTATTTAGTACAGTGTTCATCAACCTTTTGAAAGTGAGGCCTACTTAACGGGCAATGAGTAATGCAAAGGACTACTAACTTGATAACACAGTTCTGAAACAATAAAGTTGCACGGCTCACACTTAATTTTAAAGTATAGTTCGTGATTAGTGCTATTCTTGAAACTGGCCTGCGGGCGATTGATGTGGTTTTTGTGGGCGACGTGGTGCCTGCGGGCAATGGGTTCGTGACCCCCAACTTAGAGGGTGTGTGAATAGCTAATGAAATCTTCCTTTAGTAGTAAAGAGCCATTTCAATAGTGATTCTGATGTCGAACATTTCCGCAATGAAGCGCAATTTGCAGGTTTTTATTTGTGCAATCCATTTTAATGATAGTTTTGACCCTCAACTGGATTGCAAGCACTTTCACTTCAAGGTGAGCATTTATTATTTTTTGTATAAATTCAGCTAAAATGCACAATACACTACGATACATTGCAACTATTACAGATAACAACACACTATATATATATATATATATATATATATATAGAAAAATAGAAACCACTTTGTATCTTGTACCGGTTTCATCCGTTTAATACGGAATCCTCAGCGAACTGAGGATTCCGTATTAAACGGATGAAACCGGTACAAGATACAAAGTGGTTTCTATTTTTCTATGTATTTTTTCTGCGTTTGGATCAAGACAGATAGATTGGTGATATATATATATATATATATATATATATATATATATATATATATATATATATATATATATATATATATATATATATATATATATATATATATATATATATATATATATATATATATATATATATATGTGTGTGTGTGTGTGTGTGTTTGTGTGCGTGTGTGTGTGTGTGTGTGTGTGTGTGTGTGTGTGTGTGTGTGTGTGTGTGTGTGTGTGTGTGTGTGTGTGTGTGTGTGTGTGTGTGTGTGTGTGTGTGTGTGTGTGTGTGTACTACATAAACTATAGAAACTCCGTACGTTGGGGAGTGCCTGTTAGAGAGGACACTTATCCTGAGCCGTCGGCACAGTGACGTAGGGTGGCCAGTTCCTTTCCTCGCCGCCTTTAACTTCCCCAGTGTTGCCACCAGGTACCCATTTGCTGCTATGCGGATAGTGAGCGAGCATCCCACCTTGGTCCGAGGGTTCGGCTCGAACCATTGATTTGCTGAGCAGTCAAGTGCTCTAACCACTTGGCCACTCGGCCATACAATGAGGATTACACAAAGTAAACCCTGAGGACAACCATGAATGAGTAACGTGAACTCTACTTAAATACAAATAATACACAAACTACAAAAAAACTACACCACCACACAAACAAGATGAAAATTGCTCTATCTGTTACCATAAACCTGCAAGCAAAGGTACAGGTGGTACAAATATCTTCTCCATGTATCATAGAATAACATCACAGTTTTGTCCAAAAATTCAAGATTGTCATACCCATAACCTTTACCGGTAACATCATTCTTAATTCCGCGAATTGACTGCATGTGAGTTAACTTGATCTCCTTTCCAGGAAAAACGACAGAGGCGATAAAGGCAGCCTTCGAATGAGTGTGCATGGCAGCCTCTGCTCCTTTTATACAAAAAGATATATAACATAAATGATGTCACTGAACACAGACGACTGTAGAAATAATTTAGAATATTTGAATTAAAACCAAAGGGCTAATGATTGAGCAAAATGCAAATGATTCAGATATGAAAGCGAATGTCAACATGAAGTCTTGATTCTCTTTTGCATTATTTCAAATTTAGTCTTATTTATATTTAATCTCTTCGTCGTCTAAGTTGCTTTTAAGATTGCATGGTAAAAAAAACTTGATTCAAGTTTGTAGCAACGCTTTTCTGTTCTATTCAATTCACTTAACTATTGTAATAATGTAGCACAGCCCGCTTTGAATCAACTCTTAGAATGATGAGGCTACAGTGCCTAAAGAATTTAAAATCATTCAATCCATCAACCAATCAATCACTCAACCAATCAATCAACCAATCAATCAATCAATCAACCAATCAGTCGATCAATGTACAAAACAATGAAAGTATTTCATAGAGCTCAAGAAATTCTGAAACGAAAGCAGATGAAATGAAAAGGTCAGTCTATGGGAGCGCTCATTATTTATGACCGGGGTGGGGGCTGAAGATAAAATGGTGGGGTAACTGAAAAAGTAAGCTGTGTTAGGTGGGGTAGAAGAGTAATTTTTGACCTAGGGGTAGTGTAGAGACATGTACCATATTTAAGCATAAATGCATCCCTGTTTTACTGTTGTCCTTTGGTGGGGTAAAGAAAATTTGACTTAAGTAAATAGTGGGGTAAAATTTTTTTGAGGACACATAATACTTCTCTTCAGTCCCAACCCTAGCCATAAATAATGACCGCTCCCTAACGATGGATTGCAGAAAAAATTCTTCAGTTTCTAATAAATTCCGCCATAATGAGAAGTATCAATTTGGGCAAGCAAAGATGTCAAACCTTCTCTATAACTACTTAATCGGCCCTATTTACCCGGGCCCTTAATGGCGTTAAGTGTCCTGAGGCGTCGTTAAAAAGGCCGGCGGCAAAAGGGCTAGATTAAAACAACCGAATTTATACATTTTTCGACCAAAAAGTGGGGGTATTTTTGCAGGCCATTCTTTGGAAGTGATGGCAAATTTTAGAAGCCTAATGGAAAGGGATAGATAGATCAAGGCCCTTAGGCTGAATAATAATCCAAGAACTGACTACTAACCAGAGTGAGGTGCATGTACATTAGCATAATCAGTTAAGAAATAAGGCAGTTAAGAAATAAGGCAGTTAAGAAATAAGGCAGTTAAGAAATAAGGCAGTTAAGAAATAAGGCAGATAAGAAATAAGGCAGTTAAGAAATAAGGCAGTTAAGAAATAAGGAAGGTACAATGGTAGTTATGGAATAACTATCTTTTCTTATGATGCATCTAAATAGGTACAGCTACCATCGCTTATTTGACACGTTCTGAAAAACAATAGTTGTGGTAAAGTTATCAAATCTGTATCAAAAGTGGAGGGATAGAAACTTGAGAGGACAGAAGAAAAAACATGGAAGAAAACCAGAAAATCAAATAAAGATTAGTGGAATCTGGCGACGAAAGTGAAGTTGATTTTACAGATTATGAAAATTATGCTGACAAAGAATCTATGACTAGAAATTTAACAAAATAAAATCTGCTACAAATGCGCAAATATGTACCCTATCATTTTCTCAATTTCTTACTTTTTTGAATAGCGTAAAATGCGGCCCAAAGTGGCGGTAGACCAAATTTCTTCCCTTGCCTTATACGGGACGGCGTAACAAGGGTCGGCGTTAAAGTAGCGACGGCCCAAACAGGCCAATAAGGTAGTTGAAAAGAAAGTTTGGCATCTTTGCTGTCTTTTCCTGGAAAATGAAGCTTCCGACTATCTTATATATAATCAAGTTCCACCTTAGATATTCAAGTACGATTGTTCTGCAATCGACAAATAAGAACCTAGAGTAAAGTTGTAGGCTTTTAAAGCACAAATGGGTTGCAGGTCCACAGAGATAACGACATTGATAAAGCTGTTATGATTCTCGATCTGCAAAACTAAAACAAATCAATCAAAATGATGGTCACGAACGAGCAAAGAACGGGCTCAACAGCAACAAGAAACGCCAATTAAACAGGCAGCAATCCACGTAAAAAACAGTATATATTCAAAGTCTCCATCATGGGCAATAAAGGAAATCACCCTTTCCGATAGAAATGTTTATCTTTGTTCGTTCAATCGAGTTTCAACATTGCAGGTGCGCGTGTGAGAGCCAAAGCAAGGCCAGACACGACAAGAAGTCATTAAACCAACTAGAAAGGGGAAGTGCAATTCAGCAAACAAACTCTTGTAATATCAATCCAAGGCTCTTGTCAACAGTAACTAAATCGACAATCAACTGAGCAATCATCAAAAATGACAAGCTGATCATGAATCATCAACCATTAATCTACAAATTTACCTCTGTGTTTATGTGCCAACATGAAAAGACCAGAACATGAACTTATTTTTAATGCCCTGGAACACAACACACAATAGTACTTATAAATCATCACAATAAAATGATCCCAAAATGTAACAGAATTGGCCCAAGTAATAAGTCTGATGAAATCAAAAATTGAGTATATGAACAAATTATTGCAAATTTATCATTGTCTATCATATCTATTGATATTAATAACGAAAAACATCAATCTATAGCTGGCTTCAAATATTGATCTAGTCAGTTCTTAAGGTTCTTGCAATAGTAATTTAATGCTATTTGAAACATTAACTGACGGCACACTCAAATGTATGTTTCCACTGATATCACTCATAACAAATGGCCTATGATATAAGCAACAGGACTTTGAATTTCCTTCCTCACTCTCATATCAATTTAACTAAAACTAGAATACTGAAATATAAGTCACAACTATAGAATACAGCAGAAACACACATATAAGAGCCTATTACTTTTAAATGAGCTTGTTCATGTTTATATGCAAACCAGGTACTTCCAATAACCAGAGTGCAAATTCTTAGCACTAATCTTACCCCAGCAGGCCCCCTCTATTACAGTTATGTAAGTTATGCTTCTGCAGTATCCATGAAATGGGATGTTTTGAAAACAGGCTAAATCTAATTTCTTAGAGGATAGAGAATTAAAATCACTTATAAGAAGCTATTAGAATATCAGGTTGAAAAGGTTCTTAGTAATTGAAATCAAAATATGCAATTTCAGGGTTCTTAATAAAATGAAGGTTCTCATATGCAGCTTTTAAGCCAATATAGCAGCCATTTCTTTAGAATATTAAAAAGAAGCTATTTCAATACTACACTAGAATCCTTGTAACATACTTGTTCTCTGGGTACTCAATAATATTACCATCATCATCACAGACAAACAAATCCATCGGCTGAGAAAAGAAATGAAAAAATATGTAGAAAAAAATTTCTTGAAATGTAGCATGAAAATTTCAAATTGAAAAAATAATCTTCACTCTATAAAGAACTACTATAATATAGTTGGCATCCAAAGAAAAGTTATGAATAATGGACAATGGTCAGTGAATCATGAACCATATGATAAGATGAAGGGCCAATTGACAAAATCTGCTGCTAGTCAACAGGAAGGTAGAGATTCCATAGTCAACCAGTTTCATTCATACTGTCTGTTAGCAAAATCTAATCACCACACCTCCCATACAAACATGACACCTAGCAGCATAGTGGAGTGGTTGTGGGTGCCTAACTACGCTAAGGAAACTTTACAATATAATATAAATTATCAGATTACATGGGTCATGGTTGTGATGAGAAATCTGGTTATAAATAACTGGGAAAGTACCTTAAGTCTCTCCTTCTGAAGACCAGAAGGGGTAACATATATTCTACCAGGGCTGTGAAATAATGAGATTGACATAACAAACCTCATATACCATAAAAACTGCGTACCTCAACAAATACCCACTATAACTTAAGCTCAAACATGGAACTAATTTCAAAGATTATGATAAAACATAACACATTGATACTTGAAAATCATAGATAAAGCACCCAATTATCAATGCCAAAAGATAGTGACTAGATAAGCCAACAATGGGTAAATGGATGCTGGTGGCTGAATTTGTTGATAATATGACCAAAAGATAATGTAACAAGATAAGTTAAAATATCATGTAATAAATAACTCAATGCATTAAAAATTGACAAAAGCCATTTACATATTAAATCTGCATGGCAAATTATTTTTCACCAAAATCAAATGGACACTATCTATTCCAAAATTAAATGCAAATCAACAAATGTAGTATATATTAGAAGTTATATATGAAATAAGAAGAAAAATAAGAAAAGCTTCCAACCGCTCACGGATACTCATGGCTCCACCAGTTCCTGTCATCCATCCCAGATGATAAAACTGACTACAAAGTTCTGGTATAAGAGAAGCAATGTCCTCCTGAACAAAATTTACACAAAAACTTAAGACATTGCTAGTTTCATTTAAAAGTACTACAGCTACATACTTCAAATATAAATTATTACATCTATTAATGACCATCCTTCATAAAACAGGTGGGAGGAGTTCAGCCTAACCTCTCCCCAGTATGGAAGTATGGCAACTGCATGCCCAAGATATTTCTAGAAAACTAAACTGCACACTTTCAGAAATAGTTTATAGATCTGGCAGGGTGTGTGTAGGCATGATCCATTAGAAATTCTAAGTGCTTTGGTGTCTGCATGAATCAGGTAATAAGTGACCAATCTGGAATCAAGGGGGCCACTGAAGCCACACTACATATTTTGGTGCTCTTTTGGTGATCTTGAACAATGCAATACCCATAGAACTTATCCATTATGTACCCAAGATTTTGGGAAAATCCCCCCTCCCCATTATAACTGGATATCAATTAAACTTAAGTAGCCTACTTAACATGGGCCCCCTCTAGTTCGTCAATGTGAAGGACATGGAGCAATAGATTTAGAGGGATTGCCAAACGAACTTGATGGGACATAAATCGTAAGTGTTCATACTTTCCCTTTGTGGACAATATGGGATTGCTTGTAGGGATTCACTGAATCAAAGAGGCATACTTGCCAGGTTTTGGATATGAAATGCTGGACAAATGGGTGTTGCAGTGTGATGGGGTTATGGGAGTTAGGTTCAGGCTGACGTTGCCACTGTAAGGTAGTACTAAGGAAACCATCAATACATATTAAAATCTAGAGAACAACATAATAACATAATACATGAGAACCATGAAAAGTAATGCTTCTATGAATGACTAGTTTTAAACAGGCGATTGATGATGAACGGGCAGTGTTAATTGCCAAGTGTCAGTATATATTTTCAGATAGGCAATTCTTGGATGTTTTTTCAGAATGAAAGAGATGCTGGAGATTTTTCGACACTTTGCCATTACTGGAGGTCGGTTGGGGTAACATGATATGCTGGAGTCTCCAGGGGGATGCGGGAGACTTGGCACCTATGAAGAGGTGATAGAGCGATTATATACCGAGTGGCTGGTTGAAGAAGGGAGAAACAATCTAGCCTATAGCCGTTGGCAATCAAGCAAACGTGCTCATTACCTTGTCTTGTGAACATTCTTTCTCATATTCTATACGTTTCCTTTTTCCCTCCATGTTTCGCGCGCGGCCCTCTCTGATTGCGCGGCTTCGTATCACTTGAAAAAGAGGCTAGTACAAAATGATAGGGAGGATATCATTTACTTCGTCCACACAAGCTCCTTAGAGGTGAACTTTTAACCAGCAGGACAAATAAACACATGCAGTTAATCTTTCATAGTTGTTTTTGCACCAACATATAATGAAGTGAAGTGTATAGAAAATCAATAGAAACAAGTGTTTCGAGGTTCTTGCCCTATCTGTTTGACTCACTTTCCGCTTCTTAAGTGATAGCATACCTTTTCATCTGTTGTGATTGGCATAGCGGCAACCCTTTATATATATATTGGAATGCAGCCAACAGAAGCTTCTTAACAAACGTTGTTACACTTTTTAGTTAGTTGTAGTTGTTTGAGATGGAATACAGACGTTGCCATTATTGAGTCTTTCTCTGAGAACCCTTTAAATCGCAACATTGGTGACAGAGGTAACAGAGAAGTGTACCCAGAATGGCAACTTTTTCAATTCAACCTGAGAAGTTTGATTCAGGCGATATTGTTTCCTGGTTTCGCCAATTCGAATGCTGCTCTACTGCCAATGCTTGGAGTGAGGAGAAGCAGTTACAAGTTCTACCAGCCTTTCTAAGGGGGCCTGCTGCCGCCTATTTCCATGCTTTGCCCGACGAGGTGAAAGGCTCGTATCGGAATTTGAAAGAACAATTGCTGGCCTCCTTTTGCCCTGCTGTTGATCGCGAACGAAATTTTGCGACATTTGAACATCGCCTTCTCCGGCCAGACGAGGACCCCACTATATTTTTATGGAATTTGAAGGACTTACTTTCAAAAGCCGATCCTTCCCTCAGCGATGCTGCACGAGAGGCCCTATTAAGCAGGCAATTTATGCGTGGTTTGCCCGAAGGCATACGGTTGAAACTCTTAGAAGCCAATCCAACACCGTCATTGGCGGAAATGGAGAACTTCGCAAAACGTTTTCGGGCTATTCGTCAAGCAGATATCCCCACTTTGACCTTTGCCGTCAAACCGGCCGCTGGAGTTGATGACGAAAAGATGGCAAGCAAATTTCACAGCCTTCAAGACACTGTGACGCAACTTACTGCCGCAGTTACTGCTTTGACAGACCGCCATAAGCACCTTGAAGCCGCGATGTCTGCCCCTACTCCTCAGCCGCCCCACCAACCTTTCACGCGCCGTTTTACCGCTCCACGTATGCAGAACAGTGCACCAGATGGATTTCACCCCCAGACACGTCAAAATACAAGATCACGGAACAACCAAGCCCGTCGCTGCTTTAATTGTAATGGACTTGGGCATTTTGTGAATTCCTGCCCCTATACTTTACAATGTGCCCTCTGTGCGGGCTGGGGCCATGAACAACACCAATGCGCCAACCACTATGTCTGTTCCTCACAAGGCTCATCGATGTCTGGTAAGTCTTTAAACTTCAAAGGGGTGCCTCAATAGAGGGCTGGGTTGAAGGTCACCCCTGTATTTTCTCTGCTGGGTCATGCACGGCTTCGTTTCAAGCCCCCAACCAGCCACTCGTTTCTTGCCTTTTCGGGGATTTAACCTTTCCCGCCTTAATTGATACCGGGTCTATGGTCTCGTTTCTATCTCGAGACACATTTAACAAATTGCGGCCTCGGCCACTTATTCAAAACACAGTTCAGCACTGCGTTGGAATAAATGGCCTGCCTTTGCCGGTTGATGGGATTGTGCAGGCTTCTCTTACCTTTCCTGGTAATGGCGATGTTTATACCGGTAAGTTCTTAATTTCCGAAAAATTATTTTCCCCCTTGGAGTGTGTTCTTGGGTGGGACTTTCTAACCTCCAATGGGTTGGCACTAACTAGAGAGCGCACTGGCACTTATTACTTAGTAGGTCGCCATGGGAAGACCCTCATTACCCCTAGAGATGAGGCCCCCACCTCCCTTTCTCCCCCTCGTCCTCTTACCGATAGCGTCGTTAGTAATTCCGATGTGTTTTCCCAATGCCCTTCGAGGAGTCCTGTTCCTATTACTTTAGTGAATAGTGTTTGTTTGCCAGGTAGAACCGAAGCTTTTGTTTTAGTACACGTTCCTAAAAGTGCCAAAGATCAGCTAGGCATGATAGCACCTATCCAGCATGACTCGTTGCCAAGCCATCTCTTAGTAGCATATTCTGTAAACCAGGCCGTAGGTAGACAGGTAGCTCTTAGAATCATGAATACATCTAATTGTGATATTACTTTACAGGCTGGACAGCGCATAGGTGAGTATTGCCCTCTCCTTGATACCCTGTCTTCTGTGGATACACAGGGCACTCCCCTACCTAATTATGCTAAAGCATTTTCTTGCCAGCCTGCCAATAAAGTTAGTCTTACTGAAGAGCTGAAAGCGGTTATCAGTCCCTCGTTGAATGACCATGATCGTCAGGTCATTTTAAATACGCTCCTAAAGTACGCAAATGTATTTGACGAAAGTCTTGGTTATACTGACGTGATAACTCACACAATCAATACTGGTAATACTGACCCCATACGGCAATACCCGAGGCGATTCCCATACGCTTATAGAGATGAAGTCAACAGACAGATTTCTGACATGTTGGAACAGGGGGTTATCCAACAAAGTACTTCTCCATGGGCCTCCCCCATAGTTTTAGTAAAGAAGAAAGACGGTAACTTTCGTTTTTGTGTGGACTACCGTAAATTAAACGCTGTGACGAAACGGGATGCTCACCCCCTCCCTAGAATTGATGACCTTTTAGATTCTCTCCAGGGATCGACCATGTTCAGTACTCTAGATCTTAGATCTGGTTATTGGCAGATAGCTATGTCACCTGAAGATCGTGAAAAAACAGCCTTTATTACTCCTGAGGGGTTATGGGAATTTCTGAGAATGCCATTTGGTGTGTCTAATGGTTGTGCCACTTTCCAAAGGGCTATTCAAATTGTACTGTCTGGCCTTAAGTATGATACGTGTTTGTGTTATTTTGACGACATAATAATTCCATCCATAAATTTACAGCAGCACTGTGAAAGGCTTGAGTTAGTTTTAGGTCGTTTTCAGCAACATAACCTTCGTGTTAAAGCCTCTAAATGTTGTTTTGGCGCTGATAGAGTCACGTATTTAGGCCATGTCGTTTCATCTGCTGGGATTCACACGGATCCCCACAAAATTGAAGCTGTTTCTGCTCTCGCTCCTCCCACCAATGTGCAACAAGTACGGTCATTTTTAGGTTTAGCAGGGTACTACCGTAATTTTATACCCAACTTTGCAGTCCTGTCTGCCCCTCTTGTGCAGCTTACCAAGAAAGGTTCCTCTTTTTCCTGGACTGACTTGCAGGAGCAAGCCTTTCTGCAACTTAAATCCTTACTTTGTAGCGCACCCATTCTCGCTTATCCTCAATTTGACAAACGCTTTTTCTTGCAGACGGATGCCTCTGATAAGGGACTGGGTGCTGTACTAACTCAATTAGATAACTCTGGTCGAGAACACGTGATATCGTATGCTAGTCGTTCACTTTTAGACCGTGAGAAATGCTATTCTACCACTGAAAAAGAAGCTTTAGCCATCATCTTTGCCATTGATCATTATCGTGTATATCTACTGGGAAGAGAATTCACCTTGATTACTGATCATAGCGCCTTACAGTGGCTCCACTCTGTAGAGCCAAAGGGACGGCTTGCTAGGTGGGTTATGGCCCTTCAGGAATTCTCTTTTGTTGTTAAGCATCGCCCTGGTACCGCTAACCAAAACGCTGATGCTTTATCTCGCATGCCATTGCCAACATCTAGTTGTCCCCCAGTTTCCTCTGTCCCCCCTATTTCACCCTTAGCTACTTATGCCACTACCATGACTCCAGGCTACAATTTACAACAAGCCCAACAAGATGATCCATACATATCCACCATTATGGAGTTAAAACTAGCTGATATGCCCAAGCCCCCGTATTTTGTATGGGCTGGCACACCATCCTTGCGCGTATTTTGGCATTGTTGGGATGATCTTTATCTAGTTAATGGACTTCTTGTCAAAAACCTTTCTGCTAATCATTCCTTGCCACGCTATTCATTTGTCATACCTGGCCACTTGGTCCAATCGGTCATGCAAGGCCTTCATTGTAGTCCTTTTTCTGGTCATTTAGGGCTCAAACGCACTCTTCTTAAGGCTAAAGAGCGGTACTTTTGGCCGCATATGACTACTCAGTTACAAGATTTCGTCAAAAATTGTCAGGTCTGTGCACAAATTAAACTGGATCCTAACCACATAAAGGCTCCCTTGCAATCTATTACCGTTAATGAGCCATTTATATTTTGGGCAATGGACTATATGGGTCCCTTGCCTGAAACCACACAAGGGAACAAACATTTGCTGGTTATTATGGATCATTTCACCAAATGGTGTGAGGTGTTTCCTACCAAAGACCAAAAAGCTAGGACTGTTGCTGAAATTCTAGTGTCAAAAGTTTTCAGTAGATTTGGGCCACCTACCGTTATCCACTCCGATCAGGGCAGAAATTTCGAAAGCAATTTGATGCATGAAATATGCTGCCTAATGGGCGTACATAAATCTCGCACATCAGCATACCACCCTCAGTGCGATGGTCTTGTTGAACGGCAAAATCGTACTTTGCAGGACATGCTTACCAGCTACGTCTCGAAACACCAACATGACTGGGACTGTTGGGTGGATCTAGTTGCCTATGCCTACAATACTAGCACTCACGCGTCAACCGGTTATAGTCCCTACGAAATGGTTTTTGGTCGTCTTGCTAGAACCCCACTGGAGCTAGATCTGGGGTTACCCTTAAAAAACCCTTGCAGTCAACACGAATATGCTGCCTTGATCCGTCGTAATTTGCAGTCAGTCGCAGATGTAGCTAGAGAGAATTTAGCTCGCAGTAGACAAAAGTATAGCCAGCCAGGTAATGTAAAGAATAGTAACTGGACTCCTTTGCTCCCTGGCCAATCTGTATGGTTGCGTCGCCCTAAGGCTTGGAAATTTGGGGGGAGGTGGATTGGGCCATATAAAATTATTTCTCATCAAGGTGTCAACTACAAATTGCGTTCTAAAGCAGGGAAAGACATCGTGGTGCACCACAATCAGGTAAAATCTTGCACAATCCCATTCAACAAGGGGGAACCACATTGTCCAGTCCGGGAAGCAGAGGAAATAGAGCTCACCACCATGCCCAGGGAGGAAGTACCAGAAAATCAAACCGGCCCTCTACATCGACCACCTAGATTGAGGCAAAATATAAACCCCCCTTTGCGGTTTGGAGACTTCGTAACCCACTAGATTTAATGGGGGGATGGTGTTGTGATTGGCATAGCGGCAACCCTTTATATATATATTGGAATGCAGCCAACAGAAGCTTCTTAACAAACGTTGTTACACTTTTTAGTTAGTTGTAGTTGTTTGAGATGGAATACAGACGTTGCCATTATTGAGTCTTTCTCTGAGAACCCTTTAAATCGCAACACATCAAGCAAGCCTAGCCCTTCCGTCGAGCATCTGTGCTTTAAACTCCCCTAATGATTGTCTCATTTATAAGTAATCCTCTTCTCAGCAAATTCTACTTTCGGTAAATCCTAGAAATAATTGGTTAATATTCCCAAATATGTTTACCTAAGTCCGGTCCTCGCCCTATCGTATGCACTTCAAAGCTTCCAGGAACAAATAGCCTTTACCTTATTATGTACAGTATCAGTTTTCAGTTTCAGTCTTTCTCAATTATTGCTAAGCAATATCACTCTATACTTTTGCATGCTTGAACAGCTAGCATAGCTAGCATAGCTAGCAGATATTTGGGAGCGCTGATCAGTACAAAATAGCCCTAAATATACAGTAGCTGTGAAACGAATGTGTGGTCAGAATCCTACATGATGATTGGTCAGTTAGGTTGGGAGAAAATGGACCTGTTCAGAGCCCTCAAACATTTGGCGGCTATGCTTGAACAGCTATGCTAAATGTTGGCCTACATTAGTGCTAGCAACTGTAGTAACTTGGCATTTATTAGAAGTCATGCAGAGCAATGTCTACATCGTAGAATGCCAAAAGGAAGAGGATAGTTAGCAATCCACCAATTTCACTACTGAAAAACCTCTAGAAACCAAAGGAATGATTCCTTTGAAAATGATTTCTTCTTTTCTACTTTAGCTATAAGTACATTTCGAAGTTATGATAGTTGTGATAATGACTTGCAAATAAGTGATAAAGCTGGGCTGGGTATTAAATGTTAAAAACTTAAGTTAATTAGCAAAGAGGGTGAATCACTCAGTCTCATAGTTAGTGGTTCCTTGTTCATCTCAAGCTGGATTTTACTTTATTTTACACCAGAACCACCCGGGCCATTCCGATTTTGATCTGGTATCGGTTTTCTTTTGGCTCTGTTTCATGCAGTTCTGCCTGGTTGCATCGGAACCAAACAGAACGACACTGTTCCACATGGAATTACTTATGTAGCGAAGCCTAAATGTGGATAATTTTTTGTTGGATTACATTAGGAGCATTGTGGCATTCTACTTTTCTACGCTCCTAATGTTTTTAACATTTAACATTTAATGACTGTTTGGTAGCACTGCTCATATTCTTCGATCCCTGTAATAATCGAATATATTGGTGTCTCGTGAAATTGGAGACATTTTTATGAAAGTTGGAAACTTGTTGGAATTCTGGATGTTCACAATAAAGAAAATAAAGCTCTAACATCCTACAGAAATTACATCAGTCAGGCATAGCCTAGAGATGAGAAAATTTGCTAAAATGTATTTTATTTTGTTCAGAAATAAAACGTTAGCTCCATGAACAATACATTTCCCGCAAAATAAGCTTCCAAAGAGAGGTAATTTCCTTAGAATTTCAATGCTCAACTGGAGTTGGAAATTTCTCTTAGCGTAACCCCTGAGTTACACGTATAATCTTTCTTTATCCTGAGCGGTTTTTTGACATTTTCTGTAAACTCCTTATTTATGTTCATATTTTTCCTGGATTTTTTATTTTTTCAAAGGTACTATGAGTTTTTAAAGGTAGCCAACTGTGCAACTTTGCATCCAAGTAAATTCTAAGTTACAATACAATGTTGTATTTAATTTGCGTTCTTTGTCTCTAGCTGTAAAACTCTTCCAACTAATCTAGTTTTGGAGATGAGAATATGCTTAGTAATTCTAGAGGGCAAAGTTGAAAAAGTTTCCTGTAGTGCCGCACCGAACCATGGTGTGTCCTCTTACTTCTCTACACTAAGGTACAAGCCTTCCCATGTAACATTTGGTGCCATTCCTGAGATTTGGCTCCAAATACAGTCAAAAACTTCGCAACAAATAAGTGTCCCATAGAGTTCTATATGGAACAGTTTGATTTTCCCGTATATGTCAAGTCTTAGATTCAACTTGCCAGCAACAATCTTAGTTGATTCATATATCCATTGCGGGAAATCAACCAATTGCTATAAATAAATTTAAACGTACTGCAGCGTAGACAGAGAGCAGTCGTTCAGATATATTTGTTGGAATACGAGAACCAGCGATACGCTGAATGATGTAAACAACAGTCCGCTGACATAAAGAGGGAGTTGTGATATGCTCTAAATTTAATACTACTGTATTAAAGTCATTGGAACTCTATATCGTAATCCATCCAGTCCTGTACCTACGTCTGTATCGCAAAAATATCTTTTTTCTATCGAAAGGATTAAGTAGGTTTCGGTTTCCCTTTTAATGTAGATGAGTTAGGCAAAAAGTTGCTTCATCTGTGGATGGTTCCAAACTAGAAAGCACTTCTGCGTGACATTTATCGCAAATACACGAGGCTGTTTAGCAAGCGAGGCCAGTTTTTGTTCCTTTGACCTGTGAAAATTGCTGCAATACACGTTTTCTTACAAGAGAGTGGTTAAAATGAAAGTAGTCCTCGTCTGTTCAAAAAGTTAAGAATGTTCAATACTGGATTTCCAAGACCTAGAAAAGTTGACAAGTCATATACAGTAAAAGTCCGTGTATAAGAAAAAGGCTTAGAACATATTTAGGCTAAAATTTTGTGCTAGGTTCTTATTAGTGAGGTTGCTGTAAACTTCTATTGGTAGAAACTGCTGGATGACGTCATCTACGCACCCCTCCTCTTCTCTATGTTCACCCATGCCTTGTCTCTCTCTCGTTTCTAATCTACTAATAAATTTCCTATGACATCTAGCATTTATAGGCTTATACTTTCACTCCAAACAAAACGCTTTACCATAGGAGGCGGACCCGGGCAGCTGTAGCTCCTCTACTTTGTGTAGCAAATGTACTTTAGTACCCATTTTATATCCCTGCAATTTTGACCTGTACACTTGAGCCCTCACCAGAAATGCTGCTCCGCTGCCCCTGTTTGCTGGGCCCTTTTAGGTAATAAAAATGCCAGAAATATTTCGAACAGAACAGCACTCAATAAACCACAAGAAGGTTTACAGGCTTCCCTCACATTACGGAACTGAGGCCAATCTGTGTTCCGAATCCATTTGCTTTGAAATTTGAGGTCGACCTGAGAAGCCGATTTGAGTTTCAAGTCCATCTGACTTTCAGTTTGCATATGTAACAAGAGCATATGCACACATGCACACATACACACATAAACACATACATACGCACACACACACGCGCGCGCGCTCATGTGAGTGCACTCTAGAAAGCTCTATGCTATTGCAAAACCTAACCAAATATAGTGACCACAAGATAACAAAACAAAAGAACCACCAAGCTAGCAAGATTCTACACCAAGTATCTCTTACACCAAGTTATGACAGGTACACATAACTTTATGGAATAACCAAGGCAGTAATTTGAACTGTTTTAGCATATGAAGGCCGTAGTAAATCAAACAAATGCAGCAATTGAATCATCGAATGCCTCCATGAATGAGCATTTCGGAGCTGGAGATATGGACCCAGAGAATTTTGAAGTGAAGCATCGATCTCTGTACGTTAGTATGTCCTCCACTTTATGGTGTTCCCATTCCTGGAACATGTCCCCAACGTCAAGGTCATGTTCATACTTGGAATCTTTGCACAGATCCATGACAAAATCGGTTTGAAATACAATTTCCTCGTGACAATCTTTCAAGTTCTGGCACCTAAATGGAACGAAAATATGACGCAATAACATTCTTGGGCCTAATATTTGAGCGATGTTTCCTCATAGATAGAAATTTCCTCACCAGAAGAACATTTGAATGTTTATAAGGAAGTAAGAAAGAAAAGAAAACTAGAAGGAAAAAGGAAGGAAAATCTTAATAATAAATGGAAATTAAAAAAGGACTTTTGGAAATGAGACAAAAATTTGAACATGTTTCTTACACCACTATTCTAGTTTTAAAACACATTGTTTACTACAACACCAACTACAGTAGACACCCACATATAAGAACACATAGATTGAGAACATCAGGCACCATTTGCAAATAGAGCACCATTTTTCTAAGAACAAAATCAGCCTGGACATACAAAATGTTCACATAAAGTAGATAAGACATTAAAAAATTTCAGATCATTCAGAAAGACTGCTGCGAGATAACTACAGCTCATCAGTTGTAATGCTGTTTTGCATTTGTTTTGAACTTTTTTCCCCTTCAAATGATCTAGTTACTTGTAGGGAGACATACAGTACTGTGCTAAATGTATTCGTAATACACAAATTTTAAGAGAAGTTTAACAACACCTTCAGGCTGATTTTTCACAAAGCACCCGATAAAAAAGAGCCTGATCAGCCTAACCTCCTACCCGAGAAATCCGGTGGTCACTAGAAGAGTTCTTTGGAGCTTCGTCCTGGACTCCCGTGGTTGACCCCCCCCCCACCCACAATAAACAGCAAGGTGTCAACTACTGTGTGGAAGTTATGTTGTCCTTTTGATAGACCCCATTTACAATAGAGCGGATCCAAACGACGGATCCACTCTAATAGACTTTCGATTCACACTGGAGCTGCTGGATCTGAACCGATACGGATCAACTATCGGTGCCAGCTTGAAATCGCTTTCCAAACTGTACCTGCTTGGGTCTGTCCCATTTGAGATCCATTGTATACGACCGGAATGGATCTAAGGTAGTGCTGATCGGATGCGAGATAATGAAATTTCTCGTCTTGAGGCCGACTTAATTTGAGAGTTCGGTATTCAACGGAGCGTGGAGCTATTCTAGTACAGTTCCTAGTATAAACTGATGCCGATATGGATCCAATCTCGTTACTATTCGTAACAAAAATCACTATGAATTCGAAATGGACCCGTACTTTTCTGCTGAAATTTCTTCCCCTGAAAGCAGAAACTCCCTTATTTTCGCCCCCTCCATATCTATTCGGCGCTGGGGACCATTATCTGCAACGTTAAGTTCAGCTGTAACGTGCTAATCTGACATAGCAATTTTAGCTTTTTCTCTACTGACAACTCTCAACAGCAGTGTTTTTATCAGCAATGCCTCGTTAACTATTTCAGTAGTTATCTCGCAGCAGGCCTTTTGATCTTAAAATTGTTTAATTATCCATTTTAAAAGAAATTTTATACTTTATAGTTTGATTATATCGACGGACACTTGGGAAGGCGATGGGCCCCCAGTGAGATCAAGGAGCAATTGAATTTTTCGGGAGTGCAGCTTTCAATGTCGATTGTTGTCTAAACGTAATGAGCTGCAGCTTTCCTCGGAAAAAGCTATTGTATTTTCAAAAGAAGCTGCTAGAACAGCATCGAATTCTGCCCAGCTAGGAGGACTGCATCCTTTCACACCCCCCCCCCCCCCCCAGCTCTCCGCTTCCCAGGCTTATGATCCCTCATAATCTTGAGGCTTCTTCTATGCTTCCGGTAACTTTCAATGTTGACTAGCACGTACAGTCAATCGTCTAAAGAAAGAAGTATCTGAAAGTTAAATTACCAAATTAACCACTTCTAATGCTTACCGTTTATTCCACGCTTTCCAATCTTCTTCCATCTCTCTCTTGCATGGAACCTTTACGTCTCCTGTGATATACTTTATAGCCCAGAATGCCTGCACATCGAACATTGTGAAGGTGTAGTACTGGTCTTGTGCTCCGATATACAACAACCTGCCATTTCCATCCTTCATCCAGACTGTACCTTTGTACAATGAATGTGGATAAAGGACATTTTGATCCACCAGCCGCAACGTATCTGGCAGGAATGGGTAATTGTGCAGATACCCTGTAGCTAGAATAATAGCATCGACTTCACAGGTGCTACCATCTTGAAAATGGCAGACTTTTCCGTCTATTTTCTGTAATAGAGGCTTCTCTTGAATCTGCTCTGGCCATTTAAACCCCATTGGCTTCGTTCTCCATGTGCATGTAACAGATTTCGCGCCATACTTGACGCACTGAAGGGATATATCTTCTGCTGAATACGATGCTCCGACAATCAACAGCCTCATGCCACTGAATTCCTTTGCCTCTCTGAAATCGTGCGAATGAATAATGCGACCTAAGAAGGAATCTATGCCTGGGAGTGAGGGGACATGTGGCGTTGAGAAATGACCAGTAGCAACAATCACATAATCGAATGTTTGCGCAGGTAGCACCTCATTCTTTTTCAAGTCTTTTGCAACAATTGAAAAGTTGTTTGCCTCTTCGTTGAAGGCAACATTCCGTACAACATGGTTGAAGTGGATCGATTTTTCCAAGTCCCCTCCTTTCTTCCAACGGCCTTGCAAATAATCAATCAGGACCTGCCTGGGTGGAAATGATGGAATGGCCTTCCCATAGTGATCTTCAAAGGTATAGTCCGGAAACTCGAGTGCTTCTTTTGGTCCGTTGGACCAAAGATGACGATACATACTACCGTGAACTGGCTCTCCAAACTCGTCTAGCCCTGTCCTCCAACTTTGATTCCAAAGACCTCCACAAACTGATTGCTTTTCAAAACATACAACTTCTGGTACATCATAGCCATCCTTACGGAGCATCTCTGCATGGTAAAGCACAGACATGCCGCTCGGCCCTGCTCCAATCAAGCAGATCTTCACGCCTGACATCTTGCACTTCTCCGTAGAAACCCAGTCACAAAAGAAACTGCTTGATGAAATCCTGAAGGTTTATTTCCACTTACTCTCGGTTCTCATATTTCGTTTCCGAGCAAATAGTTCCCAGTCCATATCAGAACATTTTGCGGTTTGCGAACGTTCCGATCTGGACTTAGCACAACAAATTGGTAAACAAAATCCGAGAGTGTGTGGACATGGGCGTAAGAAAAGTGTGAAATTTCCGACTAATATGTCATAGGGAGCTATGGTAGCATTGTGATTGTTGTATTCTGATTGTAGTATTGTGATTTTTATAATCGTATGCCTTTACGTATCATTACCATTGTTATTCGTACCAGGATTATGTAACTAGTAGTGGAAATATCATTATTTACCTATCATGGTTGTGTTGAAATATTATTGTAATGGTTAGCCACGTTATTTGTAGAGAGCTGCGGGAGTCAGCGGGGGAGCGAGAGAGGGAGGAGCGGAAGAGAGCTTAGAGAGAGTGGAGTTATATGTAGCCTCGATATGACTACTGCCGCCATCTTGACGGTCAAGGCGGCATTTTTGAATACGTAAGCATGGCCTCCAGACAGCACGAAATTTCACTGTCACGATATGCCGAATCGTTAGTATTATCTGCGAAAGCTCGTTATTTATCGAAGATTGAGACTATCAAGGAGGATCCATATTTGCTAAAGAAGTCTGATCTAGACGTGAACCTTAATAATAGTACGCTCACTGTATATACTCTCGGAGATATTCTACTAACCTTTCCACGAGACCAAAAACACAACAGTAGCCCCCATCCTCCCTAACCCTACCTCTCCACCAGCCATTATATCACTGCGTATAAAGTCAAATGCAGCTACCATGTTTTCTGCCTTAGAAACAAGCCCTAGGCTAGCCCTGCATTATTAGAATTTTAATCACTGTTTTCATATACACACATCATCGTCTTCATCATTCTCTGTGAATTTACGGTATGTAAAAACATTGAAATTCTGCCCGATGGTTAAGCACGATTTGCCTTGTTCTGTTCCACCTCTGCCTGAGTTTAAAGTGATATAAACCAACATTTAATCCGCGGATTGTATTTGGCTCACATGTTAGAGTATCGCTTTACTGATATTCTGGTTTAAAATTATTCTCTGCACAGATTCGAAATTTGTCTAGCCTAGGTAGAGAAACTCCATGTGCATTTCTGCCTAGGGTTGCAGAGCCCGGTTTTCTGCGAATAATTCTGGAGCTCGTGCATACTGAGTTCAATGGACTGTATATTGTTCGCATGCGCTCGGTGTTCGAATACTTTAAGAATTCACCTCGGGTTCAGAGTTCTAGAGTTCACTTCAGTTCTGGAATCTACTGGTCTTCTTCTTGAATCCTTCTGAAGACTTGTAATAAAAAAATCATCATTTCTGCTTCGTGCTCCTCATTTTGATACTGCTCCATCAACGGATTCCATGACGGATTGTAATTAGGCAGGGAATCCTTCGAAAAAGCACCAAAAACAAATCTTGACAATTCTTGGAAAATTTATACCACGTGCAACTGCTACTGAGTGGTATATTACGTGTCACTTGAAAACTAATCATTTAAAACTATAAAATGATATTATCAAATAATACTTTATAGGTCCAAATGTTGTCACTCGTTAGTGACATATGATGGTTATGTTTGCTTGCTATTTCCGGTAGTGATGCGAAATTACTACTCTTTTTACATTACTGCAATTGGGACAATGATTGGAAGCAAGTCAGTCGTGGTCGTGTCTTGTGTAATACTGTTTCCATGTTTGAGTTGAGTTGATCTCAAGCATATCTTGGTAAGTGCATATAGATTGTGAGTAGCCGTAAGGAGCGATGGGGCTGTATCGAATCGCTTTTTCCCCGCACATCAGTGCAATATCTATACAGTGCTGTCTGTCCAGTTGGATTCGCATCTATCAGCTGGTTATTCGCCAACCCCATGTGCAAGCCGTGTACAGCTCATACCCGAGATTTATTCAGCTGCCAGTACGCCGTGGAAAAAGCTACACGGCGGAAATCCCGGCGTATGCTACATGAAATGCACCCAGGTCGCCAGCTTTTCCATCACTCTTTAATTGGTGGTTCTGTGTGTGTATTCCATTTTTCAAATTGAGATTGAAATTTGGACTTTTGTTAGACTATATTGTACGTCGAAAAAAGTCGAAAAAGCCGAAAAAACCCGAAAAAACCCGAAAAATTAAACGACGAATTGTCAATAATCGGTCTCCCAGATTAAGTGGAAGAACCAAGAACAGACAGACAGGCTAGGAAGTAAAAGAAGCTGGATATAAAGAAGCAGTGCGGAAATGGCGTGTACAGAATCTAGAAAAAGTCACGGCTCCACGGCTCTAAGCCGGAGGAAGATCTTGCTTTCTACGTCGTATATAAGGAAGGTTTGGTAATTTGCACCAACAATCCAGTTTCAGGAAAGTTTTCAGTTGTGAAATCGACTGTGAAAGGCATAGCCCTTCTACCATACAATTTTTCGCGACATGCGCAATGCAGAGTTCGAGAACTTTGGCTAGTTTTGATTTTCCTAAAAGAGGAAGATTTATGATAAAGGTTTTACAACCAGAGGAAGGCTGGGACATTTTATGGACTCTGGGCGTGTACACAACATAGTTCAATAACAACATTGTGCAAATGCGCGGCACAGAGATACGACTAAATGCTTAGCGAAACGTTAGCTGAAATAACCAGCCACAAAAAACACTTTACAAGACTGGACAAGCAACTATTGTTTAAGACCTGTATCAAGTTTCATCAAACACTGTGCTGTGTGGCGAAGCAATGTGATAAACAGCAATAAACCAAACAACAAACAGGGGCAACATTCCATTAAGCATTGATTTTGAAAATCCTAGGCAAAACGTTTCGGTCACTCTTGTCGGGGCTCTACAGATAGGTATATCTGTATCCGATCATTTTTACAATAATTACGCTCTGGAGTTTCGTTCAGTTTCGTACAGTAATTGATAATAAAAGGGCTTGTCTTATACTATGGGACAAAATGAATCGGTAGCCAGATTGACTCCAAACATTACTTGAAAATAAATGCAAACAATACTATCGTATCGTCACAATCTCTCCATAAAGAACAAGTCTGTCAGTTAATGCTCCCCACACGAAAAGCTTTATTGCAAGAAATGCAGGCAGGGTTCCTACAAAAGGTTACTCGGAGACCAGCTTGCGTAACAACAAATTAGTAATACACAAGGTTTTATATTTCTATCATGCAATACCTCTTAACCAAACAGTAGCCATCAAAACTTCGTATAAGAAAAATTGATCACTGCAAATTTCCTTCCAAAATAGGGAGAACTGTATGCAGCCCTACTGAAATGTTTGCAGGGCAAGCCCTTCACATTGCGTTTAATGTGAGTGATGCCAGCTTCCTATAAAGCTAATTGAATGAGTATTGATTAATACGTGTTATTGGTTGGACATTGATGCTTCTGATTGAACAATGATTAGTGACTGCTATTGATAACGCAAGTGATATCTTAACAAAAGCAATTTTGTTGCAAGGTCGTGTGAAAACATTTTTGCAGAGATAAAGAGTTTTATCAATGCACACTTAGATTGTTTGTCACTGCACAAAACCATTTCATCGCTGCACAAAGTGGATATCACTGCACACTAAAAACAGGTGTGAACATACCAAAGTATGTGGAATAGAGCTCATACAGGGTAAACGCGAGTATCTTATTATGAGAGTGATATAAAGTATTTACAAAATTATTTACACATCTAACGGGGGCGATTCAGAGTTTCCCATTGGTGAAGTTTCTCTCCACTTCACGCGTGCGTAGGTTGCTTCATGGATATATGTCTGACGTCTGACAACAGCGATCAATTCTTCGTATAGCTATGCCGCTAAGCCTGTTGGTAACTCTTTCTGGGTGCAGGTACGTACGTTAAACCGTACTTCTTTTGATACTTTCTAACTTCTCTGCGACCGAGGTAATGAGTCACTCCCAAGAATGCAAGACCAATGCAGACGACACCAACGATCAGGTAGCCGCTTACCTATAAATAAAGCAAAAATAGTCAGCGTTTGATGAGACAGTGGTGCTTAGGTTTGGGAGGGGGGCAGAGAAGCTGCTTGCTATAGGCTACTAATAACAATTGGCTCTTATATACCTCATCACCCTCCCCCCATACGGAAGAGTATCAAACCACCTGCACAGTTAAACAAATTTTGTAAGGTATGACCTGTGCTTCTAATAAATGGGTCATAATTAAGTTTAGTGAGGTCATCAAGTCGCATATGGTCAGCTTGACTATGTAGATCACGGCTTTTAGCATAGCAACAAAAGTTAGGAACCAGTTGCGGCGAGCAGCGTTTCTAGGTCAGAATTCCTATCTGCAAAAGCCCCGCATTGACGGCAAATTTGAGATCATGTCGCTTTCTTTACAGCGCCTTAGTGACAAGGACTGCTGTAATATCCCAAGCACGGCTCAACAGAGATAAATCATCGATTTTATCAAACACACCTTGTAACCTTAGTAAACGTACACCTCTGAGCAGATGCTTTGCTGGCCAAAGAAGCCCACATGTTTGAGATACAGCTTAAAGTATCTACGTAACAAGACGCAACTAGTATACTTTGCTTTGCCCACAACCACAAAATTGCGACATACACAAGAAGAGAAACCTCAAACTGCACTGATGATGATAAGCTGCAAACCTCTCCCGTGTAATTCAAGTCATGTACGTAAATAGGGATAATAGTGAAGCACATCAACTTTCAGAGGGAGATCAAATGCTTTGGCTTTCACGCCCCATATACACGATACCTTCATCATGCCTTAGGTTGCCTATTCTATTCTGCTTGTGTGTCAGATTTCATAAAGCTTGCTTTTGTTGCCTAATTTTATGTAGACCATGAATCGCATTCCATGTAGGCCAGAGCTTGCCAAAAGGCGTATCGTTTTGCACTTTGGATTGTATTGAAACCTCTCATATCAAGAGGTACTTAACGTTATTCTGAAACTCAAGGGGGCAAGTGAATAACAGAATAATCGTTATTAGCCACAAAGATAAGGAAAACAATGGACTCAAGCAAAATTTTCCACCTCAGAGCAGGACTTCGGCTTTTCTTATCTCTAAGCAAAGCTTTGATCAACTGAAGTACGCAAAATGACCATATACACGATGCTACAGACCCCTAATCCATTTACAAACCGCATTTGCCTGAAGATGGTTTAACTTCTTCCCTGTGTATATGGGGCCTTAGCTCAACATATTTGGGAGTGTTCCGATCAACCTATGACCACCTGTAGTATGACTAAAGAACGGACAAGTCATATGGAATGAGGAATACCACAAAATAAGACACTAGTATATCGAAAGCACAACCAAATTCCAGCACTACTCTTCCCTTATATCAAAGAAAAATGATCAGGCAGAAGGTGAACTCTCTATAGCTTGGCTGACACTTTTTGAGTGCGTGTGCCTCTGTATAGGAGCGTAAAACAGAGGCTAAGCAACTAATGAAAGTCCTACAGCACTTCATTGCAGTCATTCTCATACGTCGTTCGCTTCGGCTTGAAAATGAGGCCAAGCACAGTTACATTGTTCTCCACGAATTCGAGCTGAAAATTTCGTGTTACTAATGCATCAAAGGTGCCGACTGTAATATCTAAGGCTTACCATTATTGGTTATTGTTATGTTTGTACGCGGCCCTGTGAAGGAGCCGTGGTTGTTGTTGTTGTTTGATATATATCTATAAATATATAGTGATTGAGACAGACTTACGAGTAGAGCTAGCGAGAATGTAGAAGCTGTTGGCTATATACAAAAAACCTAGTTGTTCCTATCATTGACTGAACTTCTAAAGAATTAACACCGACGCAAGTTGTCCTTCTACGTGACCCTTACTCTTTCCTTCAATTCTCTCCTGTCGATGGGGCTACGATGCCCTGCCCCGCCCGTGGAGTGTGCAGTCCTCTCTCACCAACAGACCCAATGCACACTGCGATGGAGTTACGATGGCTTCCCTGTGCAGATTGGTTAAGAGAGGGGCAGTGCGAGCAAGTAACTTGGCCTTGAGAAAGGATTTCAAAGGGTAACCTGACAGCTCAGTGGTAGAGCACTTGACGTACAAAGTCAGGGGTCGTGAGTTCGAGTCCCGCTCGGGTCAGTTGTTTTCTCACACTTTCACTTTCCTGAGTCCTGTTGTCTCAATATATGTTCTCTGCTAGCATATCCATCCATTCCATATCATTGTTATTTCGACAAGTAGGGTAAAACTCACGACCCCACAACATGAGGTTTATAATCATTCTGAAAGACCAGAAGAATGGAAGAATGGATATGAAAAATAAAAACAGACAATGGAATATTATGAAAATAAAATGATGGGAACACTGTAATAGAGATAAGAAGCAATTATAAGAATGGGATGCACTAGAACGGAAAATGCTGTAATACGAAAAGGAATTGACAGTCTGTTCCACGAAGGAACCTCATGAACGATGTACATAGACTGATTCAATTTAATGAGTCAGAAGACAAATAATAGCCAGGGTCTGTCGCAATTTGGGCCAATTACTTGTAGACAACTGAAGACACAATAAAAGCAATTGAGCATGCGCCGTGTGGCCATGAAGTGTAATAAGCCTTTCAGAACAGTTCACCGTCCAAGCAAAATGACAAAGGGATAAAAGTTAAAGGTGAGAATTGAGTCTTGGAGACAAGGTTCAGAATGACATGAAAGGGTGAAAGTAGAATTAAAGCTCGTGGTGAATTACAAGAAGTTTTGGAAAGTATTTTTGAAAGTGACAGCTTCCAGAAGCCGTATCTCGGCATAGTCATGGGAAAAATCTGAGATAAGTAAATACCTGCATTCCGCGTAGTACTCAAAAGGGTCAAGAGTTGGAACAAAGTGACGAAGTGCAAAAACAGTAACAAAGATGAGGGGCGGTTCAAAGGCACTGACTGGATTTCTCTACCATCCCAAGGAACATATATACTACTAAAAAGGGGTGCAACAGTCGCAGTTGCAAATCAAACCACTCAGCAATCTACTTCTAAAATTTAAACTCGCTAGTCCAAAACGGCCTAAGAGCTCAATAATCTAAGACAGCCTCAGAGCTCACTAATATAAGACAGCCTGAGAAGAAAAAGTTGTTTGGAAATATAATAGAATGATTGCAGCGAGATCAAACTCAGTGGAAGTTACAGAAAATGGATTCAAAAACAATGTTGAAGAGCTTTCCTCTGCCAAGTATCCCGCACAAACGTTAGTGTTTCCTTGCTGATACTTTATGTATTGACATCACCAGGTGCTACCTCAATGTTGAATTAAAAGAAAGACCTGTAATTAAGATATAGCTGGGTCCCGTACTGTTCAGTCATTTTCTCTCGCTATCACTTTTCAATAGACCTGGGGCTACATCTCCTGGAGGAAATGAGGACTGGGAGTACCTCAAGAGAAGGATTCCTTGGCAAAACAATCAGCTGCAAGGAAGTACTTCCTAGTCTTCTGCGCATATTCAAACGATTTTACTTCTTGAACAAAGAAACAGTGGTAAAGCTGGGATAATCAAATTACTGAGGGTGATAGGACATTCGTCTACGTAGTGTTTGAACCAAGGTGTCCAAGGAACCATAACGTTCATATTTGCTGCTGTTACCGGTTGGAAAATTACACCCCAGCACGAAAACAATTACTTAGAAAAGGATATAAAACAAATGTAATCGTGCCCCCATTGTCATACAAAATAGCTCTATTATTGGTTTGACTGTATAACGACATGAACCCTTTGTGTGAGGCTATACGGTTCAGTACTTCAGGAACAGAGCTCTACGTGATATGACTATTGTCAACATGTACTTCGCCCGTGCAGCCTACACGCGTAAATAAACATAACAGCTAGACGTCTTTCACCGGCTTCTATTGGCCAAGCCGGATAATTCAAGACCATTTCTTTAATCCAGTCAACAAACAAAACGAAGATTAATCATTATAAAATGGAATTTTGTATTTATGCTGCACCATCTTGTCAGTCACAATGCGTAGTATCACGTGAAACTGTCCTGCCCTGCCTGTAAAGATGTGTTTCTAGGCCATTGATCGGTAAACAAACTTAAGACTTTCTGCAACTTTGCTACTGTACATCGAATTCACGAATCCGGGAGAGTTTGGGATCCCCGCTTACAATGTACTGCAAGCCCAACAACCATCTGACAATCATTACTAGACTTGTCGATAGCGCGTATCGCGACTTCAAAACGTCGAAGCGCCTTCCAGAAAGACCGAAATCATTTAATGAATTACATACTTGAGCCATTCGAATATTTCAAATGAACTAAAAACACGTCGCGAGAACAATTTCGTAAGTGGGTTTTTCCCTGGAAAACTTACGATGATTCTTTGACGGTGTATTTCTCCACTCGTCAGAACCTTGATTGACTTTTTATCATTGTTCTTACTTCCTCCATTTGTGGAATTCCTAGAGCTAGACGTCAACGTTGTATCTTCGCTATGTGCTTTGTTTGGTCTACCTCTACAACACTTCGACATACTGATAGTGGAATTGTTCAGTTGGTTTGTGCTATTTGTGAAATTCGAGCTGCCATCAGCGTACAACACCAGCACAGATAATACAAACATCAGTCTCGTCCAATATCTTGAATATCCAAAACTAAACAAAAACATCTTCTAGCGTTTACTACACGTTGTCCTTTCCGTATTCATCGAATAACGTATAAAATATTAACAGAAATGTTGCCGTATATCAAATTAGGGGCCTGCTTTGTTTCCTCGCCGCAAGCCTGTTGCCACATGTTGTGACCATGTTATGTCAGAAATAATGATATAATGTGCTGATCAGTGGCTTGTACACCATCCGTTCTGCTGTGCAGCGGCAAGACAGAGGACAGTCAAACAAAAGCCCAACCAAACTCATTTACACATCGCAAGCGTGAGGTAGACGCGAAGGACGTACAGCAGATCTCCACCAGAGCCATTCGTGTCCAAGCAATATCCATAAGTAACCTACCCTGGGCTTAACAGGGTGCGTGTTGTTGGACGAGGATGGATGGAATTGGGTGGGGTGAACGTCTTTTAATGACGTCCTCAAGTCACCCCCTCCCAAGCGCACCATAGTTTTTGTATTGACTTCTGCTGCTCGGTATTGATAAGTTCGATGATGAAGGACCGGAAACAAATAAATTCTTGGGAAGAACTTGGCTATTAGGCGTTTAAAATTCCGTTAACCTCCTACACGTTTTCTGTTTATAAGAAACCTATTTATAAGAAACCAATTTATAAGAAACCCAGTACTAGACAGCCTAAAAGGGGCTTTTAGAACTACAAGTTAAGAAACTTTAGAAGTTACTACAGTGTTTTTGCGCTTGTTTTCGTTTCATTACTATTTTTGTCAGTAATTTAAGAAGCTTTTAAGAAACTTTTGGAACTATAATGCGGCCAGAAATTAAAAGATTTTTCCTATTAGGCCTTTAGTTAGGTATCTTATAAAGAATATGTACTTTGGAGCCATGAAAATGGCCGAGAAGCTGTTGTGCTTATCATTTATATAGCTTTTGGTAAAATGTGGTTTCATTCATTTATCTAAATTATTCATACATGTTGATACGTTTCAGAGAAGCCTTCTGTTCGTCAAACTGGCCTATTTAAATTTTAAGTAAAAAGAATGGAAACTAGTTATAAATTTATGCATGAAAGCCAATGATTTACATCAAACAAATTAAATGAAGTAAAATACAATATAAGTCAAAGGAAGGCTCACAAATCGACAGTTATCATGCCTATTCACTGAAGTATACCGGAAAGAATTGCAAACACCTGCTCGTTACATCTTTGTATTACAGATTAACAGGAAATGTTAACATTTCCTGATCTTTAAGAACATTGATACTGTAAATAATACGTGCATTTTACGGGCAAGCAAATTTTAAGTCCAAAAAATCTGCGACAGGTTAATAATGTAGAAATTAATAGAGTTAAACTAGACAGAGTTCAAGTTTTCATTTAATGTCCTCTCGGCCTTCACATGGGTCTTCTTTTGGGACACAAGTTTCCTGTAGAGGCAGGATCCTTGCCCGTATGAAAGCGTTTATCACCATTTCATCACTGTTTTGCATGATACACACTATTTTAGAAGAACATAGTCTATAAGAATAAATTAAGAATAATGCACAGCCCAAGCTTCATCAAGGTTTAGATTTATTGCTTATTTGAGTTTTTGCTAGAAAGCAGAACAAGAGTGAACTTCACTTATCCTGTCAGGAACTTGGTACACTATGATATGACTCAAAAACTCTTCAGGGAACGTCATTTACACATCTTTAGTATAAGAATATAGTCTACACGAGAATTAATGCTCAAAATCTTTAAAAGTTAAGAATGATTTAAGAAAATTATTACGTTCAAAATCAGAAAAATTTAATAATATTGAGAATCAGTAAAAAAATAAGGTATTCTAGTAAAAAGTGTGTAATACGCATAACTCTAATACAAAAATCGAGGTAGGAGCTATAGCTTTTTATCAAAATGTCGGAAAGCAGTAGTAAAGTTTCTTTGAATCTATGAATATAATGAGATGTTTGTAGGCCAATCAGGGAGGGATTAAGACAAACATCTATGAAAGAGTGTGCATGTTTCTTGGATACGAAAATGCATTGTAAAGCGGTAGTGCTTGACTGCTCAGAAAGTTTAAAAACTTCAATACTCGATTTTTAATAAGTGAGAAGATTGACAAGCTCATATACTTATAAGCTTCCAGCTTTCACCCTACCCCATCATATCCATGATTTATATATTTCCTGTCTTAGTCTATGTAGTCCAGTGATAAGTTTCTGTAGTATGCAGTACTGCAAAGTACCATACAAGTTTAACGCTATATTGTTACACGAATAAAACAATGTTTTTAGTGGACTCAGAGGAATCTTGCCTATCGAGATTTTCTGATGATTTGAGTTAACTGATATTTTCATTCATTCACATCACTCTAATTACGGAAGATATGTGACAATAGTCGTTGTCTGAAGCTTGATAGTTTCATATCTTGTTACCGAGTGAAAACTGAAACTCTTTCTAGTCGAATTCTTCATGGTTAACTCAATTGTGCAAATTTATGTATTCGTTTCTTCCTCGATAATGGAAACTGAAAACTAGGACCGTACCGAAGTACGAGATATGAAGTGCAACACCCTGCCACTTTTTGAAGCAACAGTCAGCCATTTGTGGCTTGTGACTTGTTCAATCCTGTCAGTAAAGTTCTTTTGCTAGAATCTGCCATTTTTGAGAGTCCTCCGTCGCAGCCTGCTGGCTACAGTCCAGTTGCAAGAACTAGATACAAACACTTTTTGTGATGAATCACCCTATAAGGATCCTGCATGTAGAATGCCAGAACATTTAAGAAACTCCTATACTACTTCTAAAGATGCAAAATGCATCATCTACTAATCTACGATAGAACACTGGCTTAAGATCAGGTGGACACTTGGAGAGAAAATTCTGCTCAATAGCGCGCATAAATAGGTTGGCCTCAATGGAGAGCCTATAGCCACTCCATATACTACTTAAGACACACTTAAGACAAACTCTCTTAGGAACTTTCCAATTCCTTCTGAAGTAGAGTAACAATTGTACGTCTGTATTGCAACAAAGCATGCAAAGATTTCGGTCCCTACTTGTTTTGAATATTTTCCTATCCACGAGAATAATGTTCAGCTTAAATTTCCCTTTAAAAAAGTGTTTAATGGGTCAGCTCTATTGCAATGCTGTTTTTGTTAAATTATTATCTTATGTTTCTTTATTTATTAAAATTAACTTACTCTTTTTGCTTAGCCTTCCTGTCAGGAGGAGGACATTTTGAATGGCGATTGATTTAACCAATGTCCTGTTGAGACTATAGTAAGTTCAGTTGAAAATTAAAGTACCTATAGTATCCTGTATAGTACTGGATGTGGAGTTAAAATTAAGGATCTAGTAGCGAACTTTTAGAGTCGCGGAGGTGTTGTGATTTCTTTTTCTTCTTGTCCTCGTGTAATGGAGCAGTTAATATTCAAAAACAAACGAACCCAAGATTATATATATATATCACTATTTACACAAACACAAACTGTACATAATATATAAAAAGAGTAAGCAACTTTGATAGCATCTTATTTCTCGCTCGATTATCCCTACATCTTAAGCTCCTCTAAAACACGCCTTCTCTCTTACTTCCTATCTCAACACGGTTACTAAACGGATATGACATATACAACAACAACACGACATTTACTACAACAATACCTCAACGGGATAAACAAATAAACAGACAATTAACTATCCTCATAACAGAGGAGCATCACTCTCTTTGCCTCAATGCTACATGCGTCCTTGGTTTACTTATGACCCCGAGTCAGTAATGGTTTATGTTAACGGTTCCCCTTTCAAAGCATGATTTTTCCTTGCAGAAGCTCCAGAGAGATCAGAGGTCATCCTCCAGTTTCGAAAGATATATATGAAAAATCCTTTTGAGGAAATGCATCCAGTTGCCGGATTGTTGTACTTGATGCACAGTTGAAAAATCACATCAGTTTTTGGAGACGAAGGAAGTTCAGGACAGAATCAGTTTTGTACGATAGAGATTATTCTACATCCATAACAGAAGCAATGGCAGCATTTCCAGGTAATACCGAGATAACATCACTAGATGATAAAAATTGCACTCAATTTCTCTAAAAGTACGATGCTTCATTATGCTTTTAGGAACTCAATACAATCTGGTGTTTTAGGCATTCTATCACTAGTTAGATTACTAGCTATTGCCAGTTCACTGTGCCTCATCAGATGCTGTTTTTGATATGAGGTTTAAACAAGGATGTCTGCAGTACGAGGGCATCGTGGGCGATCGCCTCCCTGTCCTCAGCCCACGGGGGCAAAGGGGGCAAAATGTGCTCATTTGGGGAATTCTAGCATTGTTTTGCGAACTTAGTTCAATGTTTTATTTACAGACTAACAGCTTGCACGTAATGTTTATACGTAGTGCTTACACGTAGTGCTTTGGAAGCAGAATTAATTGAGCATTCATATGGACAGTGACTTTTTCATAATCCTTATTATCAAGACATGCTCCTCAATGTAAGATAAAGCTAACAAAATCATATCGTACCTGATACAATGCTATAAAGTCACATGTTTGGTCCCCTGAATACACAGTTTGCCCCTCTTCCCTTTCCTTCGCATGCGTTCCCTGGCTTTAACAATCCTATCAAACTATCCTTTCATAAGGTAAAGTGAAGCTTGATTTGGAACCGTCTTTGTCAATTGCTCGTAATTTTTCATGAATTGATTTGTTTTTTATTAGAGTGAATATTAAGAAAGCGGACTTACATGTCTTTTTATGAAAAAGTTTTTCCATCCAGTAGAGAAACATTCTTAGCTCTTTCACGATCTGAGTACTATAACTTTCTTGAAAATTTCCTACTATGAATAGTAGAGTTTACGGAAAACTACAATGCTTCACAGACAGACAGGCACTACACAAACATAATACTATACTACATATGTTACCACAAGACCTCTATACACGTTAAGTAAAAGAGAGATGATTGTCTTGCGTGAATCCAGTGCTGAAGTACTACCTTCCGATAAATTCTCTTATTAAAAATTAATGAGTTCTTATTAGAAATTCTGTATCTTCATTAGGCATTGCTGTAGAAGCTGATGATGAAACTTCCTATCTGTTTCGGACCGATGGGGTGACTATACTCTATGAAAATTTGAAGAGTGAATATTACAAAGTTCATCGCAAAATTCCAGACCAAACACTGGGTTATAGAAGCTCGTCGATGAGGGTGAAAGATGGAGATGTGAAGATTTCTATTGAAGTAAACATTGAAAGTAGTCCAGATTGTACCTTTGTTACAAATGTTGCTGTGCAAAGAGAAAGAGCAGCATGGGAAGAGGTAACTTTAGTGCAACCTTTATAAATCCATTTTCTATTTCACCCTGTCCTTCTGAGGATAGGTGTTCTATATTGGTGACAGATCGGCACTGATAACATGGCTTTGTGAAGTGATAAACAGTTAAAGTTTACAGTTATGAAACAACTTAACTCCTCAAAATTGTGCTCGCATGGCCTATTGCATCACAACTCACTTTGATTGAGATACAAGCTGCGATATCAATATCAATCACCAATCAATGCTCATTCAGTAGCAATCACTAGTCGCTGCTCATTCTACTTAACTTCCGGAAAGTGACTTCGTTTTTATCAAAAACGAAAATGAAATAGTTGATCAGAAAGCCTTTCTTAACCCATTATAAGCCATGCAATGTTCCCTATTTTCAGCGAAATGTGCATTGAAGAATTTCCCTTACATTTATACGAGTAGATCACTGCCCATCATGCAAGACAATGCACGAATGAAAGCGAAACTAATGCTCTTGCGCATGCAAAATAGGGTAAGGAGTGCGGTGTTGCCTGATTTGTTTATTTGAAAATATGCCGAATCGGTCAAAAAAATATGCCAGAATGAGCTAACATATGCCAATTTTGTCTCTTTCACAGGAGCTGCTTATTCTTTTTGAGAATTTTTCTGTTTAGGGAAACTGCAAAGAGAAATTCCAACTATATATCGACTTATCAACTTGCTCTGATCTCAGAAATCCAGTCCTGAACTTTCTTCACTTTTTGTACTGCTCTCATATAAATCGCTTTGTTATAAAAATGCGTGTGTCAAAATTAAGAAATCTTTCAGAGGGAAGTTGCACGATCCAGGCTATTTCAATAAAAGCCAAAAATGTAGAATTTGGTATTGAAATTTCCAAACTAGAAACCCTGGAACAAACTTTCACATTCATCGACTGGTACTTGGATATTTCTAAGAGAAATCTTGCTGCACATATGAAGCAAATATCACTGCTACTGTTATCATCATAAATTTATTTATAGTAGGCAAAGAAAGATATAGAATTACACATGGCTAAAAGTTAATTCAAGCCAACTATCAGCTAACAAAATAGGGGTACTTATGTGCAATCCTTGTATATTAGATAATATAGAAGAAAATGAGAATTAATCACTCAGTTAATGTTGACCACATAAGTCTTGAATCATAACTTTAAACTTTTACACATTTACAAGCTCGTTTTATGTTTGTGTTGTTGATGGAAAGAAAAACAATTAAGCTAAATTGACTTTTTAAATCAAAAACGTAATATTTTCTTTTTGCATAACGTAGTATGACTGGTAATTTCCTCTCAATATAT
Organism: Mastigias papua; assembly: GCA_964019165.1. Taxonomy (NCBI): domain Eukaryota; kingdom Metazoa; phylum Cnidaria; class Scyphozoa; order Rhizostomeae; family Mastigiidae; genus Mastigias; species Mastigias papua. Next base: position 3,284,128 of record OZ025282.1, on the reverse strand, counting down.
ACAGTATCCTTCCATTCTTCAAGCTCGAAAATGTTTCCATTGGTAATGATTAACTTTTCTACAATATTGACATGGAGGACTGCCTTGTTTAGTCTCGCTAGTTCTTGCCTTCGACTGAGAAGCACATAGCTTGGAAGAAAGCATGCTTTTAATCGGTAATACTAATATGAGCTTACTACAGCTTTCAGCGGCAGTTAATTGCAAATAAACTTGAGAAGACGATTCATGTCAAAGTACAATGCGCATTTCGATTGTTTTTACAATCACATCCAGTTACTGGACAAGCATATTCTTCAGCTACTGGACAAGCATACAGCTTGTGCAAAGTGACATAGAGACAACTAAGTACTCCCCAGGGGGAACTGCAGCAAAAATCTTCCTCTGAGAGAAAAATGTGAAATGTGCTATAAATGAAGATTTATGACGCAAAGCAAAGAAAAATATCTGGGGCCACGAAACAACTGGATAAAGAGTAGATGAAGAAGCAACAGATTTCATTAGAGGGCTGGAATGCAAGGCAAAAAACTAAAGTTAATGCTATGGTGTTATGCGCTAGCTGTGAATCAAGATTAGGTTTCAGTCAGATATTAATTTTGAGGTCATTACAGCTTATGGCAGTATCTAGAATAGCAAAGGAGTTTTCATGAAGCTCATTTCATTCCGATATACTGCATCTTCTCACCGCTCTAGGTACTTTCTGGGCCCGTAGTCAGCTTGAATTTGCAAAGGGGGAACAGCCAATATATATAATACATACATACATACATACATACATACATACATACATACATACATACATACATACATACATACATACATACATACATACATACATACATACATACATACATACATACATACATACATACATACATACATACATACATACATACATACATACATACATACATACATACATACATACATACATACATACATACATACATACATACATACATACATACATACATACATACATACATACATACATACATACATACATACATACATACATACATACATACATACATACATACATACATACATATATATATATATATATATATATATATTTATATTTATATATATATATATATATATATATATATATATATATATATATATATATATATATATATATATATATATATATATATATATATATATATATATAATCCATATATATAATTCATTTCCGTAGAGGAGGCACAGAGTCAAATTTCACAAGTCCAGGGGGCCTGCCTTGCTCCCCTAGGTCCCATTGGCTACTTGCCTGGTGCTTTCTAGTTTCTATCATGAAATTTCACCACTTATAGAAGAAACTGTTACTGTTAGCCTTCTAATAAATGTCAGTTAAGACTGATGCTTTTTATGGTGCCAAGATGATACATAAATTGCACCAAAACACAAAATGGCAAATATGACCATCCAGACCGACCGAGAGCTTGCATGGAGCCCGGGTGGACACGGGTCCCTGATGGCATCAAAATGACATTCATAGCTCACCAACGAATCGTTTCATAGCTTTTGAGGGCCCCTCTCAGATTTGGGATCTAGAGCAATCTGTTCTAGCTGCCCCCTCTCGGTGTGCCTGCCCTCAGTGTTGAACGTTGTTGAACTTTGTTGAACTTTGTTTCATGAACTTTATGAATGTGGGCACGTCTTTTTACATCAATCCTCGTCATTACCGTCACTGTGCCCAAAGAACTGTTGCTAGCATTTCTAACTTTTTGTTTTTCTAGTTTCGTCAAATGCATGACGGTGGTAAAAAGTACGTAAGAAGGGAAGTAAATATTGACTTTCAAGCTGAAAAGATGAGTGAGACAAGACGGGTTCTAAGTATTGATCTTGATTCAGTATATACTGCCCAGGAGGACGGCATATTGAAACACGTTTATGCACTGTGCCCATCAAATATTGAAGTCACAAACAAATTTCAACTGGTCACAGAGGTGTTCGCAAGACGTACAGATGAAGTTTCGCATGAGGTTGATCAGCTTCTTGCAAAGAAAGAATCGAAACCATTTTTGTTGCGGACAAAGCCAAGGAGTCATTTGCTCATGAGCAAAAACCCCAGATAATCCTGGAACCTCCTTTGAACAGTGCTGAAAGACAACAGCTTGAAACTGATGCCCACCAAAATATGAAACGAACTGAAGAACAAGTTGCTCTAATACTATAAAAATTTTACTGATTTATTTGAAAGTCTTGTCAATGAGTCAAACAAGTACTTACTTTTCGAAGGCTTATGGAATCGCGTTACTTCAGCTCTTCATAATGCTACACCCCTGCCGGTGGGGGTAGAATAGCACTTCTGACGGACTGTTTAATGATATGTCTCAAACTCCCAGTCGAAGCTTAGTGAGCTCCTTGGCTTCCTCTCCTTACTGAGTAGCATAGCTGGTTGCTGTTGAAGCGTTCCTTGGGTAGACCAACCTGAAACACACCGATTGCTAACCAGTGCATTGGAATTCTTATAAAAATATTGAATCCACATTTGGTCATATCACGCAACGTAACAAGAGCCTGCTTTATTTCAATTAACATTATACATTATTCTCAATAAAACGCAATTGGTTCTCTGGACTCTTGGCTATTACACGTTCATTGTCTCACCTATAACTTGTGGGCTCGAATACGATGGATTTTTCAGCTCGAATACGATGGATTTTTCATTGTGCTTGTTATCGATATCATTTCCCCAAAAGTGAGTAAATTCTCCAAGAAGTAGGACTGTTCGTTATGACCTGGGACTGTTGGTTCCTAGTCCAACTGTATTGAGAAAATCTAAGTTGGACATTATAGGGTATCATTCTTTCTCATTCTATTCCATTTAAAAATCTTTAGCAAAAAAAGTGGTTCATGAGTAATTTTCTGTTTCCAGTAATTCGTGTGCATTTTCTAGCACACGAATAAGTTGAACCGAACAATCCTTTACAAAACCCTTGTAAGTACAGAAAGGAATTTTAAAACCAATTCAACACATTTGGTATAAAACCTATTGAGTATTCAAAGAGTAGGATGTTGTGCAGCATGCTTTATTAGATTGAAGGGAACACCACCAACATCCACCATATATTGTAGGAACAATTCTAATGGAGTCATTCAAGATATCTATAAAATGATTGCTTCAATACTTCTAAATTTTGATTCAACAGTCTTAAGCTACGTAATTTATAGTCGTATCAGTTGCCGGTATCAAAGAGTAAGTAATGGTGTTAACATAGATGTACCGCAAAACGGATAATAAATTGTGGTCCCACAAGGATTTATTTCTGACCCTTTGTTCTTCAATGTGTTGCTTGTGATATGCGCCTCTTGAAGCAATACTCACACATTCTGATAACACATTGAAGTGTGACTATGAGATCGAACCGTTATTTAAAATACCAAAATCTATGTTTTGAATCGGGCTTAAAACGTGTATTTGAAGATTAGATACAAAAATCTGCAGTCAAGACAACTTTCTGAGTTTTACCAAAAGCTCCTTTTTGATAATGGTAAAGTAAAGATTAGTTCCATATACAATTCTGTACGTTGGGAAATGCTGTGCATGTTAGAGAGGACACTTATCCTGAGCCTTCGACATAGTGATGTTTGGTGTCCAGCTCCTCTTCTCGCTGCCTTTAACTTCCCCAGCAGTGTCACCACCAGGTATCCATTTGCTGCTGGGTGGACAATGAGCGAGCATCCAAACTAAGAACCATCGATTCGGCTCGAACAATCAATGCTCCGCTCCTCAGTCAAGCGTTCTAACCTCTTGGTCACTCGTCCATCTTGGCACAAACAAGAATTGTACAATAATGATTCAAACAAAGAAGTGAGGCATCTCTTTGCACCCTCCGCTAAATTTCTGCCAACGATACCCAATCGGAAAGAGGCAACCTTGCTATTTATTCTGAAACCTGGAGAACACATCAGAATGTTCTAATCGTGCTTGCAATGGACTCTCTGTCTTCTTTATGTATACCTGGTACCTGATCTAAAATGCAGTGAAGATGAATTTAACCGGGCTAGTTCCATTTGTTTTCCCTGAGGAAACATTGCTATAGCATGTCGTGAAATTTTTGCGGAAAATAGCCAAGGAAGGTTCCTGTTCTTGAATACAATAACAATCCTGTTGATTTTTCATTAGTTTCTCGATGGTTAGAGAAAAACAAAGTATCATAAACGCTAGGAGATATCTATGTTTTGGTGACTTCTTTGCTGGTGCTGTACGTTGATGGGAGCTCAAATTTCACAGTCAGTATAGTCAGCATATTGAGTTTTAGCACTAAATCATACTTTCATAGTTCTGAAATAGCAAAATCTACTCAGTGTGAGAATCTTTACCAATAAGTTTAAGACAGGTCCAGGGGTGATATCAGCCATCACAGGCTGAAGGGACTTTGACAAGCCACGCCTTTTTGGGTCACGACCTATAGTACAGCGTACAACAGAATATGCAGCTATGGCACCGTTTACACAGCTACAAATCACTTTTTGACCTGTATTAAATGCAATGCGGATTGGCCTTCCGTTCACAACACTCCTACCTATCCGTAGCGAAACTGGTACTGTTAGCCGTATCACCTTTGATCCTTTTAAGCTAATGGATCAAAAGTGACCCTAACTCTTAAAAGTCCAGTATAAATGGGGCATAAAGGGTAACAATAAACTATGAGTGTAGTCTTTCCTTTCAGGGTATGGTAGAAATTAAAAACTAGCAAGCTAAAGAAAAAAGTCATATATCATAAATCTTAATATGTCTTATTTACCAATACACATTTTCTCCAACTAAAGATCCACAGTTTCAACTTACTGCTCCACAGAATAATTCAGATCCGTGCATATCTCAGGCCCTAACTAAAGGTTTACGTAAAACCTAATACAGACAGCAGATTTGTTTGTATAACTGTGTTCTTTATTTCAAGGCAGCTACACATTTTTATTTTTTAAAGCTTCTCTTTGCTCAGTACATATTTTTTTCTATAAGAAAGTAGTGTTTCGCCCAGTATTGAAGCTTTCTTCACTTTTTCATGATTTCAGCACTGAAACTTTCTTAGGACTGTCTTACCAAGAAAAGTCTAGTTTGCGCAACACTAAAATGTTGCATACACAGACAGGTGCTACACAAGCATGGCACTGAAATGCATAGTTTTCTATGTGAAATCATGCAAATTAAACAAAAGAGATGATAGAGTTGCATGGTAATTGGAATTTCAAGTGTGTATCAACTTATCGACTTTCTTAGGTCTCAAAAATTCCAGCACTGAACTTTCTTCACTTTTAGGCATCCGACTACTGTTTTCATACAAGTCACTTTCTTATAAAAAGCGTGCATTTCACAAGAGCATCACATCACTGAATTCACTCTATAAAATGTCAAATGCTCTTACCGCAATCCGCTAGCAAGGTTCATTTCATTTTTACAGCTTCAAGGGTCAATTTCCCATGTAAAAATGCATGGAGAAGCAATAATGAGGTATAGAATAAGATATCGAATGCACCTGAAAACACAAACAGAGGCTATCAGTGATTTCTTGCCTTGTTGGCTTTTTTGGCTTGCTACTAAGAGCTGGGAAAACGGCCATGGCTTTTCGTTTGCTCCAGTCCCCCCAAACCAAAAAGTTCTTTGGCACGGCACTGTATGAAAACAGACAATTTTGATCATCTCTGATTTTATCAAATCAGAAAAAGAGATCTAGGTACAAGGTTGCATTTCATTTAGCAGCATGTTGCAAATAGATTGAGGAAGCTATGTAGCAATAAGTGAGTTCTACCGATTCAGATAAAAAAAGAGATACATTGAAAGAGAATCATTGAAGCTTGAATGAGGAAATTCCAATGTCGATGAAGCTCTGCTAGAATCTAACTGCAGGTATAAAATATTCATGCCACTCAGTTGCACATCTATTATTGATGCGAAGCTTCTGTGTTGAAACGTGTTGAAAGCTTTAAACTCTTGAATGACACTGCTCGGCCAACAGCAGAAACTACACACCCAACGTTGGTGTTGTCATGCAATCCAATTTATATCGCACTACAATCAAACCATTCAATATCATACATTTGTTGGTCTCTATCAGAAGATGCTGCTTGGTAGGTGCACACCAACGAGAATATATACGTAGTGAAAACCAGAACCTTTCACCACAAATTCTTTCGCTAGTTTTGACTACTTTTCACATTCTCTAACAAACAGACTCATCTAACAACTGATGATAAGTAAATTTTTGACTAAATAATGAATCATATGGCTAAGTCGTGTTTCTGTTCGATCACTTAAAAATATGGTCAAGCAGCCATTCATAAAGGATGTCCAACGAAACGATAACCTTTTAGGCCCCCTCCTCCCCTTGTCTGGTATTGTCCGCATTCAGACATCTACGGACACCACCCTACTTCACACCAAAAGCCATTGTACCCTCATTTAAAATTCATTTCGTCCCAAAATGAACTATGTTTCCGCACGCATGAAACTATGTTTCTGCTCACATGAGTTTCAAGTCGACCTGAAGCTCAATCCAGCCTGAGTTTGCTCATGTGAGAATAGTCTCAACTCCCATTCGATTGGCTACCCAGAGCCGTCCAGCATTCCAGCTTCAGTGCACAAGACAAATTTAGCTTCACAAATGAGATATCGAAATCTTGTGGCAACAGGTAAAGTAACGTCTATTGTTTACTTCTTGTTTCATAGATACATTTAGGCAGCATTTCAAATATTCATATTTTTAGATAGTCAAACATCTGCTCGAATATGGATACATTCTGAAGCTGCAAGCAATCTCTTCAAAATCAACAGTTTACATCAGAATTATCTATCTTCATAAAGCTGCTGCTGCAGTGTTGCAGCAACCTTAATCACTATAATGCTGCTAAAAGAAACGAAATCATGTTAAAATTTTCCCTTAATACTGCGATTAAATAGATAAGATATTTGACCTAGATACCCTGCTTGCAACCACAATTTCTAAGCTTCGTTGGCTTAGCAAAATGATTTTTATTGAAAGAGTCTACAATATTTAATATCAGTCATACTTGATGACCTCGTTTAATTCAATTATGACCAATTTTCTTAATATTACATGCCATGTACGGGAGGGACTGAAAAGGCCAAGGCATGGAGTCTAACCTCGGGGCAGGTGTTTTTTGTGACATCCTTCTATATGGAAGAGAGAATGAGGGACCACACAAATAGCCTCCTGTGATGAGTGAATTTTTTACGAATAAGCTGTACATTGTCTTGAATCGAGCAAACAATTAGTAATCCAGTGATTCGGAAGAAAACTGTTAGCAACTTTTCCGCAAAGCTCTGAACTGTCCTTCCCAAATTATAGCGTCATTTCGCCAAGAATCATGTTTTATGACTTTCGTTGTAGATGCTTTAGAGTTCTAGTGGAGAGAAGAGCTCTGAGAACACCCCTGCAGCTTAGAAGTGACTCGTTACCTGGGCTACACAGAAGTTAGAATGTATAAAAGGGAGTATGGCTTAGCCTACATATCAGCACTCAGAAAACGTTACCAATAGGCTTAGTGGCATAGCCATGAACAAAAGTAGGTTTGTAAACTAGGTAGTAACTCTATGCGTGTCTTATAACCTCTTTTTTGTAATGAAAATTTCTGCACAAGATGAACATCTTTCCCGCATCGCAATTACAATTTGATTCCTTTGATCTCTACCAAGAGCTCCCAGAAGCCAGTAGTTTGCTCGTATGGTGCAGATGTATGCAGATATATGCAGATGTTGCAGATGTATGCAGATATATGCAGATGTATGCAGATATATGCAGATATATGCAGATGTATGCAGATATATGCAGATGTATGCAGATGCATGTAAGCAACGGCTATTATATGCATATGCAAACAGAAGTACAATGAGTCGTTCATGTATATCAAAAAATATGCAGATATGAGCAGGTTTATATAGGTGTGTACACGTTTAGGCACATGTGTGCAAATGTATACATGATTATGCAGACGATAATGATTTTGCCATATTGCAGAATCAAAGGATTGTTCCTATTAGAGAAAGTGTTCACAAAGTGGGAACTTTTGGGAAAAAAACTATTTGATACAGAATCATGCATGATTCTTCAACGTCACTGGGCGAGATAATAACAAGATAAAAGCGACATTTTATGCGGTTTACAATATGTTTAAATACCAAAGTTGCAAAGCACCCTGCAGCATTCAAGCTAAATGTGATGCTTGCTTAAATGACTTACTACAATTCTCAAAAGAGCAACTATAAAAAATAAAGAATACAGTGATGACAGAACGTGCATCTCAAACAAAATTATCAAAAATGTAATTTTCCTCAAAGGGTCACATAACGAAACTTGATTTCTTGAAAGCTCTGTGTAGGATTTTGAGCTGATTGTCCGTGAGCCAAAGTGCTAAGTCTTGAAATTAAAATTTTGCTGAACAAAATGCAAATAGAGTGAACGCTGATACGGTGAAAGGCAGATCCAACAGTGCTCTGCAAGAAGCACAGAGGTATGCCATTTGCGTAAAAATGCGTGGTTAATGGTATAGTACGCATTAGAAAGAAAGCATTTTTTAAAAAACAAGAAAAAACAAAAAGAAAACATAAACTTGATCTACGCTCTTTCTTGTAGCAACAACTTTACAAGAACACGAGCCTCAAAATTGATGGGACCTTAAGAAGAAGTTAAGAACAAGCTGAGGTTGAAGCACTGTCGTAAAATGATTTGAAACTGATATCACACTTGTTATGCTCTACAATGTTTTCCAAAAGTCCTTGAACACCTCAATTATCAGTGAATTAAAACCCCTAGGTGTACCAAGACTTTTGGCAAGGATTATACATGTGTAAGAAAGTATATCTTTGTCTTCTACTATTTTTATTAATAATACCTGTTTCATAAACATCAAATGTTCTCTTGTATATTGTTGAATGGCTAAATTGCCTACACTCCAACACTTTCAGGACAAATTCAAAACAATTTAGCCTCAAAATTTTGGAAAATTAAGCACTGCCAGCACGAACCTCAACTTTGCTGTTTCTTATAAAAAAAGGAGTGTAAAAGTCAAAACAGAGCATTGAACAGAATTGCGGTGCACAAGAAGAAATTGCGCCACAATATGCTTTTTTTAACTACTTGGCGGTGAAGTAGCTTTATATATCACCGGCTACTAATTTCAAAATATGGATATGCACAAAGGTGTTCACATGCACATATTTTTATAAGGAACCTAGCACAAGGCCTGGTTCTAGAAGGTCCTAGCTTTTGGATCTCTTTTGATCACATTTTAGTGATGAATATTCTTTGGTAGTTCCTGAATTTCAGCTGCACATATATTGCTAGTGTTCAGTGTTTAAACAGGGCACTATGGACATTGCATGTCGCAATGAAAATCCACCTTTGAGCCACTCGCTATAGAGATCGCACAAAATTTATGGAAATTTGGCTTCTAAGCTATCATATCAAATTGAAAAGTTCTTTAAGGATTTTGATGTTAATAATAACAGTTCGTTAGATTGTTTTGGCTTCCTACATGAGGGTTCCTTATAAAGCGGTTCCTTATGAACAAACGTGCGTCACTCACTCCTTAGCTTCTTTGTAAGAGTTGGTCTCATTTACGAGGACACTAATGCCTTACTCCCAAAGGCATACAGAGCATTTGGGTCAATGCATGAAATCTTTATTAAATTATCTTGCAGCTAGTGCAAATGAAACAACTAATTCATAACTTAAATAGAGTTCTCGGTAGTGTTAAATACCATTCTCTATTTCATTATAAATCATCCCAGTCAATTTTATTAGCATTTTGTCTTTCCCATTCTTCAACGAAAACCTTCCTCCAACCAACTTTCTTTGCTCTTCTCTCCCGGAGCTCATCCCACGCTCCAAACGTTCGACAATAACAACTTTTCCATAACTTGCTGTCAAGGCAACGCAGCCTGAGAACACTTGAGACCTGAAGTTACAAAGGGACATAATTGTGCTCTAAAAGAATGCTCGGAGAACATGTTTAGATAAATAAGATTTTGTTTAATTTCTCATTTGGGTCTATGCAATCTAAGTATCATTCCAATTGAGAAACCGGGGGTCTCTGTACACAAGTCCTGGTCCGTACTGGTCATATGCGGTCAAAAGTTCTGTGCTTCAGTATGTCAGTTAAATAGCCCTGTGAGGCTCAGTTAATACACGAGCCAGATATATGTTAAATGGAAACTGTCAAGACCTAAATGAGCAAAGGACATTAATTTAAGATTATCAGCCTATTTGTAGATGGGTGTCAAGAGCAATATGGTAGCCCAAGGCTGCTAAGATGAGAATATGAGCCAGGTTCAAACCACATTAGCTTTCTGACTTTGTATCAATCCCATAATTCTCATAGTTCTCTTCAAAACACAAGCATAACTCAACGCCTACATATTGTTATGCTTATTTATTTATTTATTTACTTATTTATTTATTTATTTACTTATTTATTTATTTATTTATTTATTTATCTATTTATTTATTTATTAGCATAGTCATATGAGGCTGGAGACTAGGATGGCTGTAGTCCCTCAGTTTGGCAGAAATCTAATTCATTCGGGCAATTTCTTCAAAAAACCAATAGCTGCAGCTAAGAAGGCTGAACAACAACTCATTCGGGTAAACTGTTAATAATTCGGGCAGTCAATTTATAGGTATGTTCCTGTCTCTTTTGAATTAGCAGTAACGCTTTGAAGGAATCCGAGGCTCATGAAGAGTCAAGGCTCGTGAGCAGATTGTCTCGATAAAAATCATATAGTCAGCGACCGTTCCTAGTCAATCCATTGATCATTGCCTTCATCAGGCAGTCAATTAACTTGTTATTCAACAGTTAGCATTTACCTGTGCAAAAGTGACGGTAGTTATCATTAGGACCCACCTGATTGGTAAGTGAATTAATCAATCATTGATTCAATCAATCAATCAATCAATCAATCAGTCGTTTAATCAATCAATCATGATTAATCAATCAATCAATCAATCAATCAATCAATGATCTACCCAATTAAGCACAGACCTGTTATCAATAAGCCCTGGTGGATTAGTCTGTCAGTCATCAAAATATGTCCTTAAATCCTTTTATGTTCATTGTGTGCACCAGCGTTCCGTATGTAAAAAGATGAGCTCGTACGTGTAGTTCTTCAACTATTGATTCTTTTGAGTCTGAATCTGAAAAAGATCCTGCAACAGTTGGATGCATCTAGACTCAATAAACAGACGAAGGCGATATTGCATTAGCTCTAGTTTTGGGATTAGCATTGTTGTTTTTGCATCTGTCTATGAATTCAGGTTGGTAAATATTTGCAGAAGTACATGAAGACCCGATGTCCACAAGAACTAGATATTCCGTTCTAATTCAAGGCGGCCGTAAAGTAAATATTTTATATTTGCAAATGTATTGTTTATGTGTATTTACTTCATTTGTTTTGAAGCTTTTTGACTAAGAATAGAAAAGATTAAAGGAGAATATATAGCGACAGGTCAAAGAATATGTTCTGTCTCAAGATTTCTCTGTACCAATAGATTTGTATTCCACTGTCCCCGTATCATCCTAGTACTCTTGGTCACATGGAGTCATCCTTCCCAGTGCTACAAGGACTTGTTATCACCATCAATTCATTATTATCATGCAAGTCATCATCATCATCATGCAAGTCATCATGCAAGTCATCATCATCATCATCATCATCATCATCATCATCATCATCATGCAAGTCATCATCATCATCATCATCATCATCATCATCATCATCATCATCATCATCATCATCATCATCATTATCATCATTATCATCATTATCATTATCATCAAATTTACCAATGTTGCCAAAATCGTCATCATTGCCATCCAAATAATCAATTTCACCAAAAGTATCATCACAATACACAGAATCATCACTATCATCACCATCATTAACAACATGATCAACATGAATGTCATAGCTTAGAGCATCAATACATGATCATCATCATCATCACCATCATCATCATCATCATCATCATCATCATCACCACCATCATCATCATCATCATCACCATCATTATCATCATCATCATCATTACCATCATTACCATCGTCATCATCACCATCATCATCATTACCATCATCATCATCATCATCATCATCATCACCATCATTATTATCACCATCATCATATGATCCTATCATCATAATAAACGACACCAACATCACCACACTGTCCTAATCAAGCAAACCTAGTGTAGACTCATTGCTCCTCAAGACCGACCTTACAGTCGAAGGAAATACTTACTTGCGACATGTTGCAAATTTCTTTTATTGTTAAAAACGATGCAATCTTCAATAGAACACGCATTGGCATTCTAGAAAGCCATTGCTTTGATGCATAAGCTAAAGAAATCTGCAAAACGTCATCTCCAAGATTTCTATTGACTTCTGTTTGTACTCTTCCATCATACTGATAATCTTCATAGGTTAACGAATCTTCACTTGGCATTATCGTTCTATGGTTTTTGTATTTAATCCTCCATGCACGCCAAATTATCCGATCTTTGGCAACTACTAGCTCAAAGAAATCTTTGCTTGGACTTGGGGCCTGCCCAGTTGCAGTATAAATCTTTTCAATCGATGTGTTTTTCATGATTCTTGCTTTTGATGCATGAGGAGCTTTCTGCCTTACTTCAGCTATAGAGATCGACTGGCCAAGGACGCACAACGAATTTATACCAGCCATTCTTTGCCAATGTCTTTTGTTCGTCTTATCGAAACCGCAGCAGTATAGTAAACGATAAAATCTAAGTTCACGAAGTCCCTCAATCAAGCCGCATTTAGTTCGCATTAATCCATATGTACATATATCATAACCTGCATGAAGTGAACCCAGCGATGATCAGAATTAGCAAGGGGCAAAGTCATGAAGGCAGTTGTGCAATCCAGTGAGCTGGTAGACGCAAATCTATCCACTGTTGGACCTAAGGAGCGGTGGAATACCAACTAAATCACTGAACTCTAACAAACGTACCTGATAAGGATCTATCCATTTCCTTCACATATAGCAATGTCAGCGAATCATAAGGTGGTGTTTGTGCAAGTTGCACAGATTACTCCTACACAGTATTGTTGATCTGAGGTGATAGGAGTTGCATTTGAATGCGATGGTATTCAAATGTTATACAACATGAGTGAAACGGCCTGCTTCCGTACTCTTTGCAATTATTTCACTGCAATGTTAATACCTTAAACACTCGAATAGATCTCCGTCATCCAAAGTTCATCAACAAGTCCAGGCATTATTTTATCAGACTGCCTGCAAATCCTTGTCAAATAGACGGGGGTTGATACGTTGCACAGAGCATTTTATCAGTGTTTTTTGTTCCAGGAGAAAGATATGGATGTTTTGCAACTGCTCTGAAATTCATTTCCTTTCATTTTCGGCAATGAAGCATCTTTCAGCGTAGATAATGAATTTACAATAAACATCCTGGTTGGACCATTGATCTTAAAATAGCTAGCTCTTAGTCATTGTTAGTGCATTTTGGGTATGCCGTATAGTAATTTCTACACAGCACGGTTCTAACGAACTAACAGACTCAGCCCCCCCACCTACTTGAATAATGAGAACTTTTGGGGGTTGAGACCCCTTTCCAACGAGCGCACGCTAGCCTGGTAATTCTCTAACTTCAATGGTGTGAACCAGTCTTTTGGTACAGCAAAATTACAGTTTGTGCATATCTCTCATTATGCATGTTTAGTATACCGTAAATACTCAAATTTGCCCCCCTTCGAATTTTCTTGCCAAAATATCAAATTGTTAAACCTCCCCCCCCTCAAATAAGCCCCTACCTTGCATGATGATGAGAACTTTGACAAAGGCTAATCCTTAAATTTTGACTATTCTTTTAATGTTGTAGAGAACAGGAGCTTTGGGAATGAGGTTTTTATGCGACAATTATCAAATAATGTTATAAATTCCCTCGAATAAACCTACCCTCGAATAAGCCCCCACCCAAAAAGCATCAAAAATAGATAAGCTCCCAGGGGGCTAATTCGATGATTTACAGTATGTATGTTTTTGCATGGATTTAAATTTGAACAATTTGAATAACATATGAACTGGGGTGATAAACATCGCCAACAAGAGTAGCTAGCAGTACAGTTCTTCTAAATTTTGTAGGGCGGCACACCTCCTCTCCCAAAACAATGCTGGTAACAGTTTTCTTGGATACCATAATGAGAATTTTTGCCAAACAATATCATTATGGATGAAGTCTAGCTTATTACATAATTGTAAATAGGTTTATATCTTGAATGTTCAGGTTTACTGACTAATTTTTATTTGTTTTCCTTTTGCTGCGACAATAAGAAGATGGTTGTTTATTAACTGAATTGTACTACAATGTATTTATGTTTAAAGTGAAATAAAATAAAGGCAAAATAAAGCGAGCTATTTTTCCGAGTTAACACATTGGTTTTTATCAACTTGTCTTGAATTAGAATATGTAGGTCTATTTTTGATATGCCACAGTATTTCATTCCAGGACACTAGAAGAGGTTTACATCGTAGCAGGGGCATTAATTTTATTGAAATTTTGAGAATAAAGGGAGAGGTCTATGGGGCAAAATCCCCGAAAATTTCTGTAAACCATGTCCTTGAAGAAGTCTTCAAGCAATCTGAAGTGTACGGAAACGGCCTTTTGGGATTGTTTTTCTCTATATTTTCAGCTACATTCATCATGGTAAATGGGTGATACAGTATTCTAAAATTGTATTCATACTAGCGTTGTTTTAAAGCAGTGCCGAGGGTCTTGGCCCCCATTCCACCCTTGGGTACGCCCCTGAAATGACAAATAGTGAGAGTTGGGATAATGAAGTGTTAGCAAAAGGTGAGTTGAAGCTATTGGCGTTGTGAGTGTTGGTGCACGAACAAAAGTGAATTGAAAGGACGCTTGCGACCCGTTCGAGCGTAAATCAATACTTTGCACAAGCTGAAGGAAATGATAGCAGTAGATAATACACAGTTATGAGGTACCTACAGCGATCTAAGCAGGGTTAAATAAAGTTGAAGGAAGTTTTATGCCAATTATTCCCCACCTATCGAGCCGTTTGATTATAGCACAAAACAGCTTTTGTTGATTATACCATGATTATACAGATGGATTGCCTCTTTCAGTAAAGGCACAACCGAATAAGATTCAAGTCCTTCTTCAAAACAGTAAATGAGAAGGTTGCTAATTCCCTGTGATGACAAAAATGCACTCGAAAAATAGGATGCATAACAATGTCGACTTCAGTGCTGGGGAAAGGGGGATCAGGGAGTAACTTACCAAGGGGGCATGGCTTCCGGAGCCCAAAGATGCTCTCCGCGGCGGCCCTGGCTGACCGTTTGGGGATCCCCCTTAACATAATTATATCTAGTTCCCTATAGGAAGTAGGAAAAAAGAAAATTAAACATTGCAGTTGACTGTAAATGGTCGTTTATTTAGCAACCCTATAGGGCTTATCCATTCCAATTATGCAGCAAAAAGTAAATTTTGCATTGCTTTGGCACCTGAGAGTTATTGCATTGTTGAATCTAGATTCCCAAATCTGAAACACTAGATTCCCAAATCAGACTTAACAGATCTCCAATAGAAGTCACCAGGACATGAAAAGAATTTGGACAGAGACAAATAATACAGTAAACATACCATTCCATGAATACCACAACATTATTAAGGAATTTAGACAACAGGGGAACTCGGCAACATTAGGCTAAATTGATAAACGATATGTAAGAGAGTTGGGTCATCACCGTTGCACCAAACTACCGGGGATTTTTTTGATTTCGACTGTAAGTATAGGGAAAACATCTAAAAATCCTGTTAAATACGTATCTGGTCTGAAATACGAGCAGTGTAGCTTTATGAAGAACATGTCACTTACTGATAGGAGTTAGTAACTTCTTTTCGCTCGAAAAGAAATTTCGCTGCCAGTTGAAGTGCTCCAACATTACTAATTCATCAACAGTGGCCATTCTCTTACTAGACTTGTTCAACTACCAGCAAAAATAGATATTATCATTCTACAGGTAGGTCAATTTGCCCGTTCTGTCTGTGGCTTATCCTCCTGTGCTTAGGAAGAAGATCCTGAATATCTATTTTTCGATTGTCTCTCTTACCAAATATATCAAATTCCCTTGCAATGCAATTCGTTTGTCTGTTCCCTTCTTTGTGCCTTTCTTTCTCCTCTTTCTCCTAACCCTTGAGCAAAGGTTTAACTTCTATATTAATTCATGTCAATATATGTTAACATACTTTAAGTTAATAAACATGAAAAACATGCTAATATGTGTCAATTTAAATTAGTATATGGTAATATATGTTAGTATTTAGTATTTTGCACTTATATTCAATGTCCCCCGTTGATACTGAAGAGGCTGTGCGTGTTTATTTCAAACTTTGAATAGAAGCGTGTACGTTAAGGTATTTCAAGTTTATTCAATATATATTTACAGTATGATAGATAACAATGAAGACGCATGAGCTCAAATGACAGTGAATCGAGTGCGCTTGATTTGCAATTAGGAGCTTGCAGATTGATTAAATCGTGCAACTTTCTAATGCCTACCACACACAGCAGATTATTGTCACAATGATGAAGATTGATCTCTCTTTTGAAGTCGGTAGGCTAAAAGGTGTTAACCAGATCAGATGTATACTAGTTCTTTCCCTCTTTAAAGACCACTGTCCCTCCTGGACACCTTTTCCTATTCAATTTGAGCAGTTTGAGCGACCCATCCATATATTTTGAAATGATCTCACTTCCTGATGCGACCGATTTTGAGCAAAGCGTTATTTTTATGCAAGGCATTTTTAACATACTAACTACTGGGAAAAAGTTGTCAGTAAGCCCAGTGCATTCCCCAGAAGTAGTAGCCGACAAATCAGTTGCATATGTTTGAGTCAACTTAACAACTTTTTTAAAGGAGAAAGTCGCACTCTTTGGGATAGTTCTAGAATCATGTAAATAAGGCAGTGTGATTTGGTCACTGTGAACGTAAAATGTGTGTTGCGTACTTTCTACCAATGTTTCTATTGGGCATGGTCACAAAGTTTTTTCTCTACCTTTTGAGAAATTTCCCCATAAGTGGAAATCCTGGGCCCTCAGTCCATTAGCTTGACGGGCCCTTCATCATATCAAAAGTGAGTGGCACGAGGAAAAACCAAATGTTGATATACCATGAAGTGCACTATAGAAATCTACAAGGCATTCATATGATATACCATCGCTTTTAGAAGCTAGCATCTTAGGGTGCTGTTACTTTTTTATCAAGTCAAGGACAGAGCTGGACCATATGTCAGGGTCCAGCAAAACCCTAGAAATCAAGAAAAACCTACGATGAAACGTAATCATTTCCTGTACGCAGAGATTAATTTGCCCTACCAAGTATATGACGAATGGAACAACCCATTGAACTATAGAACCATATCTAATGTGTCTTTAGCTGAGCAAAGCATCTACACAAAGAGAAATTGCAGTTGTTGTTGTTGTTGTTGGCATGTATCCGCAACGTAGCTAGGCCACTGGAGTGGTAAATACAGTATTTTGCCTGGATATAAATGGAAGTTTGTTTGCAGTGATATGGTACCTCTCGTAATATAAAGATGGGTTTTGTCACACTATAGATGCGCTACTCACAGTGGAGACAGCAGACTTTAGACATTAGCCTCTAAAAGAGAGGAAAGCCGGAAGAATTATTTTACGTCTAATAGATTGTAGGAAGGGAGTGCTGTAGGCCTAAAGTAACGATTGCATAGGTGCATTTAATGGAAGTGAAAAACAATTAATACCTAGTATAACCGTGTACACATTGACACTTGGAGTCATGATTTTGTTTTGTCAAGCGGATCACATCTGACAATGAACGACAGTAGATTTGTATCGAGTCACTAGTCACAATTGTATTCCAGATTCGTTCCTTCATTCATTTCTTGTTTATTTGCAAAGAAGATAATAATGTCGTCCAAAATTAGTGGACTGAAATCAGAAGTTAAGCAGATTCAGGCAGTATTTCCTAAAACACATGAATTTTTCAGAACTGTGTCAGCTAGCTTGGATGATTTGACCTTCCACTTTATTGGTAAAAATGGAGAGAAACAAGTTATTTCCTGCAATATCACTGTAAGCTGGATATTTCAGTTTTCTCTACTTTTTCTATCTCGGAATACACTAGAGGTGTCCTTTGATGGCTTTGATTGGAGCTCAATGTTTCTATGGGTAGAGATATATCTTGGCAGCTGCAGGAAATCGTTACTTGTTATTGGGAGATTTTCCAGTTTACATAGGAACCTATTGAGAGTCATTCAGTTATTTTGAAAAGCTACAGAGTTATATACAACATTAGTCACTTTCAATCAAAGTGCCTGCTTGCAATTTACACCATTCCATTGCATAGGCATAGTATATAGTTGCATTTTGAGAGATTTTTGTTTTGCTTGAGTGGAGTGGATGTTTTGCATTGCACAAATATATATGAATGCATATTTTTATTGGTTATCAACTGGAGATGTCTTGCATTATAGACTGTACATTTCTAAACATGCTCTATATTTGTTTTTCATCATCCATCATGCATCACCTCTTACCATGACACATGCCTGATAGGAATCCATGCAAAGAATTTTGCAAGAAGAGGGGCATTGGGGTATTAGTGTGAGACTGTTGCATGTCAGTGACATATCATGAGGGAATGCACTTTTGGAAAATATATCCGATATATGCATATATGTATATATATAAATATATATATATATATATATTATTTATAAATATCAGTAATATAATATAATCTATCAAATCAGTAACTCAGTAGCTTATATACATATATATATATATATATATATATATATATATTTATTTATTTATTTATTTATATATATATACACACACACACAAGAGAAGAAGATTAAAGAAAAGATGTGTTGTCTGTGACTCTGAGTTTCATGCTATTTATATATATATGTAGTAGAATTTGTAGCCCTCCAGTTTTAATGCAGTTGGTTGAATTGCAATTTTGCTGCAGATTTTCCTCTGTATTTGGTAGCTACTTAAATATCTGAAGGGCATTTATTTTGGTCTATATTTCCTTTTTAGGGTATGTACCCAGATCAGCCTCCTATGTGGTTTTCTGAATCAGAAGATGGCACCATCTCAGAAATAGTTGAGTCAGTTAACAAAGTCAGCACTTCTTCACATAGTCTTCTGCTCTGTATGTTGAGATATCTTGTGAAAGAGCTTCTAAAAACAACTGATCTTCAAGTACCAACATACCTGGAAAACCTAGATACTACTGAGACACATGTAAGTTAATAATTATTGTATATTTTTTATAATGTTTATACAACAGTCCTAGCCTCACTGTGTATAAGATGCAGAATATTTGATTATGATAAATATTGGTTCTTCCAAACACTAGAATTTAAACTATCAGGTTCTTATACATTCTGTGTTTTTGTTCCATTTATTCTAGGTGAATGAAGAGGAAACAAATGCAAATATGACTGATGACTTGGATGCTGAAATGAACGAGGATGAAGGAATTGAGGTTATTTTCTTAAGTTTTAAATGTCATCAGCATTTTGATTTGAGACAGTTAGTTGTGATCCTGCTCATATTATGAATTGGCATAAAGCTGTCTTGCTACCAGCTGGCATAAGAGCAATGCTTTTCTTGTGATTTTGTACACTAAAATAGGCAAAGCTATAATATGAGCTGAAATTTTCATTTCTGTGGCAAGTCTAATGGTAGCCCTGTACTAGCCAGGTAGGCTGGGAAGATAAAGTATTAGAGGAGAGATAGGGTTTACACTCAGATGCAAGTGTTACAGCAGGACCATTCAATTCAATGTTCACTCAAGCCAAATTTAAGAGTCAAGAACATAAGCTTGACCACACACTTACACAAGTCAGTAATTTAATTTCAATGCAAACCCAAAAAAGCTATTTATAGCTTTTGCTCTTCAACTTCACAGCATTGAATGCATTTTTATTTTATAAGAAGCAACATTTCTCTCTTCAACCTGCATGTTTCATATTATTTTGTCATATCCAGCCTTAAATGCTTCTTAAGTGTTTCTTTAGTTTCTTGAAAAACAACAAGGTAACTGTGAGAAGAGAAATACTTTTTGTTTAAGAATGTTTGAAAGATGGATGTTATTTGTATTTTGTTTCCAGTTTATAAAACGTTTTCACACAAAAAGAGAATCTTCAAATCTCAGCCTGTGTTTCTTAAATGCTTCTTAATTTTTACATGATTTCAGCCTTCTTATATACATGTTTCTTACAAAAAACATGTACCCAAAAAGTCCAAAATAGAAAAACTGCAGAAAGGTGGAAGTATTCTAGGTGATTTAGAGATAGTGTTCAGGCTGTGTGTTGCCTGGTGGCCTCCATTTGAATACGCCTGTGTTATAGTGATACAGTGTTATAATGGCACAATAGGCTGCTGCTCTTGACATCCCAACACTAGGGGCATGCCATATTAGGGGGTGTGGGGGTGTCACACCCCCCTTTTTGCAGAAGCTGTTGATAATTTTATGCCTTGTTTATAATTTTGTGCCTTGTCAGTAATTTTGTGCCTTGTCAGTAATTTTATGCCTTGTCGGTAAAAGTTTACACAATGATAATAGTGTGTTGGTATTTCTGCGAAGACTTAAGCTAAATCTGTCTTTTGTACATTATGATTAACTATCTTCAATCAACCCCATCGGTAAATTTCTCTTGTCACTCCCCCCCTCCCACTCAAAAGCTCTTTGGCATGCCACTGCCAAACACATCTATATATACTGTCATTCTGTCTTGCTTGCCTGTCCCTGTAGGTCAGTGTGAAGTTAGCATAGCCATCAAATGTTTGAGAGCTCTTTTCAGGTCTGTTTTCTCCAAAACCAATTGACCAATCATCATGCAGGATTTTGACCACACATGCTATGTTTAAGCCAATTTTGCATGATGATTGGTCAATTAGATTGGGAGAAAAAGCAGACCTCTCAAACATCTGGTGGCTATGTTTGTGAAGTTGGTTGTTGGTTTCAATATGACTGAAACTCTGCTATGAAAATGTACCAGATAGGATCCCATCCATTTATTTTTACATTTAGTCCCAGAGTGTGAACTACCTTCGCATGCTTGATATTTTATAGTAGAAAATCCTAAAATTCATGATAATCAAAAGTTACTGAAAACACAAATCTGCTAGAATTAATTGCTGTGTTTTGCATGTTTTTTGCTGAGAATTGAGAATGTGATGTAGTTTATTTTGTATCAGACTTCCAGAATACTTGTCTAATTGATTTCAGGTAGTCACACATAGATTTGTGATAAATTCTGACTTTAAATAATATGCTTTATAAATTCTGAGTTAGTTGCACTACCCATCTTATATTTTTAATTCACTCTTTCAGTTGAAATGCCAAATGATGACTCATAGTTGTTTTGCTGTTGTGAAGGCTCTGTAATTTACATAAATTTTCAAGCCAATTATTGCATCTCTCTCAGAAACTGATGAAATAACAATTTTGTATAATAGAATTTAGTCAAAAAGTATGACTTGCTTTTTCTAAAAAAAAGACAGACCAATAAGGACCAATGCATCTGGTGTTGGCATTTTTCTCTATTTCCAACTCTGAGCACAGTCCAATAGTATTTAAGCATAACAGTAGAGCCATTCATCAACAATTTGTATAGAAGTTAGTAAGATATTTCTTTGGTTTTTCCAAAGGATCATGATGATTATGAACTGAATGAGGAGCTCGAATTCGAAGAGGATGCATTATCGTGAGCAATTTTACAGTTTATTTGTGAAATCCAAGATGGCTTTTGTATACTTAAATCTTCTCTGGTATCCACCAGCAATCAGAGGGATGGATATGTGAAGACCTCCTTGTTGTGGGATAATACACATGCTATAAGTCTTGCCTAGTTTATCTTATGTTATAGTTTAAAATGTTAGAACCTTCTGCTGGAAAACTCAGATTATCTTGTTAGTATTTAGAACTTCGGTTCATTATCATTAGTAACAGTTGTTGCTCTTCTGGTGTACTGTAAATCAAGTTCTTTCCCAAACGTTGAGAAAGGACAGATTTTGGATTACTTAAGTGTGTCTTGTTCTATCCAATTTTAGTGCACCTGCATGCATCTGTTTAAATCTTTAGACAATTTGTATAAAAGCTGGCTGATTGTTATGACATTTGTAGTACTAATTGAGAAGAGCAAGCGAGGAGTCGAGAGACCAATGAATTCGGAGACTGTATGACCTTCCCATTTGCAATATCACCTGCATATCCATCTAACTGTAATCATAAGTTGAGGAGACAACTTGGGGCGTATTTGATCTTGAAAGTTTAGTATGTAATATTGTAATCAGTAGTGAAAATAGCGATAATAGTCATGACAATAGTATAGTCTTTGTAATATTGATAAACACAGCAATTGTACATAGTCCTCTGCTTCAACACCAGTGGTGGAAATAACGGTCGGTGATCGGTAAACACCGGCGAAAAAATCTTAGAGTTGGAAAAAATCGACAGAAGAAAATCATTTGTTTCAAAATATGCCCTTCAAAAATGGAAAGACACTTATTTTAGTTTGCTTTACCGCGTAAAAGCAATCGAATATCACTCACTTTTATTACTCTTTGCACGTAAGCCCGAAATTTAATGAATTGTGAGAGAGTCATTTCTAACATTTCCAGCTCCTTTTTCACGTTAAGCAGCACTGCCGCCGTTTTTCACTGTCCTTAGATTTTCACCGATGAAACGAAGAATGCTTATTTCCACCACTGCAACACTGTATGAAAGGGAATGCATGATATATTGTACTGAGAAGGTGCCGTTCACATAGTACGTTTGCACAGATTTTCGAAGATTTTGACCCCTGCCCCTGTATGCATACGTACATTCACATTCACCCATCCCCCATTGATTATCAATTACAGTACGAAATTTCTCATGTATTATAAGAACATCATGATAAGTGTCCTTTATTGCGGCCATAAAAGATCAGCTTCCATCGAAATCCATAGCATAGTACTACTTAGCTGGCAGCCAGTGCTGTCTTCCACAGAGCTTCCACAGGTATTTCAGGATTAAAATTTGTTTGCTTTGCAGGGAAGAGTCAAAAGAGAAGGAAGAAATTGGTCCCGAAAATTATGCTGTTTTAGAACGATTAAGAGTAAATCAACGGGAAGAACATTTGAGGGTATGATTATTTCTTGATGCAAAGGGACAGCTCGCTTACATTTTGCCTCCTGAGAATCGTGACTCAAATGATGCTCAAACTCAAACGATTATCAAAATAAAAGCGTCTTTACATTTTTTAGTCATCTTTGGTACTTGAGTCCCACAGACCCGAATCCACTAACCCTCGTTCAGTAGTAGGAAAAGTTGCAATCTTCTTCAATAAAACGGGATCCTTGAAACAATTAATCGGGTTACGAGTTTTACGGCAGTTTCGCTATTTTACAGATGTACCTATTGTGGCTTGTTTGATGGATAGTGCATATCAACTGTGTTCAATCGACTCAATAGGGTTTATGGTATTTATAGCAATGAAGCTACTACGTACCGAAAGTGCCACACTAAGTTAATATTTACTATCCTAAATCGTGAGACAAGGCCTGAATTGATGATTATTTGTCTTTCTTTATTGTAATTGACGATTCAGTGCACGAAATATCATGGTAAGTGGAGAGAATTACGTATTTTGCATTGTGTATTTAAACCATGGCCGGATATTGAAATGGTAACATTAAATCTCCTTCCAAATTTGTGTATTTCCTGATCCTTTAAGAGTTACCATTTTCTGCATGTAACGGTTCATTAGGGGAACTAAAATTAATGGATTTATCAAGACAAATTGTGGATAGCAATTAATATCGTCCGTCCTTTGGTTTCTTTCACGCTCATCTTAGTTAATTGTTTTGTATTGGAAGCAATCTTTTCATGTTCGTTTTAGGGCTCGATATGTGGATCAGTGCAGGCAACTGATAGACTGATGAAAGAGTTAAAAAATGTTTACCGGTCAGACAGTTTTAGGCAAGGTAGGCATTTGCTTGCATATCAAATATTTTATTGGTTACTTAGTATAGTATTATAATCGTTGCAAAAATGATCGTTCTTTTCAAGTCAAATAGATTACATATTTATGCGTGTTTGAATGGTTAGGGATATATAGTACTTTTTGAAATTCATAAATTTACATATTTAGAGGCGGAAAATGTTTTTCTTTCCCTGAGCCTAAGTATATAACTCAAAATTTCTACAGGATATCTAAAGGAGTTAAATTTATTGTTTATCCATTGTTCTATTTATCTATAGATTAAGTCAAGAGACTCGATGATTTTTTTCCTAAGCTAACATGAATTATGTCATTGGTTTCCTACTTACTATGTGTACTTCTATAGCAATTTTAAACAAATATTATATATCCTAAGCTGTTAGAGATCTTGCTGCTTGAAAAGTATTGTGTAAATTTCACATGAATGTTGATTACCCCCAGTAACGTTCAAAATCACTTATATGCTATTAGCTGATCCGTACAGTTTAATGGTTGTTAGAAATCAAGGTGTTTGATAGAGAGAGCTTTAAGTCGAGATATGGAGCTAATAAAAGGTTGGCGTGAAGCCTCTTTCAAAGCCGCAAAGGGTCAAAACGAACATGTTATAGCTTGTAATTAAATACAGTGTTGAAGTTTTGGAGCCCTGGTATTAGAATTAAAGAAATGTGGTTTTTTCCGTCGCAAAATCATGCAACAATTCGCCCAAAGCTAAAATCGTAAACCATATGGCATTTGTTAACATATTCTACGTGGCAATTTTAACGAACCAGATTATCTGCGTAAATTAGCAAAGGAAGCTAACACGCGAGGCCGCTAAGGTTGACCGTTGCTGCACGAGACAGTGAAAAGTTTATTCTGAGATTTTCTTCTCACTCTGCAAGTTGTATAAAAGTTTAGCCTCATTACCAACCACTTCTTGATTGTTTTATCACAGTAGAATCCCATCTTTGAACGAATAATATCGAGATTTCTCCTCCCAAGTTTAAATTCCTCTCGTTTTCTCATGCGGAATCATAAGGTACAGATTTTGATTGGTGTTTCAGCGTCACTGTTAATTATTTTGCCAATTGTTGATCAGTAAGTCACCAAGTCATGTCACGAATCAAATAGCCACCTGCTGCATCAGCCAACTAATCATTCATTCAGTCTTTTATCCTTTGATTAGCTTGAAAATCAAGGAAGAGATATCAAAGAAGTCAGCCAGGATGTGATGCTGTTGCAATAGCTCATTTAGAATCCATTACTAAATCAGCTTATCAGCGATTGCAAACCAACTTTTCTAAGCTGCAGGTCTAGGAGCTAATGACTTCTTTATTTTTTATCGCTAGCGTTCCTTTTTTGTGATTAGCGTCTTAGCGAGGGGAAGGGGGGTTGGAATTTTCCAGAAACTTGTAATTAGCGAGAGGATTGGAATTAGCGGGGGGTCGGATATATGCAATCACGTGAAAACATTAATCTAGAAAATTGTCCTAAGCTAGTTCGTTCTCTCTATCAAGCACCAAAATTTCCTAACAATTATATCTTCAGTATTTCGGTGCAACGTGTAGAAAATAATCAAAAATCAGTTGGATGCAATATCAGCAGACCAATTATTTTGCTATGAAAACAGTGCATAATGTAGCAGCCTGTATAGCTTCAATTTGCACAGTCAATTAAGAAAACTAATAAAGTAAACGGTTCTTGTTAAGAGGAATTATTTTTGTTTCAGCTACTTTACGCATTAATTCCTCCAAAGTTGATTGCCGGATGGTCTTAATAAGAGCGGGCGGTTGGAAAAGTTTTCAAAACTAATAAGCGGGAGAACGGCCATTAGGCACCATTGAGTCGCTCTTGGCCATTGCTTTATTTTCAACAGTAGCCCTGCTGAATATCCAGAAACATACTTAAAGTGCATGGCATCCTTGAAACTGCTGTGCAGCTTTCAGGAACAATTGTTCATGAAGCTTTTGGTAGTGAGCAAAATCCTTATCCCTGCCAAAGAAGAATGTAGCCAAATTGCGATGATTCAGTAGGCAAACCCACCAGTGATGCACTTCATCATTCATTTCCAACAATTGATCAATCGATTAGGAACGATCACTTCAAGGGAGTAATTTAAAGAATATTTTATTACCCAACAGCTTCCTACACAATTGAACTGAACGATGATAGTTTGTACGATTGGAGGATACGACTTAAGAGGTTGGTAATTTTCTTCTAAGAATATATTTATGACAATGTTTATTCTCATCAAATTTGCCCAGAATTGAGCGTCGTGATAGTTCAGTTATCCTCGCATGGAAGTAGCTTGATCTTGTCAAAAAGTATATGAATCATCATGTCAGTTAAGTGCATTTTATACTTATATGAATATTTGGTTGAGCTGTGGACCGCAGATGATGACACTTGTGACTATTTGGTTTGCTATCAACTTTCTGCATCCAAAAATGAAGAAACGATGGCTTATCTTGCGAAACAGAGCATCAGATTAGATTGCAGTATCGTATCCTCGGTGTCCGTAAAATTTTGATGGACATAACTTCAGTATTGCACGAACCTCTATATCAACATTGAACCTGGAATGCACGAAAAATTGTAAACATTTCAGAGCATTGTGGAAATTGTTTTTCGTCTGGCGTTCATCAGAGTAGGAAACGTAGTATGATTAGCCAATGTTGCATGCTGTGTGTTGTCTCAAACTCTGTCGGGTGCTAGACGCTCAGTATGTTCTAAAATGTCTTTGGTACGAAACCTTTCTGACATGGAACCATATGTCATATGTGCTGAAAAGGATAGCCTTGTTATGCATATTTTTACAGATTTTAATATCTTGGAAGTTTTGCTTTTCCCCATTTGTTCAAAGGTTTTCATTGGCAATTAAGACATGAAGCCACCCAATATCATATCGAAGTTTTCATTCATTCTTTCTGGAACTGTACACCACGTTTCTGATCTATCTCTTTATTCCAAATCTCTTACTTCAATTTCAGTTTTGATAAAGAAAGCAAATTGTATAAAGATTTACAGAATTTGAAAAAGCAGGATGGATCTTCAGAGGGAGTTCTACTGAGCATGACTTTCACAGTGAGTTTATTTAGTATGGCATTCTGTTTCCTTACTTTTGAATTATAATATCTTGAATTGGTTGTCTGGGCCTTGCCTATTTTCCCCCTTTTGATTTGTGCTCAGGTGTTATAAACTCATTTATGGAAGCAGTTTTAGCGGTACTACTTTGTCAGCATTTTTACTCGACAATTAGTGTGTTGTTCTTGTTTTGCCAATGAAAAGAATTTTCGTATGTTTCTATTCCTCATCAATCAGCGTATTTGCTCAAAATTAGTCTAATATAGCTCCAAGAATTGTTGCCTTGTTATGAAATCCCCTTGTATTAGTGGTTAGGAGTTTGCATGTCGTATATGGTCTCTTCTCGCACTGAAGCTGTTTTGAGAAATTTCGAGCTAGCACAACTAGCTCGCCTAAACATTCATTTGAGATAAGAATTAGAGAATGATTTCTCTTTGGAATTAACTGATGTTTCAGATGCGAATGTCGGAGATAAACCGGCACTTAATGAGAAAGCTAGTTGCAACAGCAAGGTTTTTGATGAAAATGTTATGAAAAGATGCCTCACAACTGCTCATTTTCTAGGGCAGTAGTACTTCAAGTCTTATGCCACAATTTGCTTATGTTATCCTGCGCTGCATCAGATTTATTTTGCAGCAGAATTTTTCTTTTGCCACAACCGCCTTTAAAGGCAGTTGGAATGGAATGCATGGATTCTTATGCCTTGTTGAGTCTCATTGAGTAAAGGAAGGAAGTTTCCTTCTTGTTGGTGCAACAGAAAATGGGATTCATATGCAACTATTCGACGAAGCACACCGGTTGTTTGTAAGCTGATGAGAAGCCTTATAAAGTGTTACCTAAGCCATAAATTTGGATAATATAATACAATTTCTGCAGACCTGTTTATTGACAACAAACAGGTAGTTTCATGGTGTTTTCCCTTTTATTCTTGCACGTAGATGATATGGTATTAGCATCAAGTTCCATTGGTGTGACTTGGGTGGAGTGTTGTGGTCTGGAAAAAGCATTGCCATTGCATAGAATGTCCCCCATTAAGCGAGGTAGATTCGCGAGGACAGTGCGAGAGAGTTATTAGACTTTTGTTTACGAGTGTTTTTTACTTGAATTATAATGTCAGTGTTAGAGGCAGGAACTAGGCTCAGAACATATCCATAGGCGGAGACTCTGCGCATTTCAAGTTCCATGGATAGATCGTAAGTTGTTTTAGCACATCTCACAGGCGCATCTTGGCCAGATCTCTCAGCTGCATCACGTCTACTAAAGCCAATATATATCAAATCTAAGCAAGGGGCATTGCTGGGGTAATTAAACGGGTTTGTATTGCCATCATGTTGGCGCTACTGGGCATTGATTGCATCATTCAAGGAATAAAACTTTTGAGGCTTTATTGATGTTAATCTCCTTCTATTAGTAGCTGTTCATATGTACTATTGCGATCAATATCTTTTCTTAGCTAACAAATCTTGCGACCTGTTTCTAGGACAGATTTCCATTCCAGCCACCGTTTGTGCGAGTCTGTTACCCTGTTCTGACTGGAGGGTAAGTTGCATTGTATTGTATTCATTTGTTATTTGGCATATCCTCTTCTTCTATGTTCTCTTTAAAATCTGGGCATTGATTAGACCTTATAGCGTTCGTATTTTTTAATTGTATCCCTGTTTTTGGTCTTTGATTATAGAGACTTCATTGCAAGTCTTGCCATCGCTGTTGCTGTGACCATCGTTTTGTCGTGGGCTCTTGCGTACTTTCTCCATGCCCTGTTTTATAATCTCTTTCTATGCCAAAAGCTCCGCCCGCTTTTTCCTAGTTTCTCTTTGCTCTTATTGCCAATCATTTCCTAGTTCTTTTTGCAGCTTCTTTGTTTCTTCTTTGATCTTTTTTCTTGTCATTGTGGAATTTTGTTAACCAGAATTCTACTACCTTTCCTCTCAGCAGTTTTTTCCTTTCAATTATTATCCTCTTCCAATCGTGCCCCAATGTGTTCATCCCTTTAAATTCAATATCTCTATTGTTTTTCACATTCATCTCCATGCCCTAGCTCATTCTTATAGTTACAATTGCTTACGTGGCCCTCCCAGTTCTTATCTCCATGAGCTTGAAAACAGTTTCCAATTTTACCCCAAGTGGACAATATCAAGACGTTTACCCCAGTTGTCTTTACTATGTAAAGAGCCCGTTACCATGAATTCCATTTCGGTTATTTAATATATAGCTTTTTGTTTCTATTTGGCGCTTTATTGTGTGTCCAATTATTTCTAGGTATGTCCTCAACGGGGGTGCAATTTGCATGGAACTTCTAACTCCACAGGTATTGCGCCTATTTTGTACAATAGCCTTCTCTTACTATCATGCATCATCATCATCAAGTTCCATCGAGCTGCATACGGTTCCTGGTGACTCCTGTTGTCACCTCTATCGTTCCCAACACAATGTTATTTTCTATAGAAGTTGTCGTCCTACATAACTGAGTTTTGTTTCTGATCATGACCTATAGACTGTACTCAGGTTGGATCTTTTTCATAGACAATATTTGATCTGGTATGTCATATTTATGAACGACTGGTGTACTTTACAATGTGAATATTTCGACAGCAGGTCTTGTTTGGGGAATTCTTACGTGTCCTATTGTCGAGCACACCCCTATGCCATATTGCTGTTGTCCCACTCAGAGAGATCATGGTGGCCTCAGAAAGAGTGGGCGTTGGCAGTATGTAGGGTCGTTCTTTCAGACAAACACAGGTTTCTTCCACGAGTTGTCAAATTATGTTTATGTGCAAGAATGCTAAAGACAATGACCGCTCAGAACATTATGTAGAAGAGCCAATTTTAGGATTATGTGCACTTTATTCCATGATATGCCCTGCGAACTGTATCAGCAAATGCTATTGCGGTCAAACTATGGAGCTAGATACTCCAAGAAGTCTGAATTCCAACAGTCAATACAGAAGGTGAACATATGGAGGTATTTCTATTCTTCTGTGAAAAAACTCAGGGCAATGTTCAAATGGAAACAATAAAGTTCCAGACATTTGTAGCCACTTAAAAGCTGCTAATTCTTCTCATCGTACTCGGAGATTGATAACTAACCTTTATAGAATATTTATCCTAGGATTACACCTTAGCTTTCTGTATCAGTGGATTCTACAGTTACTTGCCATTGAAATTTACTTGTTGACACACAATCCCAACCGCATATTTATTGGTGATCACATGCTTTGCAGTGATGTTCTACACCTGGGTCAGAGTAAATGACAAATTAGCAACCCCAGTTGTGCTTAAAAAAGTTAAAGATAATCATTAACGAGTCCATAAGTGTTTGTTCATTTAATAATTTTGTAGAAAGACTTATTCAACTTTCTCTTACCCATTATTTATGGTGTTAATATATATAACTGCAACGTTTGTTTGTTACAGAGGTGGAAAAAGTTTTATCCTTTCTGAGAACCTAAGTATGTAGCTTAAAATTTCTGCAAAAACATCTAAGAGGGTGGAACTACATAAGTTCTGTTTTTACATGATTATATATTATTTATCTATTGTTCTATTTATCTGTTCGTTAACTGCTATGTCACCAGAGTATAAAATTGCAAGTCAAACGAGTTTTTCCTCCTAAGTTTGCTGGAATTATGTTATTAGAGTTTCATACTTGCTTCAACAGTTGAAGATTTTTCTGTGAAACCTTCTGCAAATATTGCTAGCCAAAAAACTTTCTGGGAACTACGTTCCTAGTTTTCCGATACTTTTTCCACCTCTGGTTTGTTGCGCTTCTTATAGCACTCAGCAATTACTGCTAGTGTTACCAGTTTTGTAGGCTATGTTTCTCTTGTGATTCTTTCTAAACAGTAGGCCAGTAAAACACGAATTTAGAAGAATATGAATTGGAATCAACTGAAACTTATTTGCTTTTCTAGGGATGGAGCAGTGCGTATTCAATTGAGGCAGTAATCATGCAGATTTCCGCCACTCTTGTTAAAGGGAAAGCGAGAATCAACTTTCAAGAAAATTCTAGAGTGCGTAGATCATTTCGTCTGATATCTTACCTTAGCTGTTCATTGGATAATTAGATCTTCCTGAGCTACATATCTTAGCCAGAAACTAAATATTTGGAATATTGAAGCAGAATTTGGAAATCACTTAAACTAAGCTGGACGGTATGCCTTTAGGAAATTGGCCATTGCTTGTTGGTAGAGTATTACAGTTCTCAATTCTAGTACTATTTGAATGCCTAAAAGTAACGAAATCGGTTTCTGTGAATCATACAAGGACTTTTCCTCAACTTTTGCACTTTTTGCAATGCCCCTTTTCTGCATATTTCTGCAGAATTGCGTAGTAGATAGTAGATAAAGATTTTTACGTGAAAACATTTAGTTTACTGGAGCTGCAGTTTATTGACTGCTATGTAAAACACAAAGTTATCTACTATTATGTATGTGTTCTTTAAGCGATCTGCAACTATGACAGCCCTATTAGGTGAAGTAAAATGGATATTTGGGACACCTAGGTTGAGAAATCAGCATGTAAGACAACTAGATATTCCAGATGTACCTAACTGATCACGTGTTGATTGTCATCTAACAAGCAGCTCCTATGTTTTGAAATCAACGTTTGTTATCCAAGAGAGATCAAGAATTCTAGGAACTACCTATGATAATCACACAAAGCAGATAATACGTATCGTCGCTTAGGAAGCAAATCTAATCACTTTGCAAAGATTCCAGGACATGACAATTGCAAGAAGGGTTATAAAGTTAGGCGTCTAATCTTAATTTGATTGTAGTTTTTGTCTTCCACCCTTATGTGATAAGTACAGTATGTGATTGGTATAAAGCCCCTGTTATGTTATTAGGTAGAGTATATGGTATTTTTGGGATATTTCTATATACTATATTTCCAAAGAAATTGGTTACATTGTCATGCGGTGTGGAGTAGAATCTTATGGACCATATACACATGGCCCAGCATTCTATCTGAATGAACTCCTTGGCCTAACATACACGAAATTTACAAGGCCTTAATATTAGCAGACATTATGAGCCTATAGGTTGAATCTGGAGGAAGATTCTCTATGATCACACCCTGTTCCTACAAGAGAAGATTTTTTAGTATACTACACTTCCATGCTGTTTTTTTTCTGTTTCAAGAAAATTGTTACACCATTTCCACTTACTTACTTACTCCAGTACTTTCTCCGGTGCTTACTAATTGTTACACCATTTGTTTTCAATACCACTTTTTTAATTTTCAAGACCTTTACTAGTGGTTAGTACCACTGTCTGTTTAGGCTGTATTGAGCTTATTCGTTCCTGCTGACCTTGTGTTTTTTTTGTGAACTTATGCTGAACGCCTGAATCTATCTAATAAGTAATTAGGTGCCAGTCCATTTAACTATTTGAACATCATAATACCAGTGTTTCGTTTTAGTTGGTTTCTAATGGCTTAAGATCTTTGGATTACAGAAATTTCAATATGATTTGCTTATTGGTCATTTTAGGCTAACATGATTTACACATTGCAAAGGGCACAACAGTCTTTCAAGTCATTAGTGCAGATTCATGAAAAAAGTGGTAAGTTTTCTTATTCTCTATAGCAGCATTATAGATGTAACCAAAGTGTTTCTCAGTTAGCTGCCCTACAAATTCATTATTTTTGTGGGGATCTGATTTATAATTGTGTGTTGTTAACTCTGGATACAACTCATCACCCCTTTTTTGCAATATCAATTGAAGACTCTGGGACAGGTTTAGCAGCTTCTTATAGGTCCACGCTTTAGATTGCAATTTAGAAAGTGATTGTACACAATACTCCGTATTGGCAAGGACCTTTGGTAATGAAATTCTTAAAAGGCATTAGCTAACGACGTATTGTAGTTTTGCTACTATCCATTTGAAGCTTCGCGTTTAACAAGTCATTCTTTTTGATAAGTTAAATTATGAATGTATAGGCCTTTCAATGGGTGAATTGGACGCTCGCTGCCAATCGCTCGCGTGGGATCGTTTGCGTGCGCTAAACATTCAATTTTTAGAGCTTTCCTTAGTGCTTGGGTGCATACCTTTCATAAAGCTGGAGCGAGCGACAAATCGAGCGCGTGAACTGAGCTGGGCGCGTGCCTGCGCGCTTGTGCGCGATCGCGCGTCTCATTGAAAGGCCTGCATGTATGCGCCTTTGTTGACCATAGTTTTTCTGTTTAATAGGATGGTTCACTCCACCTAAAGATGAAGGATAAATTGGAGAACAAGTATAAAGAGATGTTCACCCGTTCCTGTTTCACAGCGCCATTTCTAAGGATAATTCTTTTGCTAGTGGAGTAGTTTGTTGTAGGGATTTTACCGTTCATAAACCACTTGGCATTTTGTTAATATATTTCTCTTTCCATTTATGCATGTACATTCTTGTTAGTTCTATGAGAAGTATAGAAATTTCGGTACTGAGAAGGTACTTTCCCTATAGAGCAGTGCCGTTTCGAAATCACACGGATTTAGTCTGAACGACTGTGTGACGTTATCATTCGCATCTTGTAATCACATGTATGCCTCCTATTAGACTTGTTAACTATACAAAGGACCGCCAATAGAGGGTATAAAATTATGAGGACTCGAAGATGTTTTCCCACAATTTGAAAAGTTGTGATCCCTTTGTAAAATTGTTATATGAACATATAACGTAATGTTGTATATAATATTTATCGTATACGCTTTTTTGGCGATTTGAAGCTATTTAAATCCAACTGTGAACAAAAATGATACTCAGAATGTAAGTGATCCCCTTGAAAATACCTGGCATTAGTTTATAGAGTCTGGTTCGTACAGTTTTTATCACCCATTTGACCTTATGCAAACCTGCCATACGCTTTCTAATGACTTTCCCTTCCCGAGCGGACCTTTGTAGGCGAACCTTTTGCCGTTAGGACTCATTAATAAGTACAAGAGATTGTTAGGCACAAGAACTTTTCCCTCGTAGTTAGTCACCAGTGATTAGCTCTTTGTTATAACTATCTCCAGTAATGATTTTGTATTATGTTTTCGCATTGGTATTCAGTAGTCCGAACTTTTTTGATGCATGAAAGCTCTCGATCTTTACTCGACCCCCACCCTCACTATGTGGATGGTTAAATGCAACGTGGATATCCTTTCTCACAAGACTTGTATTCATATGAATAAGAGGGGAGAAATCCGATGACAAAACCAGCCTCCAGGAGGTTACGTTCTGAGTTCAACAATTCTGCTTCTCCAGGGAAAGGAAAGCATTTCATTTCCATGAACATTGTAACCATTATTGTACACATCTGAATCTGTACACAATGTCTCACCAAATCGAGTTTCACTCAAGTCAGTGATATCAACGTCTCTTTTGAAAACTTAAGAGATATTTTGAAGGAACTAGACAAAAAGAATAAAGAGATGATTCCGATTGGTGACACCAGTTGTGACTTTAAAAGTAATCAAAATGCAAACACCAAGAAATTCCAAATAATCTTTTCCGAGATCCAGTTCTCGCAGTTGATAAACAAGTATACAGGGGTTGCTGTCATGACTTTTGAGCAAATCAACAACAAGTTTCAAAAGCGCTAATAAACCACTTCTCAACAACGAGCTCTAGATACGTCTTGAGGCCAGATGTATTACAGGTTGGGATGGTTGGTCATGGTGTACGGTGTAAGAGATATTGGAGCCTTAAAAAATAAAAGTCAGATATTAATGCTCGCAGCCTTAGCAAATATAGAAATGAGCTTTTTTGGGAAGACCTACATCACTTAGATTGACCAGTCATCCTCAATCCACTTTCAGAAAATCCTAACGTAGTGTCATCCACCTTTTAGGAGATTTTTACCTTACTTTAGATATCCATGCTGCTCTTAAAACAAAAGAGTTCGAGGTGAATATACTTTGGCTATATGAATCCTTAAGAAAACCAATCGAGGGAGAGAGATTTCGCTAGTACGGCTGATGAA
Source organism: Mastigias papua (assembly GCA_964019165.1). NCBI lineage: Eukaryota > Metazoa > Cnidaria > Scyphozoa > Rhizostomeae > Mastigiidae > Mastigias > Mastigias papua. The sequence goes on along the minus strand of OZ025282.1, from coordinate 3,249,055 downwards.
GAATCTCCTGAAATATGGAGGGTAGTATACAAGCAGCTTAGACACAAAGGTTGCTGTACAGTCACATTAATGTGGGTTAATTAGCGAAAATAAAGAAAACCTGGGAAAAACGTGGCAGACTATCAACAGAGCCTTAGGTCCTCTAGATCAACAGTGCCTGTGAGTTCGGACATCAGTGGTAAAAACACTAACAAAGGAAATAGACGTAATAGAGGCACAGAACCCTAATATTGTTTGAGTCACACCAAAGTTAGCAGATGCAAATGATGATTCCCTTCAATACATTGATAATAAATGGAACACATTTACATCCACCCTTACGAGTAATGACTATATAATTAAGCCCATAAAAACAACTAAAGGTGGTAAGGCAATGGGACCGGATAAGATCCTGACAATGTTGATAAAAAGACAGCGCTGACTTCACATGTGCCTTTACCACTGACACTGTTTTTTAACTCCTCTTTGCGTAAAATTATCCTCCCTGACGTTTGGAAACTAGCGAGGGTCACTCCCATTATCAAATCCGGTTTTGAAGGCGAGGCAATCAAGTATAGGCCTATCTCAATAATCTTTATGTTCTCGAAAGAATTGTGCATGATCAAGTTTACGAATACCTCAAAGCAAACAAGTTTCTGATAATGAGTCAATCATCTTTTCAAAAGCATTGTTCAACAATAACTTCATTGATTGATAGTACGGACTACTAGTGTGAGACCCATTGCCCCATTGATCACAAGCAATTCAATTTAGCAATATTTCTCGATCTACAGAAAGCTTTTGATACCGTCGACCATACAATATTAGTAGCAAAATTAGGGAAATATGGCAGTCGAGAGGGTTTGGGAGACTGGTTTAAATTATATCTCGAAATTAGAAAGCTATAGTGTCCCACCAAGTGCTATGAATCAAAAGCTAGGACAGTTACACATGGTATTCCTAACGGTTCCTATCTTGGTCCCCTTCTTTTCATAGTATACCTCAATGACTTTGAGAAATGTTTGAAAGCTTCCATGGCCAGTATGTATGCTAGTGATACTCATGTGACCTTAACATGCATAGAGCGGTTTTTGCTGGAAGAGCAGCGGTGGTAACAGAGCTGAGTTTGCTGACCTTTTTGGTGTTGGAAGAAGGTACTTTGACAAATTTTTTAGGTGTGAGCGAGAACGTGGAGAATTAGCTTAATATTTAAGAGACATATGATCAAACAATTTTTAAGACCAGATTTGTCCTTTCCATCAATATTTCGTGAGATAAGAACCCAACTTATGCCTGCATTTTATGCCTAGAACCGAGGTAATTTCACAAGAATTCAGTTTTCACCTTGAGTTTAAAATTTCCCATCTTCTTTAGCTCGTCAGTTTGCTTTACGCAAAGCACTCTCAACCATGGAAGACGCAGAGTGTGCAAGCATCGTTCCGTCACAGCTTTACAATTCGCCTTCTATTTGAGAATTTCCAAGCCTACCTGACAAGAACAAGTTTCGTGTTATTTCTGTTCTTTAATTTCATTGTGCAAGCTTCACCTAAGGATCAATGTATTTGATATGTATATTGTTTGTCATTCTTGTATTGTATTTCATTTATGGAATCGATATCTACATGACTGTATGTAAAGGCGGTGCAAGAGTGCTGTTCGAAGTACATGTTAGGAGGCGCATTGCTCGAAATCATTAACTAGTGCAGGGTTGTCAAAATTACAGTCTGCGGGCCATCTGTGCCCCGCAGTCTAGGCTCTATTGGCCCACAGGTAGTGTGTGGTTCGGCTCCTCGCTAGTTTTCCCATGGCCTTCACTAGGAAAGCTTTGGATACCCCTGGACTAGTGTCTTGCTTGGGCGTGCCGAAGCAGGGAGTGTGGGGACGTAGAACCCCCACTTTTCGAAGAAACATCGGTAAAAGTTAACATTACGATCATATAATTATGGTGCCTTGTTCAAACCTGCCAGTAAGACCTCTTTGCTACATTCCCACTCAATAGTCCTTCGGTACGCCACTGGTCCGGTGGGCCAATCAAGATTTCACCAACCACGCGAATTCATCGCGTGAAAAGTTCGGTTGGACAGCTTGGTAGCAGAACAACAGTAGATATAGAGCAATCCTAAGGTGGAGGGACAAGATTTATAGTTAGCTGACTCACTGCACCTCTCGCCCTCACCACCACTCTGTCTAAAAGCTACACCTCTACACGTATAGAAGCAAGAAATGCAACCCTTCTGAACATTGGAGAACGTCTGTTACAGGAGAAACTTGTACTGTTCTAGCGGATTTGTGTGGTAGGGTTCCTAGTTTCTCTTAGTGTTGCCACCAGGTACACATTAAGACACGTGTTTAAAATTGTCCAACCTTCAGCTCCATGGAATTCAAACCTCTTTGGTGACTAACTGTCGCGATTTGGGGCAACATCACGTTTAACGAGGAGAAGAATTTCTTGCAAACATGTTCAACCATACACCTTAGGGCAACAAAACAACAAAATCCTTTTCATGGTCATCCCTATTGCTGTTCCAGTTATCTCACAAATTCTCGAGGAATTTTTCGTTGTTTTGGAAAGGACCAGAAGCCTGAGCAACAATCCTGCTGGTGTAATGACTGTTTTAATTTGAATGTTATTTAGCTTTGTTGGGCCTCAGTATCCTAAGTCCGAAGAGAGTTTCATTATGAGATTCAATGGCTTATTCCCGCATTTCCTAAGGAATGCTCAAACGTACAAAGTTAGAAGCTTCATTCAGAGAGCCTAATTTCAAGCACACGCCTCAAAGGAGCGACGCAGAGATATGTGGGTAGAATTTCACCAGAGACGACAAAAGGCGCTTATCTCCACGAAAGGCATCAAGTTTAAGTAAATTATGCACTGGAAGAAAAGTGGGAAATTCGGCACCCCAGCTATGCTGTCCCTGCAACTCTAGTGAGCAAAAGTGAACCAGAATATTATGCTCAAAGTAAGCTACATGCAAGAAGAAAATTTATCATTTACTAAAGTAGATTATGATTTAGATAATAGTTATAAAGTAGGTTCATTTAGATTCCTATGCTAAATGCTGACATTGTTGAAAAGTTTAGAGGCGGAATTTGTTTGACAATAGTGCTGAGACAGACAATCGACATACCATCACAAGCACTGCGAGGGAGACATTTGTTCATTCGTTAAAATATGGAAATCTGAACCGCAATCAACCCAAATCCGCCTGAATCAACGGATGGGACAGAAGCAAAAGGCGACACTGGTAACCTATTTGGCATGAGAATGTCACAGAAGTCAGTATTTTGCTTCTTTGTGCTTACATTGATTGCTTCCATTTGCAGCATCAAAGGCGAGTTGTACCATATCATAAACGTTTAACTATTTTAGTGCATTGTCAGCACATAAGAGTTTCATTTGTTTGTAGCGTTTATCCACTATCTCTCCAATGTTTTGGCTCTAATTGGCCTAATGAAATGGGATTTTTCTGTAATCTAGTACTCACACTACAATATTCACATTGCAAACTGGAGGTATGTTCCAAGATTTGATTTATTTGTAGATAATGTTCCTTGGAACTCTGATCGGCAGAATTAGCAAATGTTATTAGATGGACGCTTGGTTTAATGAACGAATGAACTTTTTACTTGCAACCCAACCAGGTCTCCCTTATTTGGCGGTGATCTCCTGCATCTCGCAGGAAATTATTTTTCCCCTTTATAATTTTCTCAGGTCATCGATAGCTTCGTACTAGCAACACTATTGAGCAAAGTCAGAGGTTGAAAAATACGTAGAGTTCTCGCTTTATTATTGCATATTAGTACTCTCATCAACCTAAGCAAATCCCATAATTTTGTAGTTGGTGAATTCTATGTTCTAGTTACAATCATCGACTGTAGGTCTGCGAATTTCAATTCAGTTTAGTTCGAGGACTGTCTCCCAATAGTACCTATTTCTTCAGCTCACATTTCAAAGATCAGAAGAACTGGCATTTCTGATTATCACTCCTTTTCTAATTCGACTTTATGATCCCTTTCTCCCTGCAACAAAGATTCTCTTTTGCTTATATATACATACATACATACATATATATATATATATATATATATATATATATATATATATATATATATATATATATATATATATATATATATATTTATATATATATATGTATGTACTAAAGAGTGCCTGAAGGTAGATGTTAAAATCTCTCCTAGAAGGGGAATGAGGATAAAAGGGGAGTTAACTATCCAATCCACATTTTTTCAATTGCCAATCTCCCGTCTATACACGGTACAGTTAACAGCTAGCAGTTACGCGAAGAAAGAAATGAGGAAAATGGTGATTGTGATGACTTATGAATGTGATTATTGATAATTGATGAGGTTTGATTAGGTTTGATTAAGGTTGTGATCAATGCTACATATATTTGACAACAAATACCTATCTTCCTATTTCTAAGAAATTGCTTCTAATCTCAGCTCATGATCGTTCTCATTATCCCTTCGGTCGATCTCATGGATTGTAGTGTGTAAGAAGTAACAAACTGATTTTCATTTATATATTTCATGGTATAAAGAGAATTTATGCAAGGGTTAAACTGCTGTCAAAACTGAATATGAACCTTAGTCAAAATTGGCTACGTATAAGTCTCTATGGTTTCATGGTATAGCACTACAAATGGTATATCTCGTACAGAACAAAGAGTTATTTGAGTTACTGAGTGCTTCAACTTAGATACCTACATAATTTAGACTAAAGCATTGACTTCAGCCATGACATGTAATCCAGCTTCGTATATTTTTAGGCTAAGATTGTCCGTACCAGACCATGAACATTTTGTCTCCACAAAGTGCGGTACTTTTCATTGTTAACAAGGATTCACAAACTAATAGCATTTCAGATAAGATTTCATCGCTATGGTTACCAGAGTGTTATATCGCCTAATCTCTGGAAAGTGTATTGGAATTGATATTACCAATTTCTCGGGGTTTTTCCACCTTCTGCTAATTTCTTATACCGCATTCGTTGCCAGGCGTGGTCAGGACTTCAGGCTTTACGATAAGATTAGGCTCAAACAAGAGCTTGAATCACTCTGGCAACTGTTAGGAAACACGAGTGCATTGAAATTCCTTCGTCATCTCTTATTTCAATAAACCCTACCACCACTAAATATTGATACACCGGAGTTATATCAATATTTAATTGATTATTTCATACGACAAGGACCATCTTCCTCATTTTACTGAAGATGTTAAATCTGTTTGCACTTTGCCTACCATAAGAGACTTTTTGCAAGAATCAATGAGCCCTCTTATCAAAGCTGCAGCCGTTCCAGTCCATCTGTTCTTAAGTTCCGTCGCTTTTTCTGTAATTTTTTCTAGATTTCTTGTTTCCACAATTGCAATAAATCATCAGAGGGTTACTTGTGCTATTCTTGTCCAAGACACTCACATGTGCCACCCATGGATGTAGGAGGTACTTGCAAGCTGACTGATCGAACCAACAAGAAGAGCGGTCAGGGTTGACCATAGTTTTCTGAACTAATTAATGTTTAGCCGCATTGAGCTGCAGCGATTTTCCGTAAAAACTATCGTATTTTCTAAAAAAGTTGCCCGAAAACGAAATGAACTGCGGTCTAAATGGAGGGCTGCAGTCTTCCGGCCTACAAACTTCCTTTGGCTATGGTACCACCATCAAAATATCTTTACATATGTAATAAGTATGGTTGTATTAGGATAGATCTTGTCAAGAAACTCTTAGAATTTCAAATTACAGTCAACCTCGCATAATTCGGATCACACGAGACAGGCTGATTTTTTCCGGATTACAGAAAATCCGGTTTACATAGAAACTTCTTCAGTGTTGCATTTTAATAGGAAACTAATTGGACTTAGCAATTCGGTCCGGAATATACAAAAATCCGGATAAACCGATCCGAATTATGCAAGGTTAACTGTATATAGCTATTCACCTACGCTTGAAATACAGCAGATATTGTCAGTGGATTTGACAAAATATTAAGAAACATGCAAGCTCAAAGGAGAAAGCTTGTTTCTTATAAAACAGACATGCATGGGCAGTGACTTACAACAACAATGATCAGTAATAAATAGTAAGTATGCACAGGCCTTTCAATGAGATGCGCCCAGCTCAGTTAATGCACTCGATTTGTTGTGCATTCCATATTTATCAATGATTTTCACTAATATCATTCTGTAATCAAAAACCCTTTTGCTTATCAGACAGTGTGAGCAAGTGCGCCCACGAGTACGACTGGCAACGCGTTTAATTCACCCATTGAAAGGCCTGTATGGAATATGCGTCTACGACTTAACAAACCATCCTCATCAGGTTGTAATGTGAATTCAGCCTCAGTGTCATATGTGCCCGTCATCAACTGCATTCATTGAACGCAAATTTATTATTGCCTGGTGTATACAGTTGAAATTGCATTTAATGTCACTCATTGAATTGCTTATGGTAGAGGATCGTGGTTACTAACATTCTCGATTAAATTTTCTCTCAGGAACTACTGAACAATCAAATAATGTTGCACGGACTGATGTTGACTTAGAGAGAGATGAAAATGATGTTGAGCTAAGAACTCCTGATGAGCGAGAAGATAACGACGGACAAGAAAGTAATGATGAAAATGACAACTTCAGCAACGATAGCGATGAAGATGATAGGTTTGATGATGATGCTAGCGATTCTAAAATGAACAACGAGAAAGATAATGATGAAGATAATAGTGATGAAGGTATAATGTTGTTAAAGCATGTTACCTTTTAAATCTGACAGAGAGGGAGACAGTCGGACGAAAAAAGCTTCCTGTATGCTAAAAGAATGTTCCCACTTTTTCGTGCTATAGTGAAAAGAGAGAGAGAGAGATGGAGAGGAGGAGATATGGAAGGGAGGAGTAAAGAAGAGCTCTGGAAGAGACTTCCTATGTATCACAAGTTCCCCTTTCATTCATTTTCAGTTTAAAATTATATACATGGTGGCCCTATAAGCCAAACTGGCTGGTTTTCAGAAGACTATGTTAAAAACCTATTTATAACGTACAGTATCCAAAAATAATATTTTATTTTATTTTATAAAATTTACGCAGGGTAATACCAATCAGTTTGAATTACACCCTGACACAAGCATTAATCTCAAAATGAAATATTAAGGTAGTCCTTCACACTTTAAAAACCATCTTTGACAAAAAATTTGGATTTGTTTGTATTTTGTAAAGCTAGGAAAGCTTTCAAAAATCGATTATATGATATATATGCTAAGTATTTATTAATTACGAAGTATAGCAAGCCGTAGATATGATTATAAGAGAGAAGGCTTGATGTAAAGAAGATTAAAATAAGAAAGAGATTGAATAAGAAAGAGATTAAGTATTTCGGGAACAATAACATTAAATTTGTTAACAAAATTCACTAGGTCGAGGCTTTTGCAAAGTATGTCTTTACAGATATATTGAGCACCTAGGTCACAAATGAGCTAGAGAGAATGAGAAACTGAACGAATTGGTGTTTCCATTGGCAATAAGTCCAGTCCTTGTCGAAGATGTTGATTAAAATCGACACAAGTTTAGAGGACATTGTGTCTGTCTCTTTCAGAGTAGAATATAAGGCATACATATATGTTAGAACCGCGGCCTGTTTAGCAGGCATGGCGTCAATAGATGGGGTGGAGGACTTCAATCCCCACTTTTTGCCAGCCAGGTGATTTTTCTAGCCTTTTTCAAGCAGTTTAGTGCTTTTAGGCCCCTTCCCACTTTTTCGTATCGCCCCTACTTTTTATTTGGCGTGCCTGTTTAGTGGAATGGGAGCTGTCCCAATTGATCTTCAGCTACACAAAGTAAGGACCTTATATTGTTGATCACGATTGGAAATTGTACATTGAGCTTCAGAAATGCGTTTATATTGTGCAGACAGACAGTTCAGCGTCAATCCGTGGCGAATTTTCGTAAATCTATAAAGGGGGCATTTGCCAACATTTGTAAGATGGACTTGCCGACTATCCATATCGTATTTACCAAAAACCGTTCTATTATCTACCAAAACGATGACTCATCTGCTTCATGAGGACATTTGCCTCCCCCCTCCCCGCCTCCCCGTTATATCCGCAAATGGCGTCAATCCATCTAAAAGAAAATATCTAAGACAAATCATGTCAGTATCAGAAAGCACAGCGTTATTTGTACTTCGCAAAACACGTTGCTTTTGTAAGGAAAAACTTATAAGGAACCTACGGGTATGAAGCCAAAGGAAATAAAGAACTCACAAATCCAAATTCAAGCACCTTTCTTCCAATCATGTGAGTTTGCATTCACATTTGTCATACTGCTCAAATTTCAACGGTTATCCACAGTTTTATACACTGATAGTCAGGGTCCAGAAAAAGTTCCAACCTTCCTCCGGGTGTCAGATCTTTATCACAAACCTTTCACTTTTCAGAAAATCAAAAATAGCCATACTTCTTTAACTCTGCATTGTGCGTGGCTCAAAAAATTGAACTGTAGAAGAGCTATGCCTTTCACAATCGATTTCACATTAATTGAAAACTTTGCTGAAAACAGGATTATTTGTGCAAGCACCTTCCTCAAATACGACATGGAAAGTAAAATCTTCCTCCGGCTCGGAGCCGTGGAGCCGTGACTTTTTCTGGACTCTGCTGATAGTCTCGGATGAGACAGTTACTCTTGAGCACGCTATTAAAGGTTTCGACTTCCATCCCAGCATGGAAGTAAGGTTGGTATTCTGAAACATGCCCTTTGATTCAATTCTAGGAAAAGCATAGATGTCAAGACAATAAATATTATTAATGAGATGTCTTACAGTACTAATTTGATTGTCTCAACACGTATTTGTCCAACTTGGTCTTACAGACCAAAAGGGACCGTATAGCCATTTATGCATATACGTAGGGCCGCCGAGAGGAGGGCAGAGACGGAAAACTGCCCCAGAGCCTCATGGTCTTGGGGTCTCATAACGCCCAATGCTTCAATGTCAATGAGGTCTTATCAAGAGGGGTAGCAGTAATTTTCCGGAGACAATTCCCAGATCCTCAAATTTTGCGGCTCACCTCGCTTGCCAGGAACTGCATGTTTCTTTTGCTCCAGGACCCCTAAAATCTCTCAGCGGCCCTGCACATAATTATAGCTAGAGACGTTTTAGCCCTCCAGTAAGGGAGACAAGGAGGATAATTTGCCTACAGATCTTTTTGACTTGTGTTTTATTATAGACTTAGTATGCTGGAATTGTTCTGGCAAGTCCGACAAATCCGAAAATCGGACGAAATTCTCAATAGGGGGTTACTGACCCCCTGCCCCCCCCCGGCCACGATACGTCTGCTTATAGTGTTTTTTTATTTCACACTTGGGACAGGTGAAGATGAAAGAGATGATGAAGATGACGAAGAGGGTGAAGATGAAGAAGAGGATAATAGTGTAAATGAGGGAGGAGATGATGATGAAGATTGTAACGAGTCAAACAATCTCCTGCAACAGCAGGAATGCTCTCGATCATCAGGTGAGATTTTATAATATTGCTTGGGAAGATTAAATCTCTAACATTCGTAGTGATTTATAGGACAGTTTTCTGTTGACTTTCATGCCATATGGTCACCAATGATTAGTACACCAAATAACAACGATTTTCATGTCCAAATTACTCAACATTTCACTTTCAATGGTTCTGAATGTACTATAGCATATTGTATACTACAAAAACCGTAACTCATGCTGTAACATTGTAATATATATATATATATATATATATATATATATATATATATATATATATATATATATATATATATATATATATATATATATATATATATATATATATATATATATATATATATATATATATATATATATATATATATATATATATATATATATATATATATATATATATAGATGTATTAGCTTTTTCATACTAAAGCTTCGTAAATCTGCATTCGATAACTGTAGTTACTACTTTCGTGCGGGATTTGAAGAAGTCGGCGGGTCGAAAACTTACTAACCGGCACTTTTTACTTCATAGAGTATTTATCACTGTATCAAACATTGATTTATGTATTTCTGCAAATGCTTCTAGATCAGTGTATCCTGGGCGCGGCCAGCAGTATAAAAATTACTGATATGGGGCTCGAATAAGAACCTTCTGTGAAAAACTTTTCAAAAATTTATCATCAACGGGATTGCAGAGCAGAGAATTCTAGTGTTGCAGTATGCTGGCTTGGTGTGAAATTCCGAAATTTTGACGGACCTTATGACTAGCTTCCTTTTCAACCGTGTTCATAGAAGTTAATTCCCATCAGCCTTTATCTTTCAAATACAGGATAAAGTGCCCTATGGCGTAAAATTTTGCTTGACTACTATCTAGTTCGTTTACTAATCCAGAAGTTACGAAATACAAATTACGGTCTGCATTCCAGCGTACCGATTACTCATCACCACATCATTTGAGAATGAAGAGATGATTCAGGCTCATTTGAAGTACTGTAAGATAAAAAGAACTAAAATTTGGTATTAATCATACTGTAACAAGGTGTATTTGCATATCAAATTGTAGCACATGATTTTCAGCAAAGAGTATGGTTTGGGAAATAAGCTGAGCACAGTGTATTTCTACTAAGTATTTATATGAAATCCTTGTTTTTCACTTTTTTCAGATATGTGCCAAATGGATGTCCAGCCCATTGGCTGCTTCTACGATCCTGTCGTCCGAAATCGTCCGTTGCCCATACTACTGAGATCGCATCGTGATAGGACAAGTCATGCCTTCAATAATGTGTTGTTTAATTGGAAAAATGGCACAGCTTCAATTAAAAGGCGAGGCTTGAAGTCATATCATATTTTAGTGTATATTGATAACGCAATAAACTGATCACTGATTGATAATGCAATAACAATATACATTGATAACGCCACTCATATCCTCAAAAGTGTATTCACATAACCTGGAATATGCTTCTTTGATTGACAACCCGTTTACTATATCAAAAACAAGCACTAATCAATGTTTATTCCGTTCACATTATCCCACCATAGCTCACATTAGAGGTGAAACTAAAAGATGCATTAAGAAACCCTGATTTAAGGGCTCTGCCAATATCAGCAAAATGTGGAGTGATAAATTTTCTTTATAATTATGTATGCTTAATAGGCAACTGCTTTCTTAGCATTAATCAACATTTGAAACCTTTAAAAACCAATTTTACTTCCATAAGATCGCTACTTTAAGGCCTCTACAGGGTCGTCATTTGTGTTCTTGGTGGGATTACTGCATCGAAGCATCAAACTCATTATCATAGTGATCATTACGATAAACATCAAGATGATTGGAATCGTTAGGATCGTCAGTTAAGATTTGCTTCTATACGAATTGGACAGACTTTATTGCAAGGATTAAAGCCAAGAGGAAATTTGATGTTTCCACAGGGCTGTCGTTTACGGTGAAACCAAACCTCTAAGATTGCTATTATGAGGATAATAATGCAGAAACCAAGCAACTAAACCACGATTTTTAAGGAAAGCTTTTATGAGAAAAGCCAAAGGAATTTTGCTTGCATAGGTTTTGCCTTTGTCACTGAGATTTAGCTGATAGTTGTGGTATTGGAGAGGGCTTTCTACTATTGACACGTCTATGATAGAAGACCCATGAATATATCGCTTGAATGCTTTCAGAGAGGTCTTATAAATACCTTCGATCAATATTCTGAGGATGCATTTTTACCGATACCACAATTACAGCCTACTCCCTTATATCCCAATATACGTGGAACATTTCTTATTTCTTTATTTTCCAATGTTGCAAACTATAAGACTACAAAAGACCTATTCACAGGCCACTGGAAACTCTTATATGTACCATTACTAAGAAAAAAAGATATTATTACACAAGACATTGCACTACTTTGTAGAAATGGTGGGATTTGGACGATAATCTTTCAACGTAAATTTTAAATCTTTTCCAAGCTTTCTCCTCAGATTTTGTCTTACATTACATTACAGATTGCTTTGTGATTGCATCGAGGTTGCACGGAAAAGAGGGATGTCTTACGTTGGGTTGCAACACTACGGTGAATGTTGGAGTAGTAATACATCTGCCAGAGATTACAGGAATCAGGGTTCTTCAAAAGCTTGTGTGAACGGAATTTACAAGCCGTGCAAACCAGGAGAATTCTGCGTCGGCAAGGAGCATGCAAATTACGTCTATGCTATTAGTACGTAAAAGCTTTCTTGTATGGTAGGAAATATAACTGCGAGCCAACAGAAATTGCTTTTGTGAATAGAATCAAGTGTTACGTTGATGGTAAAGTAGATTGTTGCGATAAATTTTGTATAACGTTTTGTCGCTAATCATTATCTTCATTAGGCCTACGATTGTTTTATTAATGAAGGTAGGTCAGATACTGATGGTGATTAGCATGTCTTTTATGACCAGATGCTTTAGAGGCACAAATAGGTCATACCAAGGGGGGCCGATAGATAACAACATTGCCACTTGCAATGTCCCCTAGCTCTTTTACTTATATACTGTTAGATTGACGTTTGGTAATAATACATAAACACCAAGTATTAACAAAAGTAACTAGACTGTGTTTTCAGCATTACAACACAAAAGATAAATTAGTTTGAGCATGCATGGACTAGCATTTTCATAAGTGGTTTATTAGGCCAACTATATATTATATGAGAGACTTTCCACCTCTTAGGTCTGCCTCTAGGGGATCCTGGTCCCCTAGCGCCAAGCCCCACGTATGCCTATGGATATTATTGTGGTTTCTTCTTATTTACTCATAGTTTTAAGTGATATAATGATGATGCAAAATATGGTGCTTAGGAGTTGTCATTAATTTGTCACATTGTTAGTGTCTCAACAAACATGATTCGTGTCTGTTATAGATTCATTGAACCCAGTGCCTTGCAAGATGAGTTATGAAACTGTCGGCTGCTACCATGATCCTGTGCTTATCAAAAATCGTCCGTTGCCGTACCTGCTTGAGAGTCGTCGTGACAAGACAAGTCGTGTTTTCTTTGGAAAGCTGATCGATTGGAAGAACTACCACACTTCGCTTGCAGAGTAAGGACCTTACCCCATCTTTTGAGTGCTTCAGGCTAATAATATAGGGAAGTAGTTGTTTCGATCTATTTCAATATCAATTCAACGTGGTTGTCACCAATAGCGCAAAACATGTAATAACAAAGATTCGCGTTATTTCAAAGGCGCCAGCACGTGTCTCTGGAAACCGTAAGCAGATAGGCCCCTAGATACAATATTGCTTTAACGAAATATAGCTTATTTTTGTGTGCAACGATGACTAATTTGTGCAATGATAGATGGTTTGGTGCAGTGACAAACCAATTAACTTCCAAAAAGTATATTCAAATAATCCTTTGTGACAAAAGTTCCATTGATTGAAATATCAAGTCCGACATCAATAACAGTCAACGTTCATTTTTATACATTGAGGCAAATAAAAAGCATGGTAAGAAATTGTCTTAAAGGGCTCCGTTCAATATCCCCTATTTTCTGGCAAATGTTGAATAACAAACATTCCTTGTTATCTTGTATGTAACTAAAAACTACAGCTTCTATTTTTAAGTGTAAATGATATTACATAGTAATAACCACAGGCAAGCTAGTTGTACCGCAAAATTACGCTTTTGTACACAATTTGTACACAACATACGAACTTAAGGATAATACTTTATATTCATTTATATCCATTTCTGTAGATCTAATTGACCAGTTTGCCGAGGAGTTAACTTAAATATGCATACATTTGAAAGAGAAGTCATAAAGACCATAATCATGCCAAAAGATAGACAGGGACTTAGGAATGCCTGGCAAAATCTATCGAATTTATGCTTGATAGCTGGGTCGTTGTTTCGATACTTTGCGTTCCTGATATTTGTTTTAAATTCCATTTTCCACTTTTCCTTGTAGCTTGGTGTGCTCGTGTGCACAAAGGGCAAAAGCTAAAGGTTATACATATTTCGGAATCCAGTATTTCGGAGAATGTTGGAGTGGACCTGGCCACCTCTCATTCCGCAAACACGGGACATCATCTGCATGCAAAAGCGCCGCGTTTCAGCAATGTAACGTCAAAGCTGGTAGCCGTAGATGCCTCTGCACAGGAGATCAGCACAGCAATTACGTTTACAAGTTACTCTAGCAAGTTTCAATTGGGTATTTATACGGACATCCTAGGCACTTTGTGACAAAAATATTTAAGATTTCTTAGATTTGACATGGGTTTTAGGTATGAATTCTACCATGAGAAGGTCTATTCACTCTTTCTCTTGAATGATTATTGAAGTCATCGTCAGCAAGTGTCGTGTCACGTACCATCAAGTACGACACGTACCATCAAGCAAGTGTCGTGCTCAGCATTTACTTTGTTTCAGTATTCCCTCAATAATAGGCCAACCTTCGAAACAGGCCGATTCGAAAATAGACCGAGGTAATTTAGTTGACAACACAAAAATAGCCAATCTCGAAGGTTAGGTGAATGAGTTTGCGTTCTAATGCAAAATTAGTTTCCGTTATGAAAGACTTCTCGAAAATTTCGAAACTTTGTCGCAAAATCTGGGGAAAATTGTTGTCTTTTTTTTCATATCCCTTTACAAAAACACCTCAAAAACAAACCGATTCGAAAACTAGCCGAAAATGCCTACTTGCGACGAAAAAAGTAATCGGGTCCTATTTTCGAGTAACGACGGTAATTACGAGCTCGCAAACGCCTAACATAATTATCGAACTCAAAGACAAGACCTGTAGTGCGCACACACGTCAAATACGAAATATATTCAAACTAACATACCTCTAAAAATTTCTGCCTGTATTTCTGACAGTAGACTTGCCAAGAGTTCCTTATGATATGACTTTATTGCAAATGGAAATGCTATGCCCAAAATCTTCTAACATGCACTGGCTCCGTTTTCCTTAGCATGTGGGATAAAAAAGCCAAGAACTGGTTCATACAACTTTACAGATATTCCATTTAAGTGTTTCCATCTGCGCTTTTCGGCCATTTTATTTGGACAAAGTTGCTCGGCACATGGAACATGAGTTTTTCAAGCAAATAAGTGCTATTGGCCTAACTTCATGTTTTAACTCGTCGTGTCACGGATTGTGGTTTCATCTTCACAATTATTAAACTGGGAAGTCCCAAGGGAGCGTGATTTTACTTAACATGACACAAAGAAACGCTAGACCAATCGAAAACAAATGGGAAGGAAGCTTAATGTATAAACCAAAGCAATGCTTCAAAGGTGAGAGTTGGATATTGGTGACTCCAAGAGGCATTCTTCCAGTGAGTAAAACCTAATAAGGGAAAGTGGGCCTGAACAACTCTTGTCTCAGCTACATGGCCAAACAAAGCACTCTTGCAGCTCGATGTAGCCACGCCCAAAAATGTATTGATCAGAAGTGTCTGCCCAATTTATGATATCACATGTCACAATAGCGCATGTTTTTTTAATTTTGATACACCATGCCAGAGTTTGGGAGACCAAACTGTCATCATCGCTGTCGAGACAACCAACCCCATAAAAAGGTAGGGCTTGCCAAGAGTCACGGATAAATTTTCGAAGTACTATCATACAATATTGTCGAAATCATGAATAAACCTCAATCTTCGGTTTCTACAACATATTGAACAAAGTTCTTAGTGATAACAATCAATAATTTTGGGTACATCCAGTAGGTAAAAACTTATAATACTAATTAGTAAATGAAATATCGGCGAGTGTTTACATACTTAACGTGGAATGAAGTTGAATGAGATTAACTGCCCCAACAACTCCAATGGCACCTGAAGAACTCTATTGACAAACACAGGCCCGTAGACAGCTGAACCAGATTGGGGGGGGGGCACAGATGTAGAAGTCAAGTTAGAACCCTTTCGGGGGGAGTATAACATGTTATCCATAAGTATATGCCAAAAAAGCGGTTTTTCATAGGCCTTTTGATGAAAAATAGGGGTCTTGATGAAAAAATTTTCAAAGTAACGCCCTCCAGAACGTCGGGAAAGGCCCTTTTTCAAAATAGAATGAAGCAATTTCCATCATTTATCTTCATGCTAAGATGGAGAAACTGGCTCCTCTGCACTCTTTTTTTATGAGAACCAGTAAAATTGAGGTTTAAGCTGTCTGTTCCTATTTTTTTTCTAAATTTTTGAGGCTGAATTGTTCATAAAATTTGTTCTTAAATTTTATGGGGTGTAGACAATTTAGACATTAGACAATATGTAAGACAAAATTAGATGTCTATGAAACAGGTATTATTTTTACGAGGGAATGACATTTCATGTTAATATATTATTGGACAGTGCATGCATCTTTTTGCAAAAATACATTTTACGATAGTACTTCAGCCTCGATTTGTTCTTAATTTGTTCTTAATTTCCCAACAATTTTGAGGCTGTTGGTTATATAAAATTGTTATTATAAAAAAGGAGTGAACCTAGCTTCATCGAAATTTGAAGATTTAAACGAAAAAGGAAAAAGCTAAACCGTCTTTTCTCTTTGGTACTACGTGCATGTACACCAATGATAGAGGCAAAACTATATCTTACCAACACATTGAAGAAAAGATATTTCTCGCCCTCAGATATCTGGCATGGGCTACGTGGAATGCACTCAAAAGGAACAATGCCCTATTTCCTAAAAGGGTTGCCATCTACACAAGCAGAAACTCTTAGACACTCTTACAACACTCGGGTTGTCACTGAAAACAGGTTAACAGTTTGTTGTACGACAGAATCAAGATATCTGCATGCCATATATCTGTGTTGTGGTGCTTCTAGGTTCAAGACTGAGTGGAACTGAACTGAAAAATGATTAAAAAGTACTGTGTAGTATACTTCTATATACAACCTCGGTGAATTATTGGGGGGGGCAATGCCCCCCCTGCCCCCCTAGTGTCTACGGGCCTGAAACAATGTAGAACTGCAACTCTGTGAAGTCATTAGACTATGGGAAGCAAATTGGGGGATAATATATGGAGTGATACATGCAAAACCATACGGTAGCAGTAAAAATGACGGATTTTACGAAGCGAAGGTTTGTGCAAATCAACTACCGCCGTTTGCGACTTCTATCCTTAACATTTAAACATGCAAAAGTACCCCCTCCCCCCTCCCCCACTATCTCGCATACAGATATGAAGACTAAAGCAATAGCATTGGTTTGATTTAACATTTCTAAAGATTCCTAACGAATAATCCATTGACTCTATAAAAAATAAGTTACTAACAAAATCTATTAACTCATTTCAAAAATTAAATCTAAAAATAATTCTCCCAACGATAATCAATAGGAAATAATAATTAGAATTTTACGGCACAAATTAAAATACATTCAAAGTTCAATTTTAGCATTTTGGAAAGATCGAGGCAAGGAGTGCAAGGTTGATGCACGACTACAAGATCTATGTTTTCAGAGGTCCCGCTCACATGAGAACAGCTCCCAATGGAACCTTGCCCAAATAGGTACGGGTAGGCATTGCGTATACATGGGGAACTGCTAAGTTCCATTTCACCGCTCCATATTGAATATTGAAACGGCTACGGTAATCTTCGATATAGCCTACGCCCTGGTTCTGAACGACTTCAGTGCAGCTATTTCAGAATGGTTGCTACCATATTTATATATATATATATATATATATATATATATATATATATATATATATATATATATATATATATATATATATATATATATATATATATATATATATATATATATATATATATATATATATATATATATATATATATATATATATATATATATATATATATATATATATATATATATATATATATATATATATATATATATATATATATATATAAATACAGAGCATATCTCAGAGTATTTAGATTTCCACCTTAACCCTCTAGTTAGCAAAAGTAGTTCATATATTGAGGATACTAATCATTTTTTAGCGTTGTTAGGTAAGTTAGGTGACATTCCAGATAATGCCTTGCTATGTACGGCTGATGTTGTAGGTCTTTATCCCAACATTCCTCATAGCGAGGGGTTGGAGGCAATGCGTCGAGCCCTTCATGCAAGGCAGAATCCTTCTGTTTCCACGGAGTCATTAGTTAAGCTAGGCAGGTTAGTACTGGAGAACAACGTATTCGAGTTTAATAGCAGGGTTTACAGGCAGAAGTTAGGAACAGCCATAGGGACTAAATTTGCTCCAGCTTATGCGAATTTGTTTATGTCCAGTCTAGAAGAACACATGTTGGATGGTTTTGAGTTCAGACCATGGGTTTGGTATAGGTACATCGATGATGTATTTTTTATTTGGACTCATGGTTGTGAGCAGTTAGCTAAGTTTGTAGAGTATATGAACAGTTATCATCCCACAATCAAGTTTACCACGGAGAGCTCAGATATCAGTGTTAGCTTTTTAGACGTTCTAGTTACCAGAAAGGAAGGTGTCCTGGAGACAGATCTCTACTGCAAACCCACTGATACACATCAGTATTTGCAGAAGACTTCTTGTCACCCAGGGCACGTTAAAAGAGCGATTCCATACAGTCAGGCTCTTAGAATAAGAAGAATATGTTCAGATGAGGAGAAATTTAGAAATAGATCAGAAGATTTGGTAGGATGGTTAGTGCAGAGGGGATACAAGGAGAGCGTTGTTAGGGAACAGGTAGCTCGTGCTAATAGTTTAGATAGAGCGACTCTACTAAGTCAGGAAAGTAGATGTAATGAGGAGAGGAAAGATCGTATTCCGTTTGTAGTATCATACCATCCAGCACTTAGTGAGCTAAGGGGTTTAGTCAGTAGACTTCAGAACATGTTGGAGGCGTCTGAGGAACACAAGAGCGTGTTTCGACATGAGCCTCTTGTGGTATTCAGACATGCCCCCAACCTTAAGGATAGTTTAGTTAGGGCCAAGCTTCCAACGTTGCAGATAGAATCAGATAAGGGTTGTTTTAGATGCGGTAAATCGAGATGTCAGCTTTGTAGGTTCATGTCTGAGGGTAACAGTTTTAGATCAAATGTCCCTGGAAGTGAGTTTAAAATTAGCAGTAGATATACATGTGATTCGTCAGGGGTAGTATATTTATTAGGTTGTAAAGTTTGTGGGAAGCAGTATGTAGGTAGTACTTTTACGTCATTTAGGGTTAGATTTAATAATTACAAGTCAGCTAGCAGGAGGTATTCTAAGGGAGAAGTAGTCACACAGGCAGATTTTTTTAGACATTTTACTGAAGCTAATCATCACGGTTTTATGGAGGACGTTAGTTTTCAGATCATAGACAGAGTTTTTGGGGAGTCTAGACATAGAGAAGGGTTTTGGCAGTTTAAGCTAGGTAGTTTTGCACCAGAAGGACTTAACGTCAGATTTGTAGACTCTTAACTTCTCTTTTAGAATGCCTGGTTTCTTAGTAGTGTCTGCCTATTGTTTTCAACTCTCCAGTATTTCCCACCTATGTCTTTGTCTAGCATTCAATTTACACTTCTTATATGGCATTTGTCTACACCTTGTCACTCTATTGTTTCTTTCTTCACAGCTTTGGCCCTCCCCTGAATTACGCTCTACCACTGGAACAATTGTTAATAAGCAGGATCCCCTTGGGTAACACCTATTGTCACCCCATTGTTATGTAGGAAATTTAAGTAGGCCCCGTATCATTGTAATGTTAGTACTGATGAAGATAATATATCGAAACGTTTACAACAGAAGAAAGTATATTTTTGAATTCTCTTTCTCTCTCTATATATAAATATATATATATATATATATATATATATATATATATATATATATATATATATATATATATATATATATATATATATATATATATATATATATATATATATATATATATATATATATATATATATATATATATATATATATATATATATATATATATATATATATATATATATATAGAGGGAGAGAGAGAGAGAAATTCAAAACTAATATGCCTTCTTGAGTATTAAACGTGTTTCGATTTATCATTGTAAAGCTAGTACTGATGAAGATAATAAATTGAAACGTTTACTACACAATAAAGTATATTTATGAATTTCTCTCTCTCTCTCTCTCACTATATTTATATATATCTATATAAATATATATATATATATATATATATATATATATATATATATATATATATATATATATATATATATATATATATATATATATATATATATATATATATATATATATATATATATATATATATATATATATGTTGGAATTTGTTTCTTCTTATGACATGTGATATATATATATATATATATATATATATATATATATATATATATATATATATATATATATATATATATATATATATATATATATATATATATATATATATATATATATGTTGGAATTGATATATATATATATATGTTGGAATTTGTTTCTTCTTATGACATGTGTAGTCTTAAAAGTTGGAATTTTTTCTTGAGGGTCTATATATATATATATATATATATATAGAGGGAGAGAGAGAGAGAGAGAGAAATTCAAAACTAATATGCTTTCTTGAGTATTAAACGTGTTTCGATTCATCATTGTAAAGCTAGTACTGATGAAGATAATAAATTGAAACGTTTACTACACAATAAAGTATATTTATGAATTTCTCTCTCTCACTATATTTATATATATCTATATAAATATATATATATATATATATATATATATATATATATATATATATATATATATATATATATATATATATATATATATATATTAATATATATATTTATATATATATATATATATATATATATATATATATATATATATATATATATATATATATATATATATATATATATATATATATATATATATATATACATATACATATGTATACGTATGTTTATATATAATAAACATCAATATATATATATATACATTTATTTATTATATGTGTATATATGCTTGTATGTCTATATAAATACATAAGAAGAAACAAGGCTGTGTAGTCAATCGTCAATCAACTGAGAAAATTGCTTCGAAAAACGTTTTATAAACACCTAAATATCAAAACTCATTAAATCTATGAATAATAACAATTGTCTATATACTATTATTTGTTATTCATCATAAATTATAAATTAACTGTAATCAAATAAATTTCTCAGCTCATATGTCATGTTAACAGTTTGCAGTGAATAGGAAATGTTTATGTTGAGAAGCAGACATTGAAATATCCATACAATACTCAAACGATTGGTATGACAAAAATAGAAGCAAGATAGGTCATTGTCCATTAACAACAAACAAGGCTGGCTTCAAAAGCAACGGAGCATTGATGAATGGTGGCAACGCCTAAGTATGCTATTAGTGCACGAATATTCCAGATATACCAAGAGCAAGACAAAAAGAGTAACGATCAAAGAGTAAAGACCCACTGGAGGTACCCAAACAAATATGCATCAAGACAGATAACCGGTCCAACTAAGGTATCAATCCAAAAGCGTACCGGTCAAAGGAATACTGATCCAAAAGAGTACCCATCAAAAAGAGTACCAATCCAAAACCAAACTAGTCCAAAGAGTACCAATTCAAGAGAGTACCTTATCAAAAGAGAGTTTCGGTCTAAAACAGTACTGGTCCAAAACACTAACATTCAAAAGACTACCTGTCCAAAAGACTACGTACAAAAAACATACCATCGAACCAAAAAAGGCATCAGTTTTAAGCGAGTACCGACCCAAAATCCCATAGGTACAACAGGTTGCATGTCCAAAAGAAGCACAGACCTAGGATAGCACTCACAAAAAGAATAAAGGTCCAACAAAGTATAATCCTAAAGCCCACCGATCCAACAAAACAAGGGTACGCAAGACTGCCCATTCAAATGAGCATCGGTTCAGAAGATGATATCAGAAACTCTGTAACTGAACCTTGCATCTGGTGTTTGGATATCGGTTCTGTAGCTCCATATATTCAATAGCCCTCAATCAATAAACAAAATATACTATCAATAGACTGATGCTACGAAAGTGCAAAAAAATGTCCATCGCACTTCTTTCTAGCGTCAAATCTTGTCAGGGATTTGATTATCCATAATAATGCACATAGCAGTTAGTCCCTGAAAACGTTTGCACCTTCCTCTCCTTCCCCTTCATTCATAACTCACATTTCCATAGTAGACTACACTACTTTTCCTTTCTCAAGAGAATCCTAAAAAGAGCAATGGGACTGACTCAGCGCCAATTGTCAGTGATAAGGCCATTACACTGATCTTTCCCTTCTCTCCGTATCAAAACGCAAAAGAAAAGCTTGAAAGCAGAAATTTTCGAATAAGACACCCTTGTGGCACTTACTCAACCTGGAAAAGTACATGATAGTTGCGTTTTCTCTTCATACACCTTCGTACGACAAAAAAACAAACATATCTATCTGTCCAATGCACCATTTACGTTTGAAGTTTCAAGATTTTCTAAGAACCCCAATTATCAGTACGTCCCTTTAAAGCGCTAACAGGGGAAAACTCTCTAAAACACTCAATAGGTTTGATGCTATCAACTATTAACATAGGGCACAAGGCTCTCCTAGGTTTCAAGAATGGAAGGGTTGTTTATAATAAAAACCCAGGATACTTATTCAATTAAATTGAAGAAATTTAATCATGCTAATAGCAGCCAGTCAGCAAGCTACCCGAATGAACAAAAAGGCATCTAAGACATCTCCATTCACTTCACAGTCGCAAATGAACCTCTCTGCCATACAAAGAAGCTCTGTTTCTTTCCTTTTAACAGTGACATCTTCGAAATCCTAGCTCAGGAAGTTACCTATAAACTGGCTGATCATCTGGTGAGACTCCAAGCGACTCCAACTTTTCTCTTAAATGCTGAATTTCTTTCTGCAATGATAGAGCGCTAAAAATAAATGCCATAAAACGTGTCTCCTTCATTCGTTAATCAAACTACAATTTCACAATATTATTTACTGCCTCCTTTCATTCTCTGTTATTCTCTGTTTGTTCATTAGTATGCTTTACTAATTCCTTCCCTGCTTCTCTCTCTCAATTGGCTATTTCGTACACTGGCTTTCTTCTTTTTTAATTTGTTTGTTAATTTACTCTTATTCACTTTCACGTACATTGAACATTCACCACTACATTAAATCATGCATTAACGTTTTCGTAAATGGAACCGTGTTCTCTCTTAAAATTGTAAATTTGTTAGAAGAAACAAAATACAAGATTACTACCTTTTGAGCAGACACTTTTAACTCCAACTGGTTTACTTGCTCTTGAAGATCATTTTTCTGTGCCAATAGAGTCTCAATCTTTTCCTCTGATTTCTTCTTTACTGAAACAATTAAGCCTGCGAAACACACTGCCAATTAGTTCGCTAATCAGTAAACTAACATACTAATTAATCGGGAGCACAAAGATTCATCTTTTGGAAGAGAAAGGTTTATATCTACTGAATTTTAACCAGACAATAAATATAGTCATCAAATATGTAGCACTTAAATGTTCTAAAATCACATTTTTCTTCATTTGTGAAATAGGATTGATGCCAAGGGAGAGAATATCTGAATAGTTCTTTGGCACTGCACTGTTTCAATACTGTAAGAAAAAGCAGAAAGATCTCTGATCAAACTAGTTTCTTTCTGCTGTTCAGATCATTCAGATCTAGGATGAGCTCCTAAGAAGTTCATCATGGCTCAAAAAATCAGAAACACTTCTAGCATACTATGCTCAACAATTCTTACTTTTCCATCATGCAAAAGTGGGAAGAATATCAACCAATAGCTATATCCCTGCAAGAAATGTCCATACATCAAAAGAAATGTGCAATGAATTGCGCAACAAAGTTGGTAAGAGTGAAACATACCATTTATAATCCTTGAAATTCGCCACAGACGTAATAATATAATGAATTCAACCCCACCAAGAGCCCCATCACTGCTTCTGTGTCTATGAAAAACAAACATGTTAAAATCACAGATGAACCATGCTAATTTCTAATTGAAAGGGGAAATGGATGTATTTTCATGATATATTTTATAAATTTATAAGTAATTGGGGAGAATGCTTAACATCAACATGCAGAAAACCAAAATATCTAAAATGCATGGAAACAACATTAAATAGAATCAAATTCTAATGCTTGACAAAACATTGTCATTCATTGAATCACTTATAACACTCAACTTGTAAAATTGGTGTGGCAAAGTAGTTCTGAGTTGGGGATTAGGGTGCAGCAAAAGAGAAATTTACTGACAGACTTAAACATGGTACAACTATTACTGACAAGCTATGATCTTTAAGGTAACTCCTGTTGACAATCCATAAATTAATGACAAGCCAACAAAGTATTAATAGCTTCTGCAAAAAGTGGGGGGAATGACACCCTACACCACCTACTATGACACATCTCTGAATGACACGATATGTTTTACAATGGAAAATGAAGTTTATCTGAGAGAATTAGAGTGCAATGCTAAAAACACATTCACTTACAGGAGCACTATATCCAGAGAGAATGAAATAATTACAACACAAGCATCAAAAACCTGAAATTGAACAAAAACAGAAGATGAAAATGAATATTTAACAAATATGGCAAGACTACGAAAAACCTCAGCACATTTAAACAATGAAAAGAACTTAAACCAAAAATAGGAAAATAACTTTGCAATTTTATGAGTTAGTTACAAGTTTCACTATACCTCCAGTTTATGCTTGAAAAATGAAAGTCCAAGAGCAAAAACTTTTACAATGATCTGGAAAGAAATGCCAAATTGTTATTCATACATATTGATATACAGCAACTCATGAAGGGGCAAGAGAAGACCAGTGTGTCCAGCAGCAGTAACCCTAAAGATAGTTGATAATCAAGTAGGCCACTGAGTGTGCAGAAAGTCTTATACATGAAAGCAAAATCTATGCAAAAACTCTGAAACTATTCTTACAAAGTACCTGACATTCATGACAAAAACATTCATTGAAGAATCTAAATTTTCCTTGCAAATGAATATCTCCACAAATACCTCTCTAAAGCTCTGAGTTTTTGTTGCAAATACATCTATAAAACTCTAAACTTCCCTTGCAAATAAATACCCCCCAAAATATTTGATCAAAATAATCTGAAAAATTCAATTAATCCAAGCAATATGTGATTAATTCCATCTACTCTAAACTACTTCCACCTAACACTAGCATAAACTAGAAAATTTGATGATTAAACATTGACTAAAAACCTAAACTATTTTCTCATTCAAAGTATATTGTAAATAACACAAGAGCTCTACAAATCATTCTACTATTTTTTTGCTTTATTCAAATCTCTGTGTGTGTGTAATATTTTTGGTAGATCATTGTGTCAAATGCATTCTTTCACTTACATTGCACCAGGAGAGTAATGTAGTGCCCCCATATCAAAACAGATTATATTGTAAATAACACAAGATTTTTACATCTCTTTGTACTGACTTGGTTTGCCTACTTTTTGTCTCAAAGTTATAGAGAGATATTTGAAGGACTAGAAAGATCAGTTTAGGAAGTGTCAGAGGATGTTTATTCAAAGTGGTAAACTCAATTCTAATCAAGTTTACTAAACACTCTCCTTGTGTTTACTAATGAAAGCTCATTTTGGCTACATATCCTACCAAATTGACAAACATCTTATACATAGCAGAAATTATATCCTCATGAAAATACTGTTCTCACCTAGTACCTTGAATATAATCCTGATACAATAAGAAACCAAATCATATCAGACACCTAACAGTTACTGAAGATGTCTTCATACACATAAAGTTCCAAATCAAAAAAAGACATCATGCACTGGTACCTCAACCATAAATAGTGAAAGAATTGCAAGGCTGACATCATGGAGAACCAGCTCCACAATTTCGACAGTATGTGACTTCTTATCTGCAGAACATTAAAATAAAACTATCAATATATAATAGAATATCTCATCATTATTATAAAACATTATGGTGTAGCATTTGTAGGGCAAAAAATAAAAGTTTCCAGCACAACAATATAATCACTGTTCTTTGAAAACTCAAGGAGAAAAAATGGAATATCTAATCATTTCTGTAGCATGTATCATTTCAACAAAGATGGGAAACTATTAAAAGTAGGGCCTGAGGATATTAGATGCATTTGAAATTTTTGCAATGTGTATATTTCCTAAAAATAAATGAAGTATATGCACAAGGCCATATATTCATTTAAGAAAACAAAAGTAAGAAAGTTGCACACCTTTTCCATTTGTATCATCAACAATTATAGTTGCAATGACAATAGCAGCATCAAGCAGAACCAAAATGATTACTGCAATTTGATACCTATGATTATGAACCAAATCCCTGATTCTCTGCCTTATATGAGTGATATTTCCCCTGTTGAAATAAAATTCATTTCATCTAAGAATTTGTTAATTTATTTGATATAATGCTCAAATGATGATTGCGCATATGGTCTTTGATAAGCAAAAACGTCACAGCCAATCAAATTTCTATTTGCACATTTCTTCTTGCATAATTACATCTGGTAACTTCATTTACTAACATTTTGATAGGCTTTCATTATCAAATCTTAAAAAGTGATATACTCACTAAAAGCCTACATTTACACGACTTACTACCAAACCTTCTGACTCAAAATAGCACGATTTGAGGTAGAAGGCAAAGCAATGGGTTAAATTAGTGGTTGGTCATGTTGATACAATTAGACTACTGATCGACTGTACCTGTCACCCATTAAATGCTTTCTTCTCAAAATACCATACAGACCAGTTGGTAAAGTAATTGAATTAATTCATACTTAAGTCGACAAACAGCCTGACAGAAATCTGTTGACACAGTGTCTGAATGGCTGCATGCCCATTTTTGGACTAATTGTTCTATTGGGCGCTAGACTAGGGTACTAGCTGACTTCTGAATGGCTGCCTGCCCATTTTTGGACTAATTGTTCTATTGGGCGCTAGACTAGGGTACTAGCTGACTTATTAGGTAACTCTGCGTATTTTCCTGCACTGCAAAGTCCTTACGAAACGATCGAACATAGTCCAGGTACAGTCGAAGAAATATATCTACAGCTTACCCTTGCGAAGATGAACCATACTGAATGTTAATTTGCATCCGTTTAGGATCATCAAAGTCATTAGAGTCATCGCTTAGATAGGCTCCAGTTTGTTCTGCATTTGGCAAATTCTGTGTAGACTCTCCAGAGTACATCTTCGTGTTTTCAAGACGCTTCCTCTTTCTATGTTGCTACTGTTTCACAAACAATACTTGTCTGCGGGGTAACTTGTCTCTCCATCAAAACGAGGATGCAATATTTTTATTCTCAAAAAGGTACTGGCCACTTTTTATCTCAAAAAACCTCATGCAACTTTTCAATGAATTTTTTTAAAATACAGAAGCAGACAGAGAATAAAACCACGAAAGCTTGCAAGACTCAATCAAAACTCTTCGAGTTAATATCATTCAATATATTCTTAAATAGGTTTACCATGAAATTAGCCACTCTTAAAGTAAAATAAGTCAAACGCACAGAAATGTGATAAAAATTAGGAACATCATTGAATTTTCCTACCGAATTTAGAACATTTATTACAGGAAGCCCCCCCCCCCCCACTCCCAAATAAGGCTGTTAGTGAGAAGTCATGGAAAGATATTTGATCCTCCAAAATGCTTCAGGTCAATTGAGTTCTTCTAAAAATTTAATAAATCATTATTTGGCCATAATTTACTCATTGCACTTTATCTACTGTAGAATATCTACGTACAGTTAATTACTTGAGTCTATAAACATAGTTAGCATTCTCTTTTCCTGCACACTGACACGCGTAATTTGAGTTGCATTTCTCATAATCTGCATTAACACAGTTGGTTGAATTGCCGTACAATGAATAGGTTTTATCCGCCTCTTTTCCACTCCAACATTCACCATAATGCTGGATTCCAAAATGTGAATAGCCTTTAGATCTGGTTCGCTCTGCGCAATGATCAATTAATCTAAAATGAGAAGAAATGTCCATAATGAGCTGGAATATTTTTATGAAATTAACTACGATGACAAAACATACGGGGGAGCAATGGCTTTAACATTTAAGGTAAGGGGGATACATTGGGCTCTTATGCGGAAAAATGTGTGTGGTAACATGCAGTTGTTATCTGGCATTCCTACGAACCCTTTTGAGCACAGGGCGCTATAGTAGTCCCTTCATTCAAAATTCACAAGAGTGTGGTTATATTCTTCTTTAAATCTTAAATTCCTGTTACCTTGCTGAGTTTTGCAATTGAAGAGTGACATGTCAATATATAAGTATTTGCTTTGGCGATGTAAAAGTTAATATAAAATCTTACATTTTTAAAGAAGTTCTATAATTTTTCCAGTCAAGTGACAGGCCATGAAAAGAATTGCTTGTCCGATCTCGGTGTGAATCCAAAAGCTCCGGCAGCGGGCGATTGTCTGTTTTTACAGGATCATGAAAGCAACCAACTTTTTCATATTTAATATGGCAAGCAGGAATGGTTGGCTCTGCAGAAGAAAAGATATCAATTGATTATACATTTAGAGCTCTGTACATTTGAAGAAGCTCTCGAAAGTATGTCCATTAACTCTTTGCAAGCAGTGAACATTGACAAAGCTATGGATACCTCTGAAGCAAATAATACAAACAAAACCATGATCGCGGACACCGAGAAAGGGGGACAAGTGGGACAAATTGCTCCAGGTCCCGAACCTGAGGAGCTCTATGTCTCAATTCATAACGGTTACTAAATGAGACTTTGGAGATTGCAATAACTGTCAGATTTCAAAAAGATGCCACCAGGGATCCCGGTTTCCTCATTTGCACCTAGCCATACAAGAGCTCTCGGTGGGCCTGGCCATGATCCATTAGCTAGAAGGAAGATAGGCTACTGCGTTTTAGGTTTTAGGCTTTGCTTTTTTATTTACACTCATAATCATTGACAACTACAATACCAAGGGGATTATGTTGATAATTATCTACCCCGTGACCATTACACAAAGGGAGCGTCCGAAAAGTACGCATGTTCTCAGGGTCGGGTAAGGGAGAAAGGGAGTGAAAAGGGGCAAAACAGTGATCAAAGGAAGCCTTTGTATACTCGTACAGGGAAGTTGGTAGGTAAATCAAAATATGCCAGAGTACAGGGGAGTTGGTGGGTAAGTCAAAATGAGAATTGATAATACCCAACCACGATCGGCAGAAAAATAAATTACAGGTAAAAATTTGGTCAAACTTCCCAAAGCATGCTAATTTGCCTACTGACCAACTTCCTTCAAATTCCACAGATATATTGGAAGTGGCATACCCAGGTCCGCCAGTCGACACATTCTGGTAAGAGTACTTGCAGAGGTGGAGAGATGCTTTGGAGAACAAAATTCTTCGGGGTGTGTGTGAGTGTGCACATGGGAGTTTTCAATGGGTGACATATTCTGTGCTCCTGGGCTGCAGCTGTCTCTCTCTTAGAACTATCATTAGAGTAGTTTAAATTGAGATTTAACTTTCTTACATAGTGGGGACTTGCTGACAACAAGTCATTTCCCACTATGGATGGCACGTAGTTAACTTGCTTTTTGTTGTTTTATGTAGTTTGCAGTTTGTTTTCAATGAATAAAACAAATGTGCTTCCCTAACATCATAATCGTGTGCTGAATTGAAAACACTACAGATGCACAAAAAACAAACATATCGCTACGAACCTATTTTGTAGACGTAGTTAGTTTTTTCCTTCCCAATGCAGAATGTTCCATTTTCACATGGTTTATACGTGCCATTTAAACAGTTTTCAGACTTCCCATTAATAGCATATTGTTTGTTAGTGACATTCCCAGCCCAACATTCTCCGTAATTCTGCAAACCTATGTGCGTGTAGTTCCTCTCTCTAGCAATTCTCACACAGTCACATGCTAACCTAGAAGAAAATAATTTCCCATTAAAATACAAATATTGTTGTAAAATATATCACCAGCACTTTCCAATATTCAATTCTTCTAATCACTACCCACACATATAAGTCTAATATTCTAGTATGTAGTTCTGATAAGCAGAATTAACCTCTAATATACTGTAACATTTTTAGCATTTTAACGTAATATATTAATTTCTCATGCGAGACTGAGCATGCTCTAGCATCGTTCCTATTTTTAGCAAACTGAGGCTCAGTGTTCTTAGACAGTGTGATTACAAATTCGGATTCAGATCACACCTGCTCGAGCTACCTGTTCTTGCAATCGAGCAGGAATGATAACCAAATAAACTTCTTACTTCCTAATTGTAGAGTTAAAGTTCTTCCAGTCGATAGATACTCCATGGTGAGCATGGCTTGTTGTATCCCTGTGAGAGTCGATCAAGTGTGGCAATGGTCTAACTGCTTGGTGACTATCTCTAAAACATCCCACAGGAGTGATGTTCAATTCGCACAGTCCTAAAATTGAAAAACATGGTATTGTAATAAGAGTCTCACAAAATGAAAATGATATCAAATAAATATAATGGGCATTCTCAATTTTTTATTGTTGTTACTATTAGCATACTATTTCCAAGTAAGTGAAAATAGCCAAGGTTTTATCCTGAACACATTTTTTGAATACCGAGTCTTGTTGTTCTCATATGCATATTATCTAACTTTCGCATATCTATATTACTGTTTCAGGTTCTTGCGACAGAAGAGACTGGAATGCTACTTCATTCAAAAGCTCCCCGGCAATCTCTCGATTCTTCAACATTCACTACTGACTTAATTGCCTTATTTTAGTATTTAGTATGAGCTGCAGTTACCTTTTTCACACGGTGGATATTTTCTCTTCGTTGAGGGTTTCATTCTCTTTGCATCAGCGGCCGCATCAACTTTGTTCTTTGTTTCCTTCCTTGACTCTTTCTCATTCTTCATCTTGTTGAAATATTCTATTTCATTTTCAAACGCATCATCTTCATCTTCATTGTAATCATTGACATTCTCTTCATTTCCATCTTCAATGTCTCCTTCTTGGTGAGCATCAAATGGATAATCTTCCTCATTTCTATCATCTTCTTCTAGATCATCTTCATCTCCCTCTCCAAATCCTCTTTCATTTCGACTTTCGTCTTCATCTTGACCTTCATCAGGCACAATCTCATCTCCAAATCTTTCATTGTAATCTTCAATCTCTTCACCATTGAAGTCCAAACTATCATACCTAGTAATAGCTTCTTGTCTTGCGCGATCAGAAGGGTTTGCATATTTATCAAGTTCGTCCAGGAGCGCATCTGTAAAATCCAAAATTTTCAAAAGCCATACTTACAGCAACGAAGTTGAAAAGCAAATTTACTTCAACTGGGCATCACAAGAAATATAGTACAATTAACTTAAAATCAAATCATAATCACACTGAAATTGCAATGATCACTTACATCTTCCGCAAAATCTTCTGCATGCTCTGTACGTTGCGAAGTTGTTTCTATTTCCATAGCAACCACCATACCGAAAAGGCAAGCACCTCCTTTTGTTTCTATTAAAATAGTATCTTTTGCGGTTCAGGTGACATCGTCCTCCATCTTTTGGTAATGAGCAGACAAAACTCTTTCCTAAGTAAAAATAAGCCGGTAAGGTAGTCTCACAAATATATGGTGACCACGCATCTTATGCGATGGAAAATGCAATTAAAATTTTATGAAAAAATTTTAAGTCTGGTTAAAGAATAACATTGAACATAAGAAGATAATATCAGGCTTGAGTGAAGAAATTCATACGACTTTGATTGTTGCGATCTAGCTGATCACAACATAGGTGCTTAGACAAAGACCTGGTAGAGAGTGAATTAGATCTTTTATCTAAACGGCAGCAGTTTGGTTAGTGAAGATCAGGGCTCCAAAACACGTTATTTCCCTCCCTGACCTCCCTGACGGCATGTCCTGATTCAAATTAACGATTTAAGCCCATCACACAGAGCAGATTTTCGTCTTCGAAAGACCAACAAGCAAAGCTATTCATCGTTTAAGGGCAAAAATCTGCCGCGAGCGGTGGGTTTTAAAATTTAGCAAATATAGACAAAACTGTGTTGATCAACTTTGATCTTCTGCTCGGAATCCGAATTTTCTTTGCAAGATACAATAACAGGTTCAATTCACATTTTCATGGAACTGTGATAGTTCCCCTGTGCAAGTTGGTAATGACAACGGCAATGCGAGCGAATGACTTACGCTTAGCATTAAGCAACAATTCGAAAGCACGACTCGCTAGATGTACAAAGTCAAGGACCATGAGTTAGATTCGACTGAAGTGTCCCATTTCGTCGCGCTTTCATTTCACATACAATTAACACCATCTGATCAAGATTCTGAAAAGAAATGAAATTCACTTACTGCAAAACCCTTGCCTCTGTACTCGAAGGTGCACAGACTTCTCCCTTATGCACAAAACTCTAACGAAATGGCACATACTGCGATACGTCTTTCCATCTGTTCCACAAACTGGTCTTCCTCTGTTCCCACAACGAATTAGATGACAATGGTTACCTTTGAGGTAAAAAAACACATCAAAGCGAGCTTTAAGAGCAGGTAAACTTGCAGATGTGAATGTGACATAATGGGATTGGAAACGAAAGTCGAAAGGTAATGATGATCTTCAAAAACCAGGAGAGAACACAGAATTAGAGGTAAACAGTAATTAAAAGCTGTCTGCAAATAACTACATGCTTGTACGTGCACTTGACATAGTATGAACATCTTACATTTCTTACGATGTTTGATCACAATACAGCCAGCTCAATGTTATGACAAGAGGCAAGTATGATTTATAACGTTAACAAAAAAATCCCGTTAGGAACTGTCTATCTAGCTCAAGGCTTAGTTCATAAAATTCCTTATCTTTAGACTTCTTTTGACCACGTTTTTCTTGCTAAAAGTCCCTTAAGAGTTTCTTATCTTAACTGTACATATAGAGCTTTGGCAATAACATAGAAGCAAGAAATGATATTCGGAGATTGGCTGCAAAATGTTGCTAAAAACAATGCTACTCTTGACTCCCGAATAAACGTACATCCCTATTAATTTTTTGAAAAAATCCACACAGAACAACCTTATTCTAGGCCCCCGTTTATCATTTTTGAGTCTCTGATTCGATCGAGTATTAAGCAATGTAAGAAATAGCGCTTCTCATTTTGTCTACAATTGAAGCAAATTGTGATACCCATCCTTAGGTTATGTAATTAGAAAAGTTTTCCACCCCCTGATTTATTATAATCCCCCTGTTTAGGGGCTTTTGAAGAATATCCAGCCCCCGTCTATTTATGACTTAAGAGTACAAGAATTTCACATAATAATTCATGCGAAATTTCGAGAATATAGCCTTGTGAAGGTATCATGAACTGATGAGGACCAGGTCTTCGAAACATGTTTTTCTAGAAAGGTCGTTACATAACTATATTAGTGTGATATTAGTGTGTTGAAGGGGTATCAAGACTGATATGGAGTTAACTATATACATACATTTTTTGAGTAAATAGTTTTGATTATGCGAAGTTGAATGCAATAAATGTGACCGGTTTTCGAATTACCACCAATTATCTGCAGTATATTTGCAGTTCATATATACACGAATCTCCAAAACCAATCTGTTAGGGAATTTGTCTTTATCAGTACATATCTCAGAAATTTCTTAGCCTTCTTCATGTAGGTACCTTTTAACTAGAAAAAAAGTGGCTCCTTTTAACTGGAAAAAACACAAAATTGAGCTCATTGGTGACAAGCGTGGGATTGAACCATGGCCACAGAGGTGGCAAGCAGGATTGGTTAGCAGCTGAAATATATGTGCTAGTATATCGTAATAAGGGGCACATGCGATTTCGAATTACCGGTGCCTAGACTTTCTAGAAGGGTGTGGGCTTTCAGTAGATTGGAGTGGGCAATAACGCGAGTTTAAAGAGGTGACTACTTGACAAAGAATCCTGAAAAGACAGGCTGTAAAACAATGAAGATGGTTTAAAGAAACGACTGTACTCTGCATCCCTTCCTCCAAATAGAATATATAACAGGAGTATTGTTACAAAGGGTGGGTATTAAATGACTATGCAGTTAGAAACAGCGTTGCTAAGTGGGCGAGAATAGTTGAATGATGACAGGAATGACCATTTTTGTCAGGTCACGGTCGTGCACTAATAGAATTGTAACAGCTCTATGAAAGTGTATCGAATTCAGCGGTGTGACCATCAGGATTGAAGGCAACTTTGCTACTGGCAATGTAAAGAACGTAGGATTAAGTTTCTATGGAAAACTTGGACGAAAGGATCTAAGATTGATGAGAACATGAGATTACCTATTAACAGAGTATTATATGGAAAATTTAGAAGTGCACTTTTTGTCCTGGCTACTATATTGAGGGCTAGCCTTGATTCATGTAAGCATAAACAACATGCACCAGGTGAAGAGGCATTGAAAGTATGCATGTTTTGTTGCCATACTTCTTGGAAATGACAATGTATAGACAACAGTCTACTATAGCTAGAATCTCTCTTAGTAGACAATGTACAAAACAACTCAGTACTATGTATTGCATCTTTCTTACTAGATATGCAATGTAATCTGCATATATCTCTTTCTAGAACTGGACACAGAGCTTTTAGAACTGCACATTTTGTGTAGAACTGCACGTTAGAAAGCCCTGCACTCATTATCCCATGACACAGGCTACATGGAGTCAGCATGCTCGTGGTCGAAAGTTATTTTTCTCGCCTCGCATTCGATACAAAGTGCTCTTTGGCTCATGCTGTCTAGCTCACGTCCTAGATCAGTTTTATGCACTGCGTGGGCATGAATGTCCTATTTGTACATGCATATGTAATTTATTGGGTGTAACGTACCATTTAATGATTTCATATGTCAATGTTACAAAATCCGCATATCTATACGTTGCGGTCATACGTTTCGGCACAGCTTTTGAGTTTTGTTCCCCCGTCAGTCAGTGTATTTGTTTGCCAGTACTTGATTTAATTTACTTTGCTGTAGTGGTGGCATCATACAAGGACAAGGGGGCACGTCCCTAAAATCCTTACCATGGATCAATTTGCGCTTTTGATAAATTCCAGACAAAATAGCGGGTGAGCGAGGGGTACTTGTGTCATCTCCTCTTTGACATTCTTTCAAATTTCGACTTCTTTTTTATTAATGCGATTTAACAAGTCTCGTATGGTCCTTAATGCTGAAAGGTAATAGAGGATTTTCTCCAAGTTTTACGAGGGGCCCTTCCTGAAAGTAGAATAGCTGTGGCAATAAAGGATTTGCAACAGACTCTGCCACAGAATTTCCTGTTCAGCACGTGCTTCCACTTACCTCTTGGCCACTAGTACCGTCACTTATTTTGTTTCCTACTTAGAATTTTAGAGGACTTGTAATTTTGAACCTCTTTGGACCAAATTTTAGTATCAAAAGCTCCTTAATAGTCCCTTAATTTTAGCTACACATATAGAACTGTAGACCAGTGGCCTAGATAGGAAAATTTATACGTGGGGCAAGAAATGAAGACTTTCCGACAAAACACGATAAGGATATTCTTTTCTTCTTTACAGAAGAGAAAACGACTGTATCAGTTTTCCGACAAGGTAAGAAGTTTTCCAACAAAAAATAGCAGTTTAGCTCTACAGGGGGTTTTCGTCCTTCTGACCCCTCTCTATCTATGCCACTGTTTTAGACATTGTTAAGTGTTCAGTGAACAGGATGCTATAGATATTGTAAGTTCAAACGAAGACCTCTCTATGAAACAGGACAAGTTAGTACCCTTGGTCGTCTAGATGTAGGTTCCTTATAAAATTGGTCCTGATAATAAATGTATACGTTGAACGTTGAAGCCGATTAGAAAAAACTTTGCCGGGTTAAGTTAACCACCTTGTTATACACCTTCCTGCGTTGAACCACATACTAGAATAACGTAGAATAACGTGGAATAAAGTGCAAAACAATAACTGTATTCAGCTATTGTATCTATAATGAATACACACTGTAACGAACAGTGACGGACACTGGATGAGTGCGAGGGGAGGGTATTTAGTCTCAAATGTTGCCAAGAACAGTGACAATTACAGTTTCCGTCACCAGTAACCGGAGCTTTCAAAACCCCAGAGTATAACCTGAAATATTAGAACACATATGCTTACATTACTTAAAAAGCCAGGAGTGTTATCCCAACAAATGCTATAGACAAATGCGATCGCAAGCACGTTTTCCTTCACAGACCCGGCTTGCGTTCCAGTTCTTAAAATTCCTTAGGTTTTGGATCTCTTTTGAACAAATTATGGTACTAAAAGTTCCTTAGCTTTAACTGCATATTTCGACCCTAACAATGGGTGAAAAGGAAGAACATAGTAAGTACTAAGACGCTGTAAGTACTAAGACAGATATGCAGGACTGGGCCAACCCATCTACGAACCGTTTGCTACATGGATTAAACACAAATCATGCAAGCTTGACTGAAATGAACCTTATCATAACGCCCAACTGTCTGCATTCACAAAAATATCCAAAATTGGACAATTCTTTATGAATTCATCCTATGGTTGTACCTGTTCCTCAAATTTTACGGCCTTCTACATTTAGTTTCCTTATAAAGTGGTTCCTAATAAGAGACGCTAAAGTTGAATTATATGTGAAAAAAGAAGAGGCACTCACGTGTCCTGCTTGTCACGAACTCCAGATATACAATGCTAAATATGAACAGTGCCAATATATTTCTACTCATGATTCTCCCCGACTTCTCACCTACAACTTTGTCTTATCTTCTACTTTTACCCAATAGAATGACATGCTGTAATGCTTGGCGGCTATTTATCATATGGTCAGTGACTTCCTTTTCTGGTGAAATGTGTAGGTGCAGCTATCGAAACTACGTGTTACGTCACTTTTAGTCCCCATAAATAGGTAACTGGTACTTCTGACGGAATGCTGAGTACAGCAGTTTATCCAGCATTTTTGCCAGTTCTTTCTCAAAAGTATATTCTTTTCAACGGTGCATTCTTTTCAACGGCACAACTCTACTGTTCCGTGGAACGTTTATGTATTGTTCATGCCGCAATTCTATTCTGCCACGTCGCATATCTACTCTTCCATATGAAGGCAACATACCTAGATAATCATGCACACCTGTTTTTATAAGAATGCATAACTTTTCACTGAGTCTTAATATTCTTAAAATTGTCGGATTTTTTGAGCCTAAGAGTATTCTTAAATAAATTATAAATAAATTTAAGCAATTTTGAGCCTTCATGTTCTTCCAGAATATATTCCTATAAAAATATATTGCATATATATATATATATATATATATATATATATATATATATATATATATATATATATATATATATATATATATATATATATATATATATATATATATATATTGAACAAGATACACTCAAATAGCTTTAATCACAAATAAATTTTTAAAGAAATAAATAGATAATATTAAAAGTTGGAGCTTTTTCTTGAGCATATATATATATATATATATATATATATATATATATATATATATATATATATATATATATATATATATATATATATATATATATATATATATATATATATATATATATATATATATATATATATATATATATATATATATATATATATATATATATATATATATATATATATATACTGACGTTGAAAATTTGAAATTCACAACATTACGAGTTAATGAATAAAATTTCAATGTCAATTTAATGCAATATTAGAGAAAATCAACTCTCTAGGCTAAATTATTACCTGCCACACCTACGGCAAGGCCATAGAGAGGACATGCCCCACATGGTAGTGAAGGTTTTGCGATCAACAAATGAAATTTTTGTGGACATATGTTCGAGATCCTCTTAGCCATAATTCCTAAAGCAAGTTTTCCATATGATAAACCACTATATAAGAAATATGAGGCTCAAATCAGGCAAAACTTAAGAAACATTCACGAAACACAGGCATGCGGAGGTTCAAAAGTAAACATGACAAGTTATGTTAATAAAATCAATTGAAATATTGAGTTCCAGAGTTGAAATTGAAAGTAAATCCCGATTGCCTGATCGACGCTGCTGGTGTGGTCGGATAGGTGAAGAAGTATAAGAAACATTTACGGCTGGATTTCACAAGATATCTGAGCAACAGCCCGGCGAAAAGTGGAAAGCTCGTTTCTCACGAAAGTGTGTATTCAATCCTACACATTTTTATGTCCTGGGGGGTACCGTGTTGGTTCAAAAGGAGGCGAAAAGGCACTTCTAACGTAGTACTTGGCAGTTCTAAATGAAAGACTGGATAGCTCTAATTTTTCAATTCTTGTGTTTTCTTGATAAAATATAAGTAGATAAACACTTAGTAGAACTATATCACAGCTAAACCAATGTCTGGAAAATATAACTTTTTTACCTCAGAGTGTGCATGCTATAATTTGTAATTTGATAGAATCTTCTTCCCCTCTTTAATTTCATCTGGTGCAAATTCGTCATGATATCGAGGTTTCATTATATGTGGAGAAAATGGGCAGCACTACAGTTGTCTTAGGATGACCTCTTTCAATACCATTTCTAGCCAATTAAATTCAACTTTGAAATTAGATGGTAGAGAATAAATGATCCTATTTAGGGTGCTTATATATTAGGCTATAGCCTTTACCCTCGTTTTTACAAGAACACACTCTTAACAACACCAAGGGTTGATTTTCCACCAAAAATAAGAACACTTCTAGAACATGCTCAACCTCAGTTGACAACTTTCACAACCTCAGATGATAATTACCAACATTCATTAAGGGAAAGAAATTCTGACGAGGTTGTTAATAAAGATTAAGAAATTAAGAGAGTTTCAGTGCTGAAATCATCAAAAAGGGTAACAAAGTTTCAGGGCTAGGTGAAAAAACCTTTCTCATAAAAAAATCGAGTACTGCCTGAGAGAGAATATACTGAGAGTCGAAGTCATCATATGATCTAAAAGTATTTGGGGTTTTGCACTCCCACACCCACTCTGATATGCCCGGATCAGTGACTAACACAAGAAACAATATCACTATATTCTGGCAGAGAAATTATACAATTCAGGTTATTACTGTTATTAATTTAACTAAAAGTATCACTGTACCAGCTTTGACCTACTTGGTGGAGAAATCTGATTAATACCACCCGTGTCGTATACGACAAATTTTATACGACTCCAGTCACGACTAACAACATTCTAACAAACAACTTCGCATGCAAAAATTCCTAATGAATCCCTTTTTGTGAGGACAAATTCCTGTCGGCTTAAGGTAGATTAATGCACGGCATTAGGACAACTATCAACAATCCCTATGAAAAGATGTCTGCTACTTCACATGCATAAAAAACATGTCGAAAGTCATAATAACAGCTCAGTTTACTACTCTTGAGTAACGAATACTGCTCTCTCCCCAAATTTCCCAATTGTTAGTTGCTGAATTTTTTCCACACCCCCCCCCCATTTATTAATTTAGAGGATTTTTATAAGTAAACTTGTGTTTCTTCCTAAAGACTATTTATATTTACTAAGAGACCAACCAGAAATCTATTCACTGAGCCACAACTCTGCATCAACAATTTTCTTTACCTCGCTTTTATTGATACATCATAATTAGTCAGTCTTCCTACGTTGTTCCTCGCAAATTCCATGTCTTCTATTTTCCAACCCTCCTCATTTTCCTAACCCTTACATGTATTCCCAATCCCTTCCCCAAAATTATTCGGTACTCAAGAGTAATTACAACTTGGAGAACGAGCGAATATAAGAGACTTTTCTGCCATGTCAAGACCAAAACACAGCGAAGAATTGCAAATTTTTACAGATCCTGAAACAGTCCACCATGAGCCTGGTGACATTCATCTGCCACGGAAAAGACGGAATTACACTTCACAAAAAAAAACTAAAAACTCAGCTCCCACATCCATTCATACCACAGCAAGAAGCTTTAGGAAAAACTTTCAAATGATTCCAATGAGCCTAAAGCTTTCAGAATGCTCAAACATCTAACGGGCTCTACTTATATAATACATTGGTTTAGTTACAGGTGTACTGAAACATCCCGTGCGCCAGAAAAGAAAAAACATCTATTCAACAAAATTATTCTCGGGAATCTCCCCCGATACTGCATTGGTTTATATAATTATCAAACTTCTCTAAGCGCCATTCTACAAGTTATGTTGAACACACACCTAAAAAACTTCCTCATTCACAGGACATCCTCTCTCTCTGTCAAGAAAACTGAGGCCTATTAAGAGACATGAGTAACGAACAATGTTGCATAATCTAACCTAAGATTAGTTTGGGGAATTACCTTATACATACTAAAAGAAATATCAGACAAGTGGGATCACAGCTACGTCCATAAACGCACTTGGAATTAAATGTTCTGGCCTCGTTTCCAAGATGAAAGCCTCTGACAAGCTTTCAATGATACACTCAACGAACGCGTTTTTTCGTAGTCCAAAGTAATTTTGCTAACTATTTAATAAGAGAACTTTGTCCATCTACAAATATATAAAACTCCTTCAGTGGGCGGCTTACAAACTGAGACCATCACAGTGATTCCAACAAAACTTCCATTACCATTTGTACATTTCAATGCAAACTACTTTGCAGTTGCGAAAGGAGGGATTTCGTTTCCAGATTTCCTTTACAATTTGACCTCATCAACATTTTTCAAAAATTTTACCAGAGCTAGTTTTCAATAGAGGCATAGAAATGGAGATAGTTGGACTATATAAAACAAAATAACATAAAAAAGAATGTAAATGATTCTAAACAACCTCAATCCGACTCAAGGACTGATGTTGATTTGCTGTGCGGTTTGAGGTGAAGTGCAGTTGGACGGCAGTTCTCATGTCCTGCGAAAAACACAATTTCGTCGCACGAACATAAAGGGAAAGCGACAAAAAGCTGAAGTCAGGGCTTGTACCATATGCCGGAGTAAATCGTAACTGTAAATAGTAAATCGTAAATCAATGAAGACTATCGTAACTGCTCTTCACATCCGACAGAAAAAATTTCCCGCTTTGTTTCTACACGGAAAAAGCTAAAAAAAGTGCTACTAAACATTGTTTCGCCGTTAATTCATTAAAAGTGAAGGTCCTACACTCTGATAAGTCATATAGAAATGTTTAACCAACAATTCACCGTTATGTGTTAAAAAGGAATTTTTGGCAGTCGTCCGGGAACGAAGCTAACAAACACCGCGGCCTAACGGTAGCAACAAATGCGAAATTAGACTATGCTTGGGATACGGCAAATGTTAAATTACTTGACTAAGCATAAAAATAAGAAATACTACTGGACAACAGATGTTGATGAATCTTTTAGAACTCTCTTCACCCAACCAGCAATGTCAACTGCCTCTCTTTCCCAATGAACAATAA
The DNA here is from genome assembly GCA_964019165.1 of Mastigias papua. Lineage (NCBI taxonomy): Eukaryota > Metazoa > Cnidaria > Scyphozoa > Rhizostomeae > Mastigiidae > Mastigias > Mastigias papua. Next base: position 3,207,675 of record OZ025282.1, on the reverse strand, counting down.
AAGCGTGTGTCTAGGAAGACGAAGGAAGTTGTCAAGATAAATTACTGAGGACAGAACTTTCTCTTACAAACATATCGTTGTATATTACTTTCTTTGTGAACTTTCTCTGTATACAAACATATATGATATTTGCTCATAGGGGTATCGTTCCTATAGTAGCGTAGTGTTAGGCGTATGTTTAGTTAAGTAGTACTATATATTGTAAATTTTTAATGAAGTATAAAAAAATATCTTTGTAGATTACTTCCCCCCTGCTAACAAACCTCAGCCCTCTCTCTGTCTCTACTCTAATCTCCGTCTCCCCCCCGCGCTCTCTCATTCTCCCAAAAATACATTAATATCAACAATAAATATAACATTATTCAGCAGAACATAAAACGATGTACGTAAAGATATATTTATTAAAACTACATACTAAATGCCAACAGTACAACATAAGAAATCCAGTCTTACCTTAAGTGACTTCAGATCAGGTCTATCGTTTGGATTTTTCAGCAAGCTGAAAAAACAAAGCACTTCGTTAGATCATAATCAATGGGATTGAATAACAGAAGAAGATCCTAGCTGAAAAACAATAATACCATATGAACAGAGCAGTTCCTGAATAAAAGAAAGTCAAATAAAATTGCATGCTCAAATACAACAATAGAAATTACATCTAAAAAAACTTGCTATAACACGTGAGTTAAAATCAGGGTTCTCGCTACCATTTTCAAAATCTCTTTTGACTTTTCCAGGTTTTCCACAAAAATTTTAAAATTCCCTCACTTTTTCACACTTTTCCCAGCAGTTTCCCGAAGGACGAATACGATTTGCTAAATCGTGCCGACAATGAAGGAACAAAAACAAAGACAGTGTAACAAATAACCTAAAATTGATTTAGAGTAACAAAATGTGTAAAACCTACGTTAGAAAAGAACAAACGACAAAAAATTACGCTCCAAAAATCATGCGGTTTTCCACACTGAGAATATACCAACCATCAACGATACTCGGACACCACGAAGACACTCCAACTATGGACAAACTATATTTTTACAACTCGCAATCACTCAAACATAACGGTTTATGACATATCACGACGTATACTTCAGAACAGACATGTACCAATGAAAAGCATAGAATCTCTGTCTAAAACTTTAATACTAGGTGCAAAACACACTACTAAGCTAGAGCTCACATTACAAAGCTTTAGCTCTTATTACGCAGCCTCGTATGAATACAAAATCACCTCACGTGATGCTGAGATCAATTGTACACTTCTCCCCGGGGGACCAAATGAAGATAATGAATCCATGTCAAAACTAATAGGACGACGTAAGGAAAAGCTGCATCAACACACATTAGTACTTTAAGTTTGTTCATTTCCCAAACTGGAGAATAATTCTATTGGATACTTGCCATTTATTTGTAAAATCACAAAAATTCTCCGAGAAATACTGTGACGGTAGTTTTGGCGGAGGCTGAAAATGAATTTTGAAAGTAATAGATTAACAAAGTAGATGCACATGATAGTATAAGAAAAGTTGCTATGAATATCAGTAACATTTGGCTGCCAAACTAAAAGTAACAAAATACCGAGGCAAAAGTGCACACGGAAGAACCTACTTTAGTTTCTATGGTATTTCTGCCACAGCTTACGGCCTACTACAGAGTGTTCATTTGGTAGTCAAAAGGTCGTGGGCTGGAACACCAGCTGAGTCAAAGCAATGAATGACAAAATATTGACAATAACTCTCCTGCAAGCAACCAGCATTTACGAAGTTTCAAATTGAACAGAAACACGCGGAGCTACATGTGCGTCTTTTTAGCTATTCGACAATTTCACCTAGACTTATTTGTCCTCACAGACAAGCTTATGTCATCACAAGTGAGCTACATTGCAATCTTCGTGGCCACCAAAGAAGTCTACACAAGGAGCTCTGATTACTAGACAGCAAGGAAACGAATCAGGCATTTATTAGGACTTCGAATGACTAAGAGCTCTTGCGAGGCCTTCCTCAATCCATATAAAAAGTAAGCTCATTCCCTAACACAAGTGGAAAATTAAGAACAAAACAGTTCATATCAATTTGCCACAAAATCGTCCAAAAACTGGTCAAATCTTGTTATATTTATTGACAAAAAAGCACTATTTACCTCGTTTACAATGTAATCCAATAATTCGAATATAGCCATCGACTTGGTCTCCCCAGCAGCTCCCCCGGCTCCAGCAGGCGGAGATCTGGCACCAGGGAGGACAGTAGCATTTGGTAGTGTGACAGGCGGTCCATCTGGTGGATGTTTGAATATTTCATCTATATCTTCTTGTCTGGGAGACGGTATTGGGTATCTACCTATTGCCAATTCAACGAGGGAAAGGCCCATACTCCATATATCAGAGCGAATGGTGTATCTAGTTCCTTGAAGTCTTTCAGGCTATGAAGACAAATCACAAAGGAGTATTTAAAAATTAGGACAGTCGCACTAATTCATGAAACCAGTCTTCTGCTATGCACAAGATAGGTACTGATTAACACATCTGCTTTCTTAGTTAAAAGAATATGTTCTGCAAAGAACAGTCTACTTGAATTATCTAATGAATTTCATACAGAAGGAATTCCGCGCTCTCTCTTTTTAAAAGTCCATTGGGTTCTAGTAGAAAAACATTTAAGTACTAAAACAAAACAGTATAGAGCGACGTAACATGTTAAAGTATGAATGTATATCAGAGGCACCTGACACGAAAACGTACTTCAACGAGCAGTGACATAAAATACCGACTAGATGAATAAAAGATATTTTGAGACTCCGTTTATTTCAGATCTGACGAGCTGCTCCAAGCAGTTGTGACTGCACTGTACCTATACAGTTTTTGATCTGTGCAGGCACAACAGTGCTCCACTTTCATAGCATGTACAAAAGTTGTATCAAATAGCCGGCTAAGTTCCGTATCGGATTGTGTGCAAATGAGAGGCTGTTTCGATACAACTTTTGCACCAGATCAAAAAGTGATCCAATACAATGCAAATGCCTAGGTAAAAAGAATGGAAATGTGTACAAAAGAACTGAACGCATGTTCCGTTATGTATGTCAGTGTGACTGATATGACGAAATAGTCCATGAGCTGCGACATAGTAATGTTCCATGATACTGAAAAGACACCGGATGTCCTATCATGACAAAAATATGATGTTTTATTAGCATAACATCACATGGGTTGACCATAAATATCAGTTTTCAACAGGGCTCCTAGTCATTATAGAGAGATTTCCTAAAATAAAAAGACTTCAGCTCCGCACTCGATGTCAACTAGCAGTGCTCTATCTGACACCAAATCTGGAAGTACTGTTCACTTAAAAATATTTCTATTACTACAAAACAATCGAGAACAAAGAAGCCAAATTCGCATAAATTAATGGGTATTCGCATAAATTACTCATTTTTAAAAGAATAAAGTTTACAAGAATAATGAGGCTCAAAATCGCTGTAATTTACGAATAATGCGAGGCTCAAAGCTCGTCAAGACCTAGACATTTTGTGTACTTGGGATTTCGATATAACAAAAAATTGTAAGTTTCATGCCGTCTTGAACCCATTTATACGCTCCAGAAATCATTGCAAAATCCAGCGTTTCATATCCAGATGATAATGAAGATTACATTTCACTTGAACAGATAGATGGGGTCCTATTCGGTTTCGTATTGTTCAAAAATTGTTATTATTCTGTTCGGTTTTGTTAAGTGTATGACACCAACAAAGATTTGAATATATTCCTATGATTTTCTGATGACGTTATACCTTTGTCACATTAGAATAATTCAAGAATAATCTAAGGCTAAAAAAAATTAAGAATATTGAGGCTCAGCTAAAATTAAGTATTCTTAAAAAAGAGTGTAACCTTTGTAAAAAGTGGTTCATAGATGGGCTTCCGTTGAAACTTGGAGTGTAAATAGTGCTTTGTCATAAAGCTGAACAATTAACAACGTCTACAGCACGAAATACGCTGCTACAATTAAGGAACAATAAAGGAACTTTCAATACCACAACGTGGTCAAAAGGGGTCCAGAAATTAGGAAGTTTTAGGGCTAGGCCTAGGCTCCTTGTAAAGAGAAAGGTATGTATATTTCAAAAAGGTCATCAGATTCAGAAACAGAAAACTGCTATCACACTGGGGGCTATGTGCGTGCGTGTGCGTGTGCGTGTGCGTGTGCGTGTGCGTGCGTGTGTGTGTGTGTGTGTGTGTGTGTGTGTGTGTGTGTGCTGCATTTGTTTGGTTCATTTGTACAGTGCGTTTGAGGAAAAGTACAAATTCTCTACTTACAGACATATATGATCTAGTACCAACAAACGAGACAGCTACTGAGTCAATCAATTGTCCACTGACACCAAAATCGCAAAGCTTGATTTCACCTTTGGTATTCACCAAGATATTTGACGATTTTACGTCTGCAAGATATCAACCACTGGACAGTTATATCTATTTTATTTTCATTTCGGTTTTCACTTTATAATTTCTATAAAGGGTAATTACTCATCGGATAATACAAAGTGCAGTTGATTTACAAACTGCCCTGATAAAAGCGACTGCAAATATAAAACGTCAAGATAAAAAATTATGTACAACATTCAAGTATTAAAAGTTGAGACAGTGCTCGGCATCAGTCATTTTTCAGTGACGAATTGAATTGAGTGAAAAGATAAGCTACCTTACTTTCTCTGCTAAGATTGATCATAAATCTATATGCTCTGTAAGAGAAGCATTTCTGGCTACATGCGTTTTCAGAAATCTGCCTTTGTTGAGTAACAGGTTTTAGAAGAGGCACTGTTCAAATAAATTTGCATCTTATTCAACAACGTATTTGGTTTAGTAGGTCTAGATTTTCAGTAACGCAGCAAAATATATCCTACACATTTAGCTTGTGAAACACTAGAGGCTCGAAAGCGAAGTCGCTGTCAATTGATATGCCATCTACGGGGAATCCGAGACAAGAGCAAAGTTCAACTTCAATATCAACTTATCAACTACCCGTGGAATGCTTTACATTCCAGAAAGATAACACTCTTAATTGTGGATGAAACATATCTCACTTCGAGTAGACGTCTTTCAAAAATATCCTTAAATAGCTGATACTTCATATAACAACAAAAATAACAATACGAATGTTTAGGATGTTACGTCAAAATACCTCGATGAATGATGTCATGCTTTTCTCGAAGATAGCGTAATCCACGAATCACCTGAAAAATGAAAACGTTGATAAAGGACATTGGTTTGAAAACTATCTCTGCAACTAGAAGAATACGTAAATACACATGTAAGTGTGTACGCGTGTGCGCGTGAGTATGCGCGTGCACGTGAAAACAACATCAACCTTGTGCACGCCTCGATATTGGTTCAAATTAGTTTGATATGTTTGAGGATAATACTGGTACATATGTCAGTACTTCCAAACAATGAATGGACAACTTTAAAAAACTGAATGAAGCTATGAAGTGAATTTCCGAGGGACAAACTGGCGTCAATGTTCAAGTACTTCATGCTATTTTCTTGAAAGCTCTTGAAACTAAGCAAAAGCCATAAAGGGTGAGCACGTGACCAGCAGTCTAGTGGAGTACGAAGAAGAACTGAGTAAAAGGAACCGAAAGGAAATACTGGGATTAAAAAGCACGGCATTAGCCAAAAAAATAAATGGAAAATACTTACTGCTACACTAATTTTTCCTAGAATGTCCTCTGATATTCGATTTGTTTTCTTAAGCATCAGATCAAGAGAGCCACCATCCTACAGAAAGAAAATTGTACGACGACTCAATGCTAGGTGCAATGGGACAAAGATTCCTTGTAGAGGATATGGGCTAGTTTTCTGGTTAGGAATAACAAGTCCTCTTTTAGCACGGCCCCCTGAACATCTGTCTTGCAGACAAACGGAGATACTGTCTGTAAATAACTTAAAATAAAAAATGAAATGAAAATGAAAGATTACAAAGTAGGTAAAAGGTTCTTTTTCTATTCATTTTGGAAATTTACTACAAGTACATGCTACCTACTATACTACATACAGTTTACTTAACAATACTACAAGAACGATACCACGAAGTGCAAGATGTCATGACAACTCCGTGGCCATTAACATGAATAACTCGTAACATGACAAAAATTAAAACACAGCTACAAAAATACATTTAAATACACATGAATTGCTTTAACTAATAAAAACTTAGGTTTGTTCCATATTGTATGCCGGGCTAGCCTAGAGCAAATCAGATCAATCTGTCTTGTGGTCAAACAGAGCGTAATCTGAAAAGTTTATATATATAAGGAAAAAAAAGTTTGCCCGATGATCCCGGCACCCAATATGGAACAAATCTGCATTTAAATGGGGAAAAAAGAATATAGGGGGACTGGTGTACAAGGGTTTGAAACTAACTTAGTTAAACCGACCAGTTTCATGAATAAAATTTAGAGTATATTCAAGAACACGAATGTTAATGTCACTTGGAAGGTTCTTCATCACCATATAATAGAAGATTAATTAGTTCATTGTTTGAAAGGATGTTAAGTTGAACAAAAGGTAAAAGGTGAGTTCTATATATGCTCTGTACGTTTGAGAGGATACTTAATCTGGCCAATGGCTTGTGAAGTAGACTGGCCGGTAACTTTCCTCCCAGCTGGAGTCTCCACATCTATGCTATAAGGTTCCCATCCGTTACTGGTTGTGTATTTTTAGCCTATCTTTAGCCTATCTTTATCCGATCTTTAGCCAGAATAGCATTCTAACCAATAAGCTTCTCCCACAAAGCATGGATCATACGTCATAAAAATCAGGGAAATCGACGGCTATCCTGCTTCATACGTGTTTTAGGACAAGTGTGAACACGTGTAATAAGATATCCCCGTCGTCGCCGATTTCCTCGTTCAATAGAAATGAGTTGTCTTTGAAAACATCATGTCCCTGATGTCCCAGCTTCTTACACGAATTACGACAAGTGCAAACAAGGCAGAATTACACTATATGGATCTCAGTAAGAAACAAGAGTGTTTTAGAGGATAAAATACATTCCCTCTGGAATGGGGAATTTAACCAAAACTACAAGAGAACATCATTTGCATTGTGGAGAAAAGAGAAAGTAATAAAGATGACGAGGCAAGAACTTACCATGTACTCCATGCATAATGATATTTCCCCAAAAGTATAAAAATATCCATAAAAGCCGACTATATGTGGTGAGATACACTCGTGTAACACCTTCAGCTCTCGCATGATTTGGTTGCGAATTGCTGGTTTTATTTCTAAATGTATCATCTGAAAAGCAATTAAAAGATATTGTAATGAATGTGAAGGGGGTTAATGGGGGCAGTTATGTCAATGAAAACAGCATTAGAAAAGTAAAGCAAAACAAGGCAGCATGCTTTATAACGATGATAAAGAAAGAATATAAAAAGCGACTAAAGAAGGCAAGGCTGGTAAGGAGGGGAAAGCTGGTACAAAGGGGAAAATGGCCACAGAGTGGAAAGTGAGTAAAGAGGGGAGAGCAGGTAGAGAGGAAAAACGGGTACAGAGGGTAACGCGAGCAAAGAGGGAAAAGTGGTACAAAGGCGAAAGCACAGTAGGGAGTATTCGTCATTTTTCAGTCTATATTCATCGTTTTGGAACCAATGATAGTAAGGACAAAAAAGTTCAAATGGCTTGCTATATTCTTACGTATATACTTTTGAATGGGCAGCGCTACGTTCAAGTTCTATGTGTAGGTAACAACATGAATGACAACATGAATAACAGGAGGGTCATTTCATTCTCACACGCCATCAACAGGTCCTAGCGAATGGAGCAAGATTTCACAGACGGATCTATGAGTGACAAGTTGCGCTTGGCAAAACGGAGGACGCCTCTATATAGCATATCAGGTAATCAGAATCTGCCGCGCGAAGTTTAACAGTTATGTCGACAACAAAGCTTCGAAAATGATGTGACACGGATTCTATGAGCATAATTTAACATTCAACAAGTCCGATACTGAAGTACTAATTGCCAAATTAGTATGAAATATGAGGATTCAGGACTTCTGGGGAGGATACCGCGTTGTTTGGCGGCGAGTAGAATTGCTTCAAATCGATTTCCGGTGTGCAAATACTCAATCTTTACTGACAAATGAACGAAGAAGCTATTGAAAAGGGTCAACAAATATCAACTACCCTTCACCTAATACTGTTAGATATTGCTATCAGATTTCACCAAAGGACGGAAAGAGGAAAAAGGCTTCGATATTATGAAAGCGTCTAGGCCATACGAGTTGCAGACTGAGCAATAAGGAAAGTTGATCTGAAACTAGTGAGCAAGTTAGCAACGGAAATGTATTGTCGCTAAGCATTCCATCCAAAGGCTGGCTATTTGTTACCCGCCGGCCATCAACTGGCGTTAACTTCCCGTTACAGGCACGTATAGCATTGCTCTAGCTTGCCTGTCTGCCAGAAAGGCTACACTCATTTTTTATAAGAATACTTAATTCTATCTGAGCCTTAATATTCTCAATGTTTTTTTACTGTGAGCCGTAGACTATTCTTAAATTATTCTAATGTGACAAAGGTATAACGTCGTTAGACAATCATAGAAATATATTCAAATCATTGTTAGTGTCGTACTGAACAAACCAAACGGAACAATAACAATTTTTGCACAATAAGAAACCGAACAGAACAAACTTTATTCTTATAAAAAAAGAGTATATCACACTGTGGCAAAACAAAACCGTTTGGGACCTTAGGAACATTTTGCTTGGGGGCCTCTTCAAGCTTAATTTTTTTGTCTCAAATCTAGACAGCGAAAAGAACTTTATATTAAAAGAGAAAAGAAGCCATAATTAGCTTGTAAACTGGGGAAACATCAGCTTACAAAATGTCTTTTCAGATCAATAAATGCAAAAACTGTCCCGTCAAAACTTTCCTGAGGAACCCTTTGGGACCTCAAAAGCTAGTGGCCTCAAAAGCTCGGGGCCTTTAGGAGTTGCGCTAACCTCAAGCTATGTTGGATACACCACTGATCATACAGTTAGCAGACAGTTGGAAGGAGGCAATATATATTGCTTGGAAAACGCACCAGAGTGAGATTCGAACAGTGTACACCTTCTTTGTGATACAGAGGTAAACAGTGAACTACACATCAACGTACCTACACAATCTGTGATTTAGTGCAAATAAGAAAAATTCAGCTGTTTATAAAATATCATATTGAAGCTATTAGGCCTTATGTGAAAAATCATAAAGGTGTGCTTAGAGAAAACCCAAGAAAAATGTTAATTTGCATAGAACAGTAAAAGGAGGGTAGAATGAACTAATGTAATAAAAAGACTGGAAATTGCTTCCTGTCAATCTTGAAAAAATCACAAATGCATGTCAGCTACAACTCTTTAGTGGTAGAAAGAGTATGCAAGATAAACAATAACAAAAATGAACTAATGTTAAGAGCAATGAATGAAGACATATAGGACAGAAAAACCTTAGAGGTCAAAGAGAAAGAATAGTAAAAAAGTAGTTAAGAGATTTTGACAATGGAAGCGCATACTAATGCACAAATGAGGTTAAATTTGAACCAATCCACCATACCTTCCTAGCCATTATGATACCAGATGGCCTATGTAACACCTGCGTAACAACTCCACCATTCCCTGCCCCAAGTTCACAAATCATTTTAAAATCTTCATTCTTCATTTCACCAATTTTGGCTTTCTCACTGAAAAATTCTTCCAGACTCTTGGCCTGCTCCTCACTTATGTCACCAAGATCAAGGTCACTAAGCTGCTGTGCAAGCTTACCTTCAATTGTTGTCATTGGCTTGGCACTGAAAGGTATGACAAAAGATGTGTCAAGAGAGAGGTAAATAACTAAAATACAAGAGAACAAAGCAGTGAATGCTACAAAGGATAGGTAAGGGTATATTGTTTTCTTCCTTCATGCTATTAGCATAAAGGAAGAAAACAATAATTAATTAGCCACACTAACAGAGAGAAAAACTCTATAAGAGCAACAGTAAGATACAGAATATGACCTAAGCAGAAATCAATTTTTGCCTGAATAACTGCACTAGAAAACCCACCTAAAACAACAGGAAACAGTTATGAGGATAATTAAAGATGAAAAGTGAACCAATTTGTCTTTGTTTCCCAGGCAACTACCTAAACTATTGATAAACAACCATATGGTTACTATTTATAGAATTGTAGATGACAATGCCAACAAACTATAGTGACAAGTAATAATTGCCATAAAGTAATTCAAACATAGCTCTGACTTTCAAAATATGTGAACTAAATTCTGTGTCCTGATTATAACCTGGGAAAAACAAAGCTTTTGAATGCTTCTTTTCAATTTTTATACAACTCTAAGATGCATTTGATATAGATATCAAACCTAATTTCAATTTTAAATAAATCTTCTATGTGATGAAGTACTGATGAAGTTTTGGTTAAAAATTGATGTGATTGTGAAGAAGCACAATTTTTGACTTATACTAAATCACATTATACATGAATACAGAAATATATAAATATACAGACACACACAGACACAAATATATATATATATATATATGCATGCATATGTATATATAAATATATATATATATAAATATATATATATATATATATATATATATATATATATATATATATATATATATATATATATATATATATATATATATATATATATATATATGAACTCAGTAGCTTGCGAGTAACCAGGATTTCTCCTTTTTCAGTGCAGACAGAAACATTATTATTCTCAGAAAAATCAGGAGAAAATTAAAACTTTGCCACCACCGGGAATCGAACCACGGATCTCTTGCTTTCCGGGCAAGCGTCTTAACCACTATATATATATATATATATATATATATATATATATATATATATATATATATATATATATATTATATATATATATATATATATATATATATATATATATATATATATATATATATATATATATATATATATATATATATATATATATATATATATATACACATATACATATGCATGCATATATTTGAGAGTCAAACATGCTTCAGCAATTCAAGATTTTTCAGGGAAACCTTCTGGAACTATTGCAGTTAGTATGAAAATGTCTGGAAACTACGCTCCTATATTCCAGTACTTTTTCCCAGCTCTGCAGAACTGGCTTCATACTAATAAGAAGAATAAACAAAAAGTGATAAGGTAACAGGTCCCAATGTGTACAAGGTCACAAATATCAATACAAATTCAAATATCAATACAAATTGGAAACAAAGTGTTAACAAGATACTATGACTATCAGCAAAATGTATCTGTATTTACTAAATATAAGTTTGAATGTAAGGTAGCAAAAGATAATATTTAAAAACTGGTCAATGAATACTCTGCAGCTGTGTGAGAAAATTTTTATGGGTAACATCACAAACAACCACAGTTTTGGTTTTCATATTCTAATTTTGGTGTCTTTCAAGTAGGTTGATATCACTTTCAACTCTTAACTTTCCATACTATTAAGAACAACAGAAATGTCTGAGTAGGATTATGCCTCATTAATTACACAAGATGCGTCTAGTTGGCATGGGAAAAAATCTAAATTAAATATCTAGAATAAAGAAGGTGCTTGGAGCACAGTGCATCAAACTTTAACCTGGTTGAGATTTACATTGGGGGTAATTCTGCAGTAAAGTATGCACGCAGTGCCAATTGGTTGTGGGGTAGTATCACTTCTAGTCACTTCCCATGGTTGTTTGATTTTATACAAAATGACGAAGGATTGGTATATCTTCTTTGTAGTTTTATAAAAACTGCAAATGTAACGTTGACAGAGAGCCACAGACCACATCTTTTTCCGTACTTATTACTTATCTGTGGTTATTTTACCATCTACTTGAAGCACTGTCACCTATTAATTTCACTTTCTATCTAAACGACCAATTACAAACAGTTGTTTTAGTATCGCACAACTGCTGAAGGCTAGTTACCATTATATTCTTGACAGTGTGAAAGAAAACGACAAGAATAGAGTAACTGCTCATAGTACTTTTCTCATTATCAACTTTAGTTCAATACAGTGCTGCGAATAGAAACGGAGATGTCTAAATGGAGGCATAAAATCTGTCTGATCTAGTCTAGAACTTAGAAAGTCAAAGAACGATCGCATACAAATAGCAGCGTACCGTCTCAATAGGTATAAAAGACCACCAAGATCCTACATAAAATACAGATCAATAGGAAGTATACTCACTAAGGTGGCCCTGATACGCTATTTTCTTCAACTGGAGGCATAATCTTTAGGCCAAGTTTGTTCTTCCTCGCTCCTGCACCACCTTGAGACATGATAGCGAGTTAGGCCAAACAAATCCCCGCACTCTTTTCTAACGTACAGCTATTCTACAGGCAATAATCACTGTAATGAAGACAAAAAGTCACTATTTAGCTAATGAAGTTCAAATCTAGCCCATGGTATTGGAGTTTATGACTCATCTTCCTCCCTCTCCAAGCGCACATCTGCAACAAGAAACCCTGCAAATATTTCAGTTAGTGTCATGTGTCTCCGGCATAATGAGTTTCTTACAGTGACAGTTTGTCTTCAAACTGCTAGACAGGATTTGTCAGGACAGTTTGCTCTCAAGTCAAAATTCACTATAATGGTCCTTTCTATAATGCTATGTTTCTCTATTGTAAAATGCATCCCAGCGCTAAGAAGGCGTATGACATTAAATAAAACTATGTGAGATAATTTCTGGCCACCTCTCCAATAAAAAAGATCTCAAGTGCAATGTTTGAGCTTTGACAGTCATCATTCTCTTGCTAAACCAGAAAAATGAGAAGTGATCTCTGCAGAATGAAGGTCATGACCCTTCAAGACTCCCTTACTATGCAACTTGTTTTACTGTGCTTTAGCTAATGAATGAAAATCCTTATTATTATTCTCGGAACTCTGGACTGAAGTCCTCATAGTGAATAAAGCCAAGCTGTATTTGTTTACTTTGAATTACAAATAATGTCCAATTCTAGTGCTGCATCCCAAAATAACTTGCGGGATAGAGCCTCATAATGCCTTCTGTAAATTTATCTTTACTCTATAATGGGCTCAGTTTATTGATATACACATGTCTATGGTGCAATATTGCGTCAGCTAATAAGATAACTTGAGTCATGGTGTTGTATTTTTCACTTGTTGAAAATTCGCCGAACAGTCCAGTACAGTCGCACAATGCGCATTGAATGACTCTAGGCTAAATGATGTCTCTTCCTTGTCACTAAATGCTACATTTCAGATTTCAATATCTATTTTATCTTGCTATTTTTTACTGGTGTTTATACATGTATAAAGCTTTTGCCCCCTATTGTTCATTTTCACAAGTGCTTTTTATCTGTAAACGAGATGTGGAGGAAGCATTTGGACAGTTGAAGGGCAAGAGAGTGCAGGGCACTTCTGTCACACAATACAAACTACGAGCTACACTCAATCGATACAAAAGTGTGTGGTATACTAATACAGTGAAAACAGAGACGGATATGGAGGATGCTATAGAGAGTAAGAAAACGTAACTTACGTCAGAATAAATACAGAGGTGCGCGATTTTGCTAGGAGCTCGCTCATAGATCTTTCTCCAGAAAAGAGGCTTATTTGCGCATTTTGAGGGCACCTTTCTGAACGTTTGAAAATCTTGGGAGCACGTGCATCAATTGCCCCCTTCCCCCCTTCTTACGTCTCTGCTTGTAAACCAAACTGAAAAAGCTTGGCATACCATTTACATAAATGACTGAATACATGCTTGCATACATACATACATACATGCCAGTGCAAAAATTTTAGTGGATATGTTATACACACCAGACGGAGTGCTAAACACATTTCCTCTTATAGAATTCAGCTAAATAATTTAGATGGCACTTGTTAGAGGAGCAAAGGCGGCTTAAAGTTTAGTTTAATATTCTTGAGTGCTATGACATGTAAGCAAACCCGCCCCTCTCTACAGATTTCGCAAATAGTGCGCATGCTTATGAGGCAGACCGCTGAGGACCGAAACGCACATTGAAAAACTGAGTTTGTATTATTATTGTGACTTTTTATAGAGAGCAGTAGAGTATACTGTAGTGCATACTGCAAAAAAGCATGGAAAAACCATTTCCTTCACCTCTACCGACGACTGTAATACCAAGAGCAGCGGTGAACCGATCTCTTCAAATGCCCAAACATTTCCTTTTCTATATTCAAAGTAGATTCTGAGGGAGTGCCCCCAAGTGCACAGGTCAACCGAAAAGCTTTAACAAACCTCCCTATACAAGGATAAATATGCGGATCTTAGTTGAATGCCTGTCAAAAAAGTAGCTTAAGCATGTTTGTGTAACTAATAGCGTTCCTTTGGCCTTGTTTCGTTACTTTAATGCTATCGGATAAAACTTACTTTTAGGGATCAGAAGATTCCCTCAGAGTCTCCCCATGACGGCACTTAACCTCTGTTAGAGCCAGGTTAGAGCACAAAAAATACACTGACTATCTTAACCAGGGATTTACTGTCAGATTCTAAATAATCAGAAGAAGAGCTTGTGATGTCGAGATAGTTCTGCAAAACTAAAACCCTTCCAGCCAGTTTCATCGCGTGATTATTCACAGAAAATGGCTTCAATATCCGTTAAACTATATCCCATGCCGTGCGCTCATTCCTCCAAGGTGAAATCCTATCGTTTACGGCCTATCCTTGCAAAAGGTCAAGCAGTGGAAATGTGCACTATCAACACGAGAGCACGGATAATTTTCACAGGACCAATAGACGTTTATGTATAATAAAGTTGTTCATAAGAAAGCCAGGCACGCCTGCCCGCACCGAGGGCAGGGGGGCAAGCTTCCTACTGAGGGCACATTATTAACAGTTTTACACTAAAATGATTACGTCCTTGGGAAGGGCAGGAGGGGCAGCTGCCCCCTGCCCCCCAGCGTAGGCGTACCTGTTAGAAAGCAGTGCTCATGTGCGGAGTGGCCAATCGGGCAATCGAGCGATGACCGAAGGGCCTCTTCAATTTTCTAATTTTCTGTAGAGGTCTATTTTCTAAAATAGTGTGTTTTGACCTGGTACAAAAGACGATTATACTGTATCCTCATGTTCTGAGAAATGATTTTTTAAAAACACTTTTCCTTATAAAAGCAATCCAAACGCTGCCTTGTATATTTGCTCCAGGTCCTAAATACAAGCATTAAGACTTTTCGTCTAGCCCACAGCTATAAACTTTTTTAAGGGGATATAGCGTGAAAGAATACTTTTCAAATTTAGAAACAGAAGAAACACACTTTTTTGTAAGAAAGTGGTTTGCAAGAAACGAGTAATCGACTGCTAAAAAGTTAAGAAAGTTCAGTACTGGGTTTTTGAAACGTAAGGAAGTTGCCAAGTCATATACTTTAATATTCATACAAGACCGTCATCGCTTTTACTCCATTTGCTTATATTTTTGTGGTAGCCTATGCATTAGAGTCTCATTAGAGTGTTATATTTGTGTAGTACCTGTCTGTCCCTCTGTGTAACACTGTAGTGTCACGCCAACTACGACATTCTTGCAAAAAAGTCATAGGAAAGTTTCAGTACTGAAATCATGAAAAAACCATGAAATTTTCAGTACTAGATGAAAAAGACTTTCTTATAAAATGTAAGTGCAGTACAGAACTTTCCTGATCTCGTTGCTTGTTACTTTTAAGTTTCTTGATGATTATAAACAGATCCACTTTACAAAAATATACTATAGGCCTAAACAGTTTCAAAATTTTCCAAGAAGGCCACTTTTATCCTTTTGAGGAAAAAGGCAGAAGTCTAAGCACCAACGACCTCAATGTGGAAGGCCTGTATTATATTCCTTAACAAGATTAATTTATTTTGATTCCTGCATATTTGCTTCAATTAACATTTAAGTTGTGGATGTGTTCCTAAAGACCATGTATATATGCACTTATAGAATGTATTCAAAACTTTTATTTTTGCATCAAAATAGTAATCTTTCTATGAGAATTTGACAATTCCTGCATTGTATTGTATTGCAAATGGGAAAATGAGGCCACACAATTAATCTATGAGTTTCCAAACTAACCTTGTTTCATTCACGGTCAGTGGACATGTGGCAATGTTACTTCGTCCCTCAAAATGCCTGTCGCACCGAGTGGAGTGCCGAAGTGGGGGAATGTCAGAATAAGTTGGTATAATTATCATGGCTTCTCACTAATTCTGTAGCCTTTTTCGAGCATTTTGGTTAACGTTTTTGCCACACACCCACTCCAAAGTACTTCGACACACCAGTGGCTGCACCTGGATTGGATTGTGGGCGCGGCATACGCGAACTGGGTGTGTTTTCAGACAACGAAATAGCACGAACGACACTGTTCAATACGCTACTACGATTGCTGACGGCACTCCCACCTATGCTATGGGCCTACTCTTGGTTAGTTTTTTGTAATAACTTAGGTTTCTCCAAGATGTACCCCCTGCACTTCATAAATCAAGGTTTGCTTCATAAATGACATTTGCAATCTAGCTTCTTGTTGCATTTTGCATGTATTTTGGTCATCAAGTAGATAACAGGAAGTCTTTCTCGCATAGATTTTTTTCTCCGTGCCTCGTAGTGCTAGCGTGTCCGCTTTGATCAGATAAAGAGATTTGCTAGCGTGCTGATTTGACCTCCAGCTTACTTTGTTTATTGGAATTATCAAGATTAAATAATCCAAAGTAAATCACGCTTAGCTTGTTACATCCAACATGGTTTAACATTCAAAAATTTGTATGGCCGCCCGATGAGGAATAGTATAATGTGGTAACAAGCCTTGAAGTACGAACGAACTTAGACTGTCATTTTCAAACAACAAAAGATCTTGCTTTCACTATCAGAGCTCGCTAGCGGACACGGGCAATTAGGGATCAACAATGTGTGCGGATATTAGAACAGGCAGCATAGAAGAGAGAGAACCCAGGGAGTTTAGTCCCCTTAGATGCAAATTTAATGTGATTTTACCTTCCTTAGAGAATGTTTTGGAAGCGAAAGACTATATCAGAAGCACACATGCCATTAGACAATAGTAAACTTTATCTTCCCCATGGAAATTTTTAGTTTCTTACAAAAATACTTATGTAGAACCATAGCTATCAATGTACTTCCGCCCGACTTCCGCACTACTTATTAGAGGCCATTTTGAGCCAGGCACTAGGCCTTGGATGGCGAGTAGCTAAATGGTTAGAGCGCTTGACTGCGGAGCGGAACATCGGTGGTTCAAGCCGAACTCTCGGACCAAAGGTGGGATGGTCGCTCACTGTCCACACAACAGCAAATGGGTACCTGGTGGCAGCACTGAGGACTGGCCACCCTACCTCACTGTGCCAACCGTTCAGGATAAGTGTCCCTCTAACGGGCACCCCCCCACCCCTCCCAACGTACAGAATCGTATATGGGACTCGATTCGCGCCTACCTTTCTAGGTCTTAATTGGGAGACTCAACATACCAATTCTTAGGCATCTACATTGGCACTGGGGAAAGTGATTAAGTTTGCTAATGGGAACTTTATTTATAAAGTGGATGGCCAAGTTATGAGATACGAATACATCTAGTTCACAGAATGTCAAGCACTTTTGCATAAAATAATATGTAAAATTGCACAAACCAGTGCATCTGTACCGCACTGTAGTACTACACGAGGAACAGGTAAGCTGGAAGTGTTCGTTGCATGGAGAGTGGATTATTAATTTCTATAACTGTCTTCATTTGGTTAGATTTTAAGAGGGCCACAAGCCTTGTTATAAAGTGTACTTCCAGTATGGCATAAAATGCTTTCACATCTCTGAATCATTGAAAGTGTAACTCGTTATTCACAACAGCATCTCAACTATAAATGCATAAAAATATAACTCAACGTTTATAACCAAAGAAAATAAACAAATTGCTCTACCAAGGGATCGTATCGTGCATCCAACCTCTCAGGAGGAGAAATTTCGTTCATCTTCGCAAGCATGGATTGGTGACTAGCAACCTGCAATACGCTTTGTTGTACAAGAAAGAATTCTTCCGTCCAGAACTGAGACTTTCTTAGTCTTTTCGAGTCTTTTCATGATTTCAGTACAGAAGCCTTCTTACGATCTTCGTAGCATGAATAATCGAGTTTGCGCAACAAGGCAGACAGCTCCTATGCAAACATAACACTATAATACATAGGCATGGTTCACTACAAGAAAGTTATAGAAATTAAAGGGTTGACTGTCTTATGTGAATACCGTAAATCCTCGAATTAGCCCCCTGGGGGCTTATTTATTTCTGATGCTTTTTGGGTGGGGGCTTATTCGAAGGGGGGCTTATTCGAGGGGGGACTTATAAACTTATTTGACAAATGCCGTATAAAAAGCTCATTGTCAAAGCTCCTTTTCTCCATACTATTACAAGAACAGTATAAATTTGAGCATTAGTCTTTATGAAAGTCTTCATCATCATCAGGGGTGGGGGCTTATTCGAGGGGGGGACTTATTAACAATTTGAAGTTCTAGCATGGGAGCTTATTCGAGGGGGGCTAATTCGAGGATTTACGGTATTAGAATTTTAAAGGTATGTGACTTATCCACTTCCTTAGCTCTCAGAAATCCAGTATTTGCTTTCTGAACTTTTTGAGCAGCTGGGTACTACTTTCTTAGGGACCGGTCATTAATTCTTCCCAGGGAGGGGGTGGAAGACATCTATGAGGGGGATCACAGTTCTGCACACTCAGAGGGAGATGGGATGAAAAATAAATAGCATATTAAAAGCAGGCTGGACTTTCCTCTGCAGTCCTGGAATGGGGACCAAGAGTTTACATAAATCTGAGAGGGGGGAACGAAAAGTCCATCAAATATATGAGAATGTCTTCCACCTCCTCCCCACAAGTAATTTAGACCCGTCCCTTATGAACCACTTTCTTTAAAAAGCCGTGTAGCCACAGAAATGTTGCATTTGATCGCTGGAGATTAGTGAGCTTGCGTTGTGAGAACTTTCCACGTACAAAATGCCTGAAGTCTATGTTTTCACTTGCAATGAAAACTCTCATTCACTAAGCTTCTTTCCAATAGTCATGAATTCTAAACATGGAAAGTGAGCAAAGCATCGATGAATTCCGAATTCCTCCATTTTCGAGTTATGGAAACAACGTTCTAAGGAAACTTGGGCAATGGGAATGAGTTAGCTACAGTCCCCGCACGTTTGGGTACGAAAATGTCGTGGGTCAAGATGGCTTGGATCTCCTTCTACTGTGAATCACAGCTTTCAGTAAGCACAAAGCTGCAAGGAAGCAATTATGGCTGCGGTTATGGAAAGAAAACTACTCTTTGAATAACACAAAAAGTCTCTATACGAAATATAATCACAGAATAAAGATTAGGCAGAACGGCAACTCATTGCTTTTTGGCTGACGCTTTCTAAGTAGGCTTACCTCTCTATAGGTGCATGTAAAAGAGGCTAACTGAAGACAGTCCTCATTGTAGCGTCCGCTTGAACACTTTCATACTCTCTAGCATCTAATTATTATTTTTGCTATTATCAATGTATTTACACTAGGCAATCATACAATAGCTACAACAAAAGCTAATTTACGCCTCCTATAAAATAAAGTAAAAAGAAATTAAAGACAAAAGCCAAAATACAATGTAATTAGCTAGAGATACATGCACAGATATTTACAATGTTTACAATGTCTAAGTATCCTTCACGTTTCATAATTTAATGTATGCACAAGAACCCTACCTGAGCTACGAAAGGTCGGCATATTCTGTAGTTCCATTCCCCCCCTCCATTTCCTGATTGCCCTTTTGAAACTGAAGAGAGTATCTAGATGTTTTACATTGCTGGGAAGTGCAGGCGCGCAACTAAGAATTTTTGAGGGCAGGGGTCTAACCAATAAAAAGGGCACACTAAACACTTTCTAAAGAGAATACATCTTGAAATAAAGTTTTTTCTGATTTAGAAACAAAAGAAATTGTACGGGAAGCTTCAGCATTTCGTTACCTTCATGTACAACAAAGATTTTAAGAAGGTATACCTAACAAAAGTATTATAAACAGTTTCAAAATCCTCCAAGAAAAGGGCACTTTTACTTTTTTGAGGAAAAGGGCGGGGTGTAGATCCCCAGGATCTACCCCATATTTGCGCGCCCGAAGTGTCTGCTATGACCTACACCCCATATGCGATATTATTTCTAAGCAATAGCACGTAGTACGTGCTTTTGGCAAGGATAAGTTACGACATCCAACCGGACCATCTGATATGGACCCAACTGGATCATTTTGTATAGCTCGGTACTTCTGTGTCGTGCATTCCCGCAGCCAAAGCGACGTCATCAAGGCTTTTCAAGGGGTATTCAGCAGCTACGCGGTCGTAAGAAAAATTGTATGAAATGGGGTGGTATCACATGAGGCATAAGGGGAATAGCTGCATGACTAAACATGCTACACAAATGAAATGCCAAAAATAACAGACTGTTGTTATTAACTCCAGAATTTCCTTTCATGTGATCAGCCATAGGGCAGCCTGGTACTCCTCAAATGAAAGAACCAGGCGTCATATCGTTGTGGGGATCACGCTCTAATGGGTTGCAGATATGGCTTAGTAAACAGACAATGGTAGTAATAGTAAATGGGAATGTGCGCACAATAGTATCTTGTGAGTTAACGAGGATCTGCCATAAACCTAACTTTTACACCAGGTTTTTAAAAAACAAGCTTGCTATTATAGACTGAGCTTATGTGCTGTTTTTGAACACTTTACGGTACCTAGGACAGTTTTGAACTCCTTGTATGCCGCACTACGGTGGTACACAAATAAACAAGCACTGCAGAACTATAACAAAATTATGTGAAGATTAGCACAAGTGATATATACGAAGTTGATCAAAGAGCTGGTGTGAAAATCTGAATTCTAAATTCATACGAACGTATTGACATTCTTAGGTTCCATGGCCTCGACATATTCCAAAACTATTCAGACAAGCTGCTGTTTACGACCTAGGATTTAGTTTCGAAAACTCTAGTTACGTTGATAAGTTCATATGTTGAGATTACAACCGCGATTCGCGTAATTCCGCTTTGGTTTGTTCCTCATTTCAGAGAAATCGGCAAAGAACCGCCAGCTGAGGCGGCGAAGAAAGAATGGGTGTCATGGGTAGACATCTTCTTAGGAGTGCTTTTAACTCATAAAAATATTATGATATCACGTACTATATATATATATATATATATATATATATATATATATATATATATATATATATATATATATATATATATATATACGTACTATTATTATATATACAGTATATATATAATAGTACGTATATATTAATTTATATCTATATATTTCTATGTCTACACAGAAATGGCCTGGAATCGGAAAGCCATGTAGAGTATGTATGCTATCGAATTTGAGTCTCCTATGCAGATAGACTACTTTCAGTGCGAGGCTTATGTTTGAGGAGTTCCCCATTATGATTATTTTAGTATTCATCAAACATCAAATTTCAGCTGTTTGCCAGCTATAGCGCCAGGTCTATGTCTTCCTAGACATTAAACCAAAATAGTACTGCAAGACTAGGCTTCAAGACAAAGGTAAAAATACACAGCCACGTTTGGTATCTCCAACTTAGTAACTCAATACTCGCATTCCTGAAAACTGATGGATGATCATAGGGGGGCCTATAAAGAATTACTAACAAGGACTCATCACATAGAAATAGTGAGAAGTTTAGCAAAAGCAGCTGAGGCGGCTTTCGTCTAAAAATTCATCCTACGTCATACAAATATTGAAGAAAAGACAACACGATTTAGAAAATATGGAGGCGTACAGTGCGAGAGAATGAGTGATGCAAATAGGACTCGAACTAGCCACCCTTGACACTAGTACGCCGGGTGTACGGTCATTCATTCTCACAATTTCCCTCCACAAAATGTCTATAGTTAGACCAGTGGCTTCCATCCTTTTTACTCCTGCACCCCCAAACAGTTTTTGCTCTGACCTCACACCCCTTACAACAGGTATTTTGCTCAACGAAACTAGCGTGCAATGGATAGATCAAGTTCCAGTCATTAAGACGGACACTTCCTGAAACCCTTTGAATCAAATCTCGCACCCCTGGTTGGGAATCCATGAGCTAGGCCCTAGGTAGCACTATAAATAAAACTAGGTTTCATAGGCCAGGGCTACGTTTCCCTCAACTCGCGAAGTGGTGGCATAGTATGGGGGGTGGGGGCATAGTATGGAGGGGGTTAACATATTCTGGGGGTAAAGCACTCCCACTACTTCAGCTCCATTTTTAAACTGACCTGTTTCTATGCTTTCAAACAAACTCCATTTCAGCTAGGATATTGGGAACACTTAGTCTACCAACACGCCTCGGGATAGTCTACCAACACGGCTAGACACCTAACCCTTCTAATTAACCATGCCCACAAAATGCAGACTTCGCAAGGAATGCTCATATAACACTGTACAAGAAGCAATGGGCCAAGAAAAAGAAACAATTTGGTAACAAGAAACAATCTTTTGAAAACTTCTCACGAGTTCGGACAATATGTAACGATAAATTAGTCAATAAGTATATATATTTCACCATATTTTAAGTGCCATGAACAGGCGCGGCCTAACTGCTAATAATTTACTTATTTACAACTGTGGTAATTGGTCTACCGCTACATATACCATGGTGCATTTCTGCCTCGTTTCGTACGCTGGCAGGGCTTGCAACTGGACCTTTCACTCTCCAATAAAAGTATATTTCTAAACCAAAGGATGAAGCATTGACATACAGCAACCAAGCGCATTAACCCATTCTAAAAATATGACACTGGTGTCAACTTCGTTGCTTAAATCGCTATGATGAGTAATGGAAGGGTCTTTAAAGGGGATTTTCACAACGCACCATAATATAGGCAGCTTGAACGAGGCCCAAACGCCATTAAGCACCATGTGTAAAAGTATACTCCAAATCCTAAGAACAGCGCTCTTTATCTGCCTCGTTTTCATACCAAAACAACCTTACATAAACCATAAAACAATTTCATACCTATGTATATATTTATATGTATTGTTAAAGAATGATAACAATTTACAATGAAAATTACGGCTACATAATCAACGTTGTTTTGCAAAACATGCGAGTAATAATACCAAAATAAATTGAAACTAAAATCATGGTATCAAACCTTCGTGAATATGAAAAACGCATGATAAAAGCAGGGAACGATAAAAATTAAAAAACATTACAATACCCAATTGACGTCTTGAGGAATGAAAATCTGTTCAAGGGAGGGTCGCTTCTTACTATAGAATTCTAGGGCAGCAACTTTGAAGGTTACATGAACCCAAATCCCACGATATGACACAGTCATAACGCTGCGTTTAGGGTGCAATAATATTGCGATGCCCCTTGTCTAGCTATAAGGTCTACGTAATACAAAATCCGTAAAAAAACTTTGAGCTATCACAGGAATAATATATTGACGGCTAAAACTCACTTGTAAACCCCAAGCACAGGCTTTCATTCCTCAGAATGTCTGTCGGCTATTGTATGTTATAAGAACATGGAATCAGCTTCTAACACATGATACATAACAAATGTAAACAGAAATTTATACAAAACATGCAAAAACGATCTACTGCCTTAATTCCTGTCTCACGATATAACTGTATATTGGGCCATTCTTGTATTTGCTGATAAAAAGACGTGATTCACTGGTGTATTATAAACTTTAGCCAAATAACAAAATCTGGCGGAATTTTCAACCAGGTACACATGGCACTCACTTAAGCATGTGATCATTCGCGGGTTGTCTCTCAAATGCTTGTATCCCAATTGTAAGGCATAAGCCAATGGCCTAAGTAAATTGACCTGCAATACAAAGACCTAAGGCAGCACTTAACAGATCAATATGTATTTAAGTCAGTCGTCAAAATACCCCAAGAGCTTTTGCGGGGACCAGGGCGGATGAAAACAAAATAGCCCTGATGATGCCATAACAAAATTTGACAGTCATAGCAATCAACAAAAACTCAATTTATAACTTTTAGGGGCCCCTCTCGAGATCAGGGCCAGAGGCAATCTGCCCCAAATGCCCTCTCTATGCAACCCCTGTTTTTCACCTACTTAAGAATTAAAACTGTTATGCCTGCATAACTAACTTTTGCTACTTTGTTGTTAGAAGGGGACCGACAGGAATTTCCAGCCTGAAGAAGATCGTTTACTTAAAACCTGATTTGAATCCAGGCCTCTATCTTACGGGCATTAAAACTGTCCATCTATGCAGGGGCACCGGTTATGACGGCGTCAATAAATCAATTACAACTCTAATCTACTGTAGCTATGATAAATACACTTCCTAATTAAAATGAGAATCGAAAACACTTCAAACAATTTAACAATAGATTGGCTATGTATGCATCGTATGGTCAAGACGTTGAGCAACATTTACCTGGCCCTAACATCAGGGAGACCACAATAGGAGAATTCATTGAGCTCCTAAGAACTATAGCATTCTTGTTTATTCCATCAAAAATTTTGACAAAGTGGCTGAGTCCAGTCACAACCCCTTGGCTCTGAATTCTTTGCATCTACTAGAAGGAAGGATTGCTAACCGCAGGTTACTGGCCATCTACCACAATGAACGAACTGTTGAACGCATTAACCGGGGTACAACGATACGAGAGAAAGCAATACAATTGGTTGGTCCATACTACTGGGGGTGAGGGGTAAAAAGCACAAGGTTGGTGGGCAGATAGCTATGATTTAAAGAAAAATATAGCTTCTGAGGTTGGACCAACTTTCACAGGTCCAAATTCAACCTTAAAGGATAACTTCATGTCTAATACCTTGCAAATGAAGGGTACGTTCATTATAACGAAAGCTAGCAATTGCGGAGGGGGTTCTCCTCGACACGGGTGTCAGGAAATCACTATTTGTCCATGCAGCCCTTATCATCCGTTCTTTTCATGCTGCACTTTCTGTGTGGGCGCACATTGACAACAATTAGCTGCAGTAATGTCCACTTTGGGTCGTTTTTCAACAAAAATAACAATACTAATAGTGAGGGACATTACCGAGCCGAGGCCAAATGCGGAAGTTTGATTGTTGCCTGGTAACGAAATGCAGGAGTAACTACCTTTTATCTTAGGAAATGCTAGGCAAATTCATTCCTATATTATCACCGTTCAATTTATATCAAGGAACTGACAGAGAGGGAATGCATCATAAGATAATAAATGATAGCTATTTGTATCCCTGTTATCCACGTCAAGAATCAAATGAATAAGAGGCAAGAGGGGGTTGGTGAAGGCCTATTGACGTCAACCTGTTTCTCCATTCTGAAGGCCACATTCGCCTAAACCTTACCTGCTAAAGGCCCTACTCGGCACAATTTGCAATAAACTTTTAGTACTAAAAGATAACTTTTAATGGATCTTGGCACCTAGACTCTGAGAATGCAACATAACTATTTGAGCAACTGTTCGCAAACAAAGGCGTTTAGTTTTCGTGACCTGACGAAAGTTCACAGATCTGTTTACCGCTGACACGCCTACTGTAGGCTATACTAACAAACTCGTGAATCCCTGACTTAAAAAGTTTTCGGTTCGTGTTGCACGGCATCTCTCGCAACCAAAAACTGCAGGTTGTAAAGTAAAGCCTATCACCATGCGAAACGAGAAAAGCTGACACTAACTGACATTATACTACACGGCAATTTACCGGCAGGGAACAAATGCCGCCGCGGTCTTCCGAAACCACGAGGGCACGCGAAGACAAACGTCGAGGATTACCACGTTACTCAGCAAGTTTATTACTTTTGTACTGAAACAAGATAAACAGTCGTGTAACCTAGCACAGGTGGACGGTTAGCTAAAAGTTAAACGTATAGGATAAAACCAGCAGAAAAACCAGAACGGAAACCGCCAATCTACCTTCCAGCAGTAATCCCAAAAGAACGTAAAACAAGGAAGGCTGGAATCAAAGCAAAAAGAACCACTCTGTAAATCCAGCAGGCAGCTCCACTGTCTGATAAACCCCCTATTTATGGGGAGACAAGAAAATAAAATACCAAAACTAGGGCTGAAGGAAATGCCACCCCAAAAGTGAACATGCTAAGGGCAATAATGGGATACCGGTGAGGAGACGCCCATCAATACGCGTTTCAAATAACCGGGAAAGGCTTTTCGGGTTAACGCCCAGAATAGTGGGTGGGGCTGATAGTATTCCCATGTTATAAACAATACAAAAGCTCAAAAGCATAATGAATTTTATTGCCGAATAATAATCCACCCTGCCTTGGCTTCAATACGAAAAGCGAAACTGTCTCTACGTCATATTTTTACGATAGCAATAACATAGCTCAAGAAATACAAACGTACCTTGTAAACTTCATAACAGCGAATACATAACACGAAAGTGAACATACCTATTTGAAAGAGGAACTCTTGCCACAAAGATATCATCAAACAGTCTACCATTACAACCGCGCAAGATAGCACACCTACTCTTTCTGCACTCTGACGCCGCGCGTTACAGGATCGTAGTTTGGGTGTCTTCGTGCGTGCTTGGTTAGGTGGTCACTTCTCATGAAGCGTTTTTCACAAATAGGGCAGACGTACTTTTTCTCGCCAGTATGAGTGCGATAGTGGCGCGCCAATTCGTCAGACCGTGCAAATTTTTTCCCGCATGCCGTCCAGTTACAATGAAATGGCCGCTCCCCCGTGTGCGTACGTAAATGGGCTTTTAAATGAGAGCTTTTCCCATACACCTTTCTACATCCATCGTAGGAGCAAATATGTTCCTTTTTCTTCCATACTTGATTCATCTCATCAATGTCTTCAATGTCAATTTGTTTTGAATTTACAGCACGCTTCCTTCCATTGTTTCCTTTCGTAGATCTGAACTGTGACGGACTTCTAGCCTTTGTGCGGCCCTTTTTGTTTTGATCCACAACATCCAAACTGAAAAATTGCGATGCAGTATCTTCAACAGCGTCCAATTCAGTTGGAGAAGCTGTACGACTCCTCGGTGGTGTGAGCCACGGACTTTCATAATTGTCTTGGACGCTAGTTTGCTTCTCTCGACACTCTTTAAGGTTGGCGAGAATATCCGCCACAGCCATAAGAGGAGACGCGTGACTTTGTTGAGTTCCTTTATCGTACGACTGGGTTTCCAAAACGGCCGATGTCGAAATTCCTGATTTGGACATAGCAAGTAAACACTGTGCTGCTGTGTCTACATCCATATCTCCTTCTTTTTGAATAACTTCGATTGACGACATATCGTTGTCTAACATAACGACAGGCAGGGCCTAAGCACAACAAACAATTCGACCGGTTTTCGAACTACAAAACAATCTCCTAGATTCACTTCTGTCTTTCCAGCAAGATCAGTATCCCTGAAAACCTTCAGTCACACAAAACTGCGTCATAAGTCAGTCACCCAGTGACTTGCTAACTGTTTAATTTCCCCTTCTTGTAGGTTGATCTCGTCTCTACTTCTAGTGACGAAAATTTTTCCCAACCGGCATGAGTGAAAAAATTTCTGTGCCACTGACCAACGTTCTACCTCTTGTTTCTACCTGCTATTATGTGTTCTGATAGCCTTCATCCGTTATTAAACTTTTTCATAACGTTTCGTAGGGCTGAGATCCTTCCATTAGCACTTCATCACAAATCTGAGAGAAAAAGAGAATATTAGCGCAATAAACATGCGTTCTGTCTACCGGCAGATGTGGCTATTGTGAGGAAACTTTTGTCTATGAGAACAATAAGCCTTTGGACGGCCCTCTGCTCCGGTGGGCGGGTACGATTGCGTCAGTGAGAGGTAAGCCGTATGTGGTCATCCCCCTGAAAGAAAAAAAGAACTCATGGGACATCCTCTCCTGTAAGACAAGCAAAGCACGTGTATTGCTCCGATTAATTGAGGACATCACCCAAATCGATGAAAATGAGAAAATAACGTTTGGTCGCAACGCTTCCACAATAAAACTTTGGGTAACATACGCGCCACTGTGCGCGATTGTGTGTAAATACACACTTGCGAACCGGCCCAATACTGCTTTCCATTAACGGGAACACGGTGAATCAGCTTGGTTGGTGGATCTGAATCCTATGCTATGCAGAGTAAGATAACGACTTCCAAGTGATTGAAATTGTCGATAGAAACAAGCTATCAACTAAAACAGCCGCATAGATGGAAGGGGTCGGGAAGGGCCAAATACCCCCTGTGGAGCTAGAATACCATTATGTCGGAAAACTTCCTATCTTGTCGGAAAACTGATGCAATCGTTTTCTAGTCTATAAAAAAACGAATATACTGTTAATGCTTTTCTCGGAAAATGTTCATTTCTTGCTCCTCCTATTAAATTTCCTATCTACGCCACTGTAGAAGAGATGGGCCCAACTGCAATACGTAAAAACGCACAATCGTAACAAGACTTCACAAGTGAAAGCGACATCTTTTTGGTCTTTTTTGAGAAAAAATCCCACTGTTTGGACAATTTCTTTCCATACGTTATCATGATTAGTAATGATATGCCAGCGGTACTTTCCATTGTGCAAGTCTGGGCGTGAAAGCATTTACCTCCATCTAATACGAACTCTGATTAGAAAGTAAATTCTCCTACATGCCAATTTCCGTGGCGGATTGCCATCTAGGAGGCGTGATTAACTTGCGGCTTCTCTGCCTCGGCCAACAGGGCCACTAGTACCTGCACCCTACTGAGCCGGCGAATTTTGTGAGAAAAGGAAATTTTTTAGTTGTTGGGATAAAAACAAAGACCGCCCTTCCTACTGAGTCATGCCGTTGCTTAAGTATTTTTGGTTTCGTTATTTCCGTGGCTACGTAGAAACAAAACAACAACAAAGTTAGCAATAAACCTGAGTTGTACTTATATCCACTTGACTTTTCATTCGGCTAGGTACAGTTTCTCTCATGCTACACACGAGAGGGGGCGTGGCAGAGGCGGATACGGAATTTCAACTGTCAATACAACTTCGGATCGAACGACTGCTTACCATACATAAGCAAGCATTGTTTATGAAAATCATGACATCATGGCAACAAACAGGGCTGACGATACCACAGTTTGTTTCTATGATTCTTTATGTGGCTCGGTGAACCTTAGGGGTAAGCATGGGATAGTGGTCTTGTTGAAAACGGTATATGGACTTGTGTATTGTATATTAGGTGCACTGATGGTAATGAATCTATGAAACCAAGCAACATGTGGAGTGAGATTCAACTGTGCCTTGGGAAGAATTGTAGCGCTAGGGAAAGTCTGGCTTAATACCATAGAAAACTCAAGAAAAAGGCTCGAACCTTATATTAATATATGGTGCTCTGGGGAATTCCCCGCCATGTAAACTGGCTAACTACTACCCTTTCTAAACATTTCATCTAGACAAGCTCCTAAGTATTCAGATTGAGATCTTTGTCCTGTGTGGGTCCCAAAGCCAAAAGATATCCGGATTAGAGTTAGAACGGTCTATCATTTTCCTATTGTTTTGGGATACACCAAGTGCGATTTATTCAGCGCGAAGTCTACGTGAAAAAATCAATTCTGGTATGTGTGAAACAGTAGTAGGCCAAACTGGTTTGGTTTCTTTGCTTATAGTATGGGCTTTCTAAGTTGAGGAAGGCGCAAATGCTAGAACTACATGCGCTAGAGAAAGGCAAGACCTTTGACGCGAGGCCCCCAACGCAGTGCGCAAATGAAGTCACACTGGTGTCGCTTCCAACAGTGAAAGAGAAATGATTAATGTAGATTAGCAATGATATTTTGCAAACAGCTGTTGTACGATTCAAATTTTCTTCATTGATTGCTCCATTGTTCACATGATGTAGTAGAAATACCAGTTTCTTCCCTGAGGCATTCAATACTTTCAGCCCTTTTCAAACCATTTCATGCGCATGGCATTGTCTTCTCCTTCAAGGACATCTACTCGTGGAATGTCCATTGCATGATGGAAACATTTATCACACGGCAATTTTCCGATGCATATACCATATCAACCAGATATGTATGGAATGAACGGGTCAGGCTAAAAGCGTCGCAATCACCTGTATTTGTTTACAAACACCTGTCTTCACCGGTTCGCCTTTCTTTCTGACAGAATATCATTGCTCTTTGTTGGCAGGCTACATTAAGAGGTGCCAATGGCACGTGCTCGAGGTAACGCCCCTCAAAACATTCAACTCTACCTCCTTCCAGAATTGCTTTGAATCCAGAAAGAAGGAAAGAAGGTAGCAGTGCCTTCTGCTTGCGCAGAAGGTTAAATTCCTTCTAGCCATAAAGCTAGTTACTTGTGAAGTGGGTATATGGCCCACATCACAAGTAAAAAGTTAAATTGGGAAAAGGAGCGCTGGTGGAGGGAGTTGTCACCAAGTGCACCGCGCGGTAAATCAATAGATGTCGTTGAGATCAGCCAGCAACCACGTGTTTCATAGACTATACGTCGTACGATGACAGTAAGATCAATAGAACAATAAAACGAACCACTTCCTTTATCTTCTGTGGAAACCGCATACCGTAATAGCAAAACTAAGAAACTTTATTGGTAAAGGCATACTGCAGTCAGTACTTGCCCCTAGATCTGTGGGAAGGGCATGGAAAATGCCCCATATTAACGACACCAGCTCTGTCCCATAAAGAACTTTGCATATGATTATGCAACCGCTATGGTTGATTAACCACACAACTATCTAGGGCTGATCTAGGGTATGAACTATAAGCAGACTATAAGATACGAAAACACTTAACCGACAAAGTCTGCAGATCAATCCTGCAAAATATCTTCAATCGTAAAATCATCAATGTCTGTATTTTTAAGGGTAGTACTGGGACTGATATCAATCGCAAGATGAGAACTGTGTTCTTTCTAATGTGCAGTATATCTACTGCAAACTATCGTGAGCAAACGGAGGCCCGAATAGCAACAAGTGAACAATAGAAACAATTGCTTGTGATGGCAGTTGATGAAGAGCGGAGGAAACAGGAGAAAAGTACAACGCACGCACAACAATATAAACGTAAGGTCCATTGAACAAAGAGCCAATTTGTTCCAAACCAACTGTCTCTTTGATGGAGGACTTATAACGTCTCAGTTGTCCCATGTTTTAGTGGTTTTAATTACCAACTATTGTTCCACTTTGGTTTGAACGAACGACCTGCTTTGTTGACTGCAACCTCACTTACTAGTTTTAGAATGAAATCGAGACCGTTGCTATAAATTTGTCTACAATACTGACCTCACGATGCACCTGAGTGGTAGCGGTCTTCTGATAACTTATTGTTGATAAACGAGTTAATTATGCAATGCACGTTGCTATGGTAGAAAGGGGATTTTTTTTTCGCGGAATTTTATGGTTGCTCGTATGCAAGTTTTTCTATAAGGAACCGCTTTATAAGGAACCCACACGTAGGGCTTTTACTATTACCGAGAAATCCAAGGAACTTTTACTATTAACGAGAAAATCCCTAAGGAACTTTCAATTTCGAGCACTTTTATCACTGAAAACATTCGAGACCCACAAAGCCAAGTTCACATGGACTGCGTGCACTTGTAACAAGTGGGGTGCATAACCGGGCTTCCATTGAAACTTGTAGCTGCCATAGTACCCTTCCTTAACACTTAGCATTTTCACTGTTTATAGAATAAATGTGAAGTTAAAACTAAGGAACTACGAAGGAGCTTTCAGTACCAATTTATGATGAAAAGAGGTCCAAGAATAAGGAAATTTTAGAGCTAGGTTCACCATAAAATAAAAAGCATATACTGGCAGGGCGATTCTGCAGAATTCAATTTATGTCGCTCTTGGTAGTTTCTATGCCCATCTGTTTTGATACTTTTTGTGATTCATCAGGCCTAACATGCCTTTTAGTCAACCAGACAAGTGCATATATGTTTCACATCCCCATAATAACAACAAACAAATTTCACTCCTGTTTGAAAGACATATTTTCCCAAATTACTCTACGAGGTCGGTCGGGGGGTGAGGTTAAATTTGTGGAAGGATGAAAGCACACAACAAGGACACTGTGATAACCTCACATAAATGATCAACCAAAGATAAACTAATGTGGGAAATCTGGCAGTTCGTTTGATACACATTGTGCTACTAAGAAACTAGGTCTGGAATAGTTTAAACATAAAGGAAAAGAGGGAATCATCGAAGAAGATGGTCGCAACTACACAACACAACTGCAACCGTGGCACCGTTGAGCGGATATGGGACCACTGGAAAATTATGGTAAAAGTGATATTGATTAAGAAGTGCTCACCGACAATCGAAACTACCATCGTGCATTGTTGATATTAGTGATAAACTTTGTTGCAGATCAGTTGCTATGGAGCAAGTAACAGCAGGCACATAATGAAAATTTGATTTCCTTACTGAGTGGATTTTTTTAGAGTGACAGACCCATTGGACAGACCTACGATGTATCTGAAACGAGGCAGTTACAAAAGAGTTTTGTTACAAGTCGTTTCTCTTTTAACTCATTAGAGACAAACTGGATTCTTACTGTCTTCTGAAAATAATTTCTGATTAATTGTAAAATGAGAAAATAGAAATATGATCAGCACAATGCACAAAGCAGCACTTTTTAAAATTCGTCATCAAATAACCCGCGAAAATGCTTCTGCCCACATCCTCTTCGTTGTCTTTCACGCCCTGGTTCCGAAAACAAATGGGATTTCTAATAAGTTCCAGGGAGTTGGGAAAATTCCAAAAATTAATAAACCTCCCCCCATTTATTAGAGACCAAAAAGACATTGACATACTCTTATCGCCATTAATGATAAGTTAGGATAAAACTAACATGCTTCTCAAAAATTGGAATTATCCATCCAGTGAGGCAAGTTCAGACAATATGCTGTTCAATTTTTGTGCCAGCTATATTTGGCGAAAAAATAGACCAGATTTAGTGCAAGCTTGATTCAGCGAATAGCTGGATTAAGATTAATACAAAATTAGACAAAAATTAATTTCAGCGCAATTTCAATTTAGTGAAAACATATATCATTATTATTTATAAA